>JAPDEN010000025.1:0-332851 GCA_027569145.1 Aspergillus funiculosus
CCCCCCCCCCCCCCCCCCCCCCCCCCCCCCCCCCCCCCCCCCCCCCCCCCCCCCCCCCCCCCCCCCCCCCCCCCCCCCCCCCCCCCCCCCCCCCCCCCCCCCCCCCCCCCCCCCCCCCCCCCCCAGGTTGGCAGTAAGTAGGGAGTACTCCGCATGGGTACACCGAGTTTTCAGTTTCCGAGACGGTAGCGATTTACTCGTGGTGACAACTTACTGGTCCGAGTCGTACTCTGGAGTCGAGGGATTCTCGTGTCGGCCGCTTTTGCGGTCAAGGGTGTGTGTCGCACTACGAGGTGCAAGGTAGGAGCACGGAGACTTGGAGATATCCAGTTCATATTACGATATTATGATACTTGATACTTGATATAAAGTAGTAGTCAAGGAGTTGTGAACTTGTAATGTATGATTGCACGTAGATAAAGACCAGCAGCATCTTCAAGATAATATTAATGATAAGAGTTCGGTTTAAAGGCAGCAGCCACATGCATCTAAGGTGGGGTTTATTCAATTAATCCCATGGGCTTCATAAATACTTAACTATTTATTAACTAGTCAGATAGTTATGATGATGATGATGATTATTAATTATTCTAACCCCTTTTCCCCTGGTCATCCAACAGTTGCACCTCAGATTCAAAGCAAAACTCTCGGGTTTCAGATACATCTCCCTTTATCTGCATCCTCGGTGCCTCCTCTCGATATGAGGTCGAAGAACGGAGAACTCCGTTATAGACATCGGGCCACTGCGCTGATTCGATATTTCCAATTCGATCAGCCTTGTGAAGTACCTACGTAGTAGGTAACGAGGGAATATTAGGGTACTCTGTAGGACGATTTCCAGGTTGCACTCTTATCTTCCCCTTCTCGTCGCCAGTCGTCCGAGGACTTGGAGTCGACGGGTTAATAACTGCAGTATTAATATTTAATATACTCCGAGTAACAGAGTGACTACAGAGAGTAGTAGTTATAATAAGAATAGGTAAAGGAAACGCTCAATCAAGTGATCCGGACGGTGGGAGCTTCAGACTGACTGAAAGCTGATCGAGTCTACCCCCCCGAAGTCCTGACAAGACGATAACCAATCGCTGCCTTTTCGATGGTGTGGACGAGAGACTAACAGGCCAATAGCGGATTGCAGATCGGCAAGTTCTTTATCATCATCGCATCCGACAGGGATCGCAGTTACAAGGGAGGAGGGTGCGTCAACTTTGCAGGGTGTGCTGCATTAGTGATTTCATCATTGTCATCGTCATCATCATGTCAATGATGAATGTGATTCAATAGTATTCCAAGGAGCAGGAGACGAGGAAGAGAGACTGAAGGAACAAAGTCAACGAGTCTGGTATGTGGATTCTGTGTGTAGAGAGAGAGTCAGTCATGTTATGTGGCGGTAGTCAAGTAACGCCCCATTTTGCAAAAGGTAAACAAGAACACATGACAATTAGCCTTAAATAAAGGCATTATTGGGTTTCTAGTTTCGACTTTCTAGGTTACCATGGGTCCATGGATGAGTTTGGATGAAATATGGCGCTAAGCATCCTCAGCTGTAAGTTGTAACCTGCCCAAGGTGAGTACCAGCAGTGCTGTGTAGAGAGAGAGGGAAAGAGGGACCCAGGAATGGACCGGTGGAGTAGATCCAGTCACGCGGCTAAGCTGTGGTACCCTTACTTACGTACACTGCGGATTTCCACCCAGCCTAATGAATTTCCCTCCTTAGGGATTCCTGGTGATTTGGATAATAATAATAATAATAATAATAATAGAAAATACTATTACTATTATTTACTTGGAGCATTCAATCTATGTATGGTATATGGTATGGTAACAAATTAGGAGCACGGGGAATTCTCGCGTCTGTTGCGGTTCAATCAAAGCCTAATTGAATAGATCAGGTATCAACTTTGGAGTCTAGGGGGGAAATGAGGGCCAAAAAGAAGAAACGAAGAATCGCTCGTCATCAATTACCGCGATGATTTATTTTCTTTTCTTTAATTTTATTATTATTATTATTATTATTATTATTATTATTGCTCACTACTATGTAGTGGTGTTGACAACTGTCATGTTGACTGAATTCAAGTAAAAAAGGTTCAGCAGAAGTGGTAGTCCTTGTCCTTATCCTCATCGGGTCACAAGTCTAAAAATCATCATCTTCAAGGGTGCGAAATCTGCGTCCCAGCGCCAATGCGGGGGCCAAGGAACGCTTTCAACTGGCTCTGTATCTTCCTTGTGGCTTGTTCAACGTCTGGATAAACGTTCCCCTACCCCCCCTCCTCGTCGGCCGGGTTGTCTGACGACCCTTTTTTTTTGGCTGAAGGAGAGAGAGAAGGATGGAGGGACGGAGGGACGAAGAGGGGATTGAACAACTTGTTATTGTGTCTGTAGGCACAGGCATGTAGGTACTAGTAGTAGTCTGCCAAAAAGAGTGATGTGAGTCGATGGCCGGTTTGGCGGTACTAGGTGACTCGTGAGAAGTATATTTCCCGTGGTCAGTTCGCTTTTACTTAGTTGTTAATTTATTCTCTAGCTTATTTTTCCCTCGTAGGAAACAGCCGGGGAAACATCCCGGTGCCGGTGGTCTTCACCTGATGGGGCTCATGTACGTTTAGAACACAGCTGCACCTTACTGCAAAATTAACCACGATTCCTGGTCCCAAGCGGTGGAGAGAAGAGTCAAGACTGGATCAGGTGCTTTTGCTGGGTAATAAACTAATAATAATAATAATGTCAATTCAAAGTAGATCAAGCACAGAGTGACGTATTAGATCTGAATCAGCAGGCAGCGCCTCCGTCCTCCGTACATGAGACGGAAGAAATATGGAATATTCTATTTTTTCCTGCCACTCTGCCACCACTCAGCCAGGGAGCAGTGGCCCCAGGGCGGGGACAGTCCCTTCCTACCTAGGCAACTCTGGTAGAACGTACCTACTATTAGTAGTAGGCTCTCTGGTGAAGTTTGGTACAGTACGGTAAGGTGGGGACAATACAGACTTGGAATAATAATATTCCGTCGTTTGAATTAGGTAGTACTAGTGCTCCTGTAGGTACCGTGGATGTGGACTGTCCTTGGGTTGGACTTGTAGTAGCAATAGTATGGATATTATCCTTCAAGTACTACTAAGTACTTACTGGACTGTAGTACCTAAATGATTTAAGTGCTTGTATTTCGTCGTACCTTCCTAGGTAGTAGTAGGTACCTACTCCGTGGTAAGTACCTAGTCGCTGAAAATCTATGGGCAAGCCAATAAGGAGCCTCAGCCATGATGTGCTCTGCCGTTGTGGTGTCAATCCAATCCTCGTAGGTCCCGAGTATGAACTGCTCCTTCAAGCGGGTTGGTCCACTGGAACCGCAAGGGACACGCCTAACGGGGAGAGGAACTCTGGGAGAAAATTCTCTTTCCTTCCCCGAGCCCTCTCCCTGGCTCTAACCCATGCTGGGTGTTTTTATTAATCGAGATTTGGTACCCGCTATTTTGGGTCGGCTTTTTTTTATGGCCACTGGCAGACGCCTCCTGCGCTGAGAGGTCAGACAAATTGACGCCCCTGCCTGCCTTTTTCGAAACATCGCCCCTTCTCTTGAAAGTCAACAACAAAAGTCCCGTGAACAATGAGCCTCGACAGAGTACTCAGTTCGTCGTATACAAAGTACAACAAGGAGCAGGGTGTGCAAATTCTATCTTTCCATCTTGAGAAATTCGATGCTCGAGTGACGATGGATCGGCGTCTTGCATATCATTTCCCGGTTTCACCTCCGTACAGATGAGGTACTACTAGTAGTCGCTCGCCGTCATGATCAGTCAAACTGTACAGAATAATAGACGCTGTAGGAATGGATCGCCCTATCCAAAGCCGTTTGATAAAAAGGATCCTGAAAGGGAAGGCTCACACCGTTCCACACCTCTCCCGTGTGATGTACTCTGTAGGAGTATTCTTTATTCAACCATCGAGCTGCTGCTAGTACTTCTGCTGGAGAGATGGATCGATACTAAGTATTCTGAAATGGTTCGGTAAATGTTGCCTCCCTTTCACGATAAAACAACCAATCTTGATGAAAATGGGTTTGCGCTGTCTTCCCCTCGCTCAAGTCTTAATAATCCTCATGAGCATCCCCGCCCCCCAGAGGCTGAAAAAAGAAGAAGAAGAAGAATCAGACTATCACACGGCTGCTTCTGACCCCAAATGATATCGCTCTGACGACTAGATCGACATTGCGTGTCGCCGTGACTTCGCCCCTGAGCATGAGACCTTTATTTCAGCCACTTTGTGGGCTGGTCTATCACCCCATATTTTCGGCCGTCACCTCGGCAAGGCCCATTGTTAGATTCGTGATTAGGGATTTCCACTTGTACAGAGTAAGTGATATATAGAGGAGGATGCAGATAATGGACTGTATGGTAACAGCCGAATGGAAATGATCGCAAGATGATCACTTTATGGACAGAGTAATGTCTGGACAGTCATGGTAGTTTGTAGTTGGACAGAAGTAATCAGTTCAAGGGATACCACTATCCCCAGAATCCTTCTCCTCCTCCTCGTCATCATCATCACGGGATTTTTCATACAGTACTATATAGTAGCAGAGCACTCCATACTAGCGGGAGATGATGATGAGGATCACCATCTTCCCTCCGACAGCCACTTCTCGTTGGTTGGATTTCCACCCCTCCCCCCCCAATTTAGGGGCAGTTTTGGTTCACTCTTAAGGTGAGCACCGTCGAACCAAGGGGCTTACAATCCTGGTACGAAAAGAATGGTGAACCGAACTCCGAGCTAGGAGGTGGAAAACGAACCCCTAAAGAGCACCCCCGCCGCCTGCCAACCAAATGTCCATGTCTCACCGAAATAACGGAAGATTTTGAGCATGAGAAGGGAGAAGGGCACTAGGGAAGTAGGGTGGAATAGCTGAGAGAGAAACATGAAGTCAGAAGTCGAACACAATCGTCATCGTGGTCGCCACCAAAAGGGCCCACGCTTTTACTTCCTCCACAGTGCCACTGCACTACTGAGCAGTGAGGACCTCCTCCTTCATGCTTTCTGCTTTCTGAGAGGTAACGCCAACAGTACGTCAGGGCCTGTATTCTCATTTCGTACCTTACGGGGGTACCAAGCAATACGGACGATAATCCGTCTCAGTGGCGGCCACGAGTCTTTTAAACCACCAACTTTGTTCTTCGACTAGCCCCCAAACAAGTAATCAGATGCCCATCGCGTCCTTGACTCTTATTGCTCCGTCTGTATCTGTCATACCGATTCCATTATTATTAGTTTAGTATAGTGTTTTGCTTCATGGGGTGTTTCCTGCCCAAAAGTACAGCCAGTAGTCCGGAGACCATAGTGCCTCTCCCCTCTTCGAAGTTTCTTCTCTCCCTCCCTCTCTCTTTCTGTATCTCTCTCTCTCCCTCCTTTCCTAGAACTCAGTGTACGGAGAGGTATCTCCAAGTAGTAGGAACACCCGTAGGCTAGTGAAAACCAGCAACGGAAACACTAAGAGCGGAGCAGACGTAATTTTACCCATTCATTGTTATTATTCAGGATTATTATTTATTATTATTATTATTATTATTATTAGTTATAATAATAATAATTATAATAAATATTTAAAATAATGAAGTTTTTTTTGCATGGTTATTGAAGAGGTATTAGATACTCTGTATTATTATTACAATCATTTTATCCTCTTTAGTTAATTATTATTATTATGAGTTAGCAGTACTATGAGTATTACTATGCTGGTGATTTTTCCATCATTCGCAGGACTAACTTGTATCATATTATTATTCTTGCTGTTTTGCCCATACAATGATAATCATTATTACCACTGCTGCAACTGCTGCTGTTGCTACTACTCATTGCTAGTAGTAAGTTAGTAGTATTCCTACTGCTCCCTCCCTCTTGCCCGTTCCTCTTCACAACAACAACTACTACCACTACTCTGGCTTCTTCCACGACGACTCTCTCTCCTGATTACTTTGATTATAACTAGCGATTGCAAGGGTGCTCATCATCTCCTCGGATTTCTTTTCCTCTTGACACCCTCTTCTTTTCGTCGTGACTCGTCTCTGTTCCCGACTTTTGAACACACCCGTTTTCGGCCTCTCTACTAGCTCCTTTCCAAGCCAACTTGCCGCAAAATCACCCATACGTTATTCGATATCGAAAACGAAACAGACAACAAAAAAAGAAAAGAAGAAAACAAAATTAGTCGGAGGGATCCTCAAGTAAAGGAATCTTGATATCGAGGGCAGTGTCATTCTCGAGAAAACATTCCTTGAATTGCTTTGTCCCAAGCATCTATCAGTTTCTTCCCCAACTTCGCTTAAAACGATTTCCCCCCTCCAATTCAGTCTTTTTCTTTCAAGCTTTCCTTCTCTTCCCCTGGATTGCTCAAATCCCTCTTCTATTTTCAAAATTTCCACCTTTTTTTTTTGTTTCCCCTCTCATTTATTTTCTGTTTTACTATTTCATTTTTTTTTCCCTTTCTTTATCTCTACTTCCTCAACAGAACAGAGTGTTGGTACAACAACCCTTGAACGCCGCTCGTCAGGGACACCTTTCAGAGCCACCACGACAGCTACCTCCAGCGGAACGCAGATTCTTCATCTGAAGTGATCGCTAGAGGTAGTTTTCAACCAACTCTGATAATTTTATCCGTTCTTGCAAGTGGGATTTTGGTACCTCAACCATAAATCAACTTTTTTCGGTATTAGGGTTTTCAGCTGCTTTCCCAACCACAGGACTTGCGAAAGCTAACCAGCAAGCGCCACTATCGGAGTAATATGGCGTCAGCGTCAGAGGTGCACGGCTCTTCTCCGGTTCCGACCTTGCCTCACCCAAGTGACAACGGTCGCACGCATATGTCCTCCCTTTCTTCATCTTCTTCCATATCCGACGCAGAAACCGAACGAAGGGGCCGCTCAGAACGCCCTCGTATGGCCAGTCGAAAACCTAGTGCTTCCATTTTAGTACCACGAGATCATCCCGAAATTGAAATCGAAGAAGAAGAATTTCCTCCTGACGACGCCCGAGCCATGAGTCCTCGACGTAATTCCGCTGACCTAGAGCGCCTGGGCAAGGAGGCCAGACAGACACTCCAGGAGTAAGTGCCCTTTTTTTTGAACGAATAAAATATAATATATATGTTATATTTTGCAACTCATGTTCTCTAAAGAATCGGTTGTTTGCCTATTTTTTCATTGCTAACATAGAGTTTCGCCGACCTAGACAAGCCAAGGCCTTACAGTCATCTCTCCAGGCTTTGGCAGAACGCATCGAAGCAGTGAAATCCGACCACGACAAGCTTGAAAGTGAAAACAAGTTTCTTCAGGACTACATTGGAGGATTAACTCGAAACATGACCAAGACTGAAATGTCGAGGAGCAGTACCAAGGTCAAAAAGTCGCAGAAATAGGGCGACCGCGATGTCGCCACGCTGGCTGCCAACCCCGTGAACATTCGGGAGTTTTTCCGCTTCTAGGAAGTGAAGTATCAACACAAAATAACCGAACGTCCTTACACATACTCTATCAAATTATTTTTCTTTACGCGGGATTCTCTGAGCGGCTATTCGATGTTATTAAGCCACAGAATATTCCGGACGGTACATAATCAACAAAATGCTTGAGAAGGGAAGAACTGGTCTTTTTTTTTCTTGGATCGCTGCCTGGTGCTCGAGGATTACGAATGAAATTGCACACGACATATACAGCACGGCACCGAACTCATGATGTGCCTACTTTTGGAGGCAACAAACGTCTTTGCAAAGAACAGGAGATTCGTTTTCTTTTTTTTTTTTTTATTGAGTGGGCAGATCGTGCAATCTTGCAACAACTGTCGAGCTAACACGATCTCGTTCGAGTGCCCCTCACAACATCTTACAACTACCATTTTATGACCAACCGCCCTATCCGAAAATTGTGATACCATTCCATTCTATATGTTGCCCCTGGAGTCTGATCACCGGCCTTGACGCTGATGCGCGAAGATGATGGCCGATCTGGGTGATAATATGACAACCTCAGTCTCTCAGGAGTCGCCAATTTTCGACTGTTCATATTCATCGATTTTGTCCCCTCCCACTTTCAACCTTCGACAACCACCTTTTTTTCTTACCTTTTCTACTCAACTGGCGGCCTGGTGTATTTTTGTGGCATAGCACGCTCGGCGTTAGGAAGCTTCTTTATTTTCTCTTTTACTGGGATCATTACGTTATTAGACTCGGTTTGATTGATATCGAAAACCGCACTGGGGCGCATCTGTTCTCTCACGGTCTTACAAGCAAGCAGCAAAAACACAAACCAAAAAGGCGGGAAAGCATTTTCATGGAGCAGCCAAATCTTCATATGTTCGTTTTTCAGCTGTTTTTTTTTTTTTCTTTTTTCTCTTATCATTCTCAATATCCCTCTTACCGTCACCATCATCACACGTGTACATTGAAATCGTCCTGGTCTGACGATTCGGGTTGACATTTGTTTGGGCTCTGAAGACATTTGCTTTACCATACCCAGAAGCGAGCGGTTGATTCATTTATAGGCATGAAATGACAATTCAATAAATTATTTAAAGAAAGAGCATCCTCTGTTTATTTTTCCCACCTTCGTACTGTTCGTTAATACATCCAAGACGCATGAGAGTGTTCTTAGATATTTCCATATATATTATCTGTCAATATCTAATGTACCAACAGGCAAAATAACAATAATACAGAGAAGATCACCTATATTATTTACGAAAAAGAAATCTCCGATAACCCACTGTACTGGGACGTTATTCCCCAGGAAAAAAACAACATAAGCTTATCTCGATAGGCTAATTACTTCTAGACGAACAAAGAAATCTAATAATAATAGTAGTAATAATAATAATAATACTATACAGGGAGGAGGTCGCCCGAGGACCGCCACACCCAGGCGCCACATAGCGGTATGCATCTCTGCAACGAAAGACAATAATCATAATAATAATATAATAATATAATAACAATAATAGTAATAGTATTCCCGAGAAGACGGTACTGCATCCCTCCAAATATAAGAAGATTTCTATCTCTGTGCAGTAAACGGTGCACTCATTCTTGAAGATAGTAGAGAAATGAGGCATCATCTATCTATCTACCTACCCATACTCTACGTCCCTCGCACGAGTCTCAATAAAGAAGACTAGGTAGGTACCGTACCTACTTGTTGGGTGTAGACGGTACCTACTACCAGAACCTACCGACCTATCTATCTATCTACATGGCAAGATCGAGACCGAAATAAAATAAGAAAAAGAGGAAAGAGGAAAGAGGACAGAAAAGTGCCAGACACGAAATTGACTCTACTACTACTACTATTACTACGAAGTAGTACCTAGGTAAGGATATTAAGGTACCTTAGGTACACTACAAATCCCACCTTCACTCAATCCCGGGTCCCTCACTACCTGACTCCCTCTCTCGACAAACTACTAGTTAGTACTTCGTAGTAGCGGTACTAGACAGAAGAGAAAAAGGAGGGACAAAATTTCGTGTAAGATAAAATATATATATAAAAGAAGAGTACTATTGATTAGAACGAGCAAAGAAAGTTATGATCTCCCAAAGAGTAAAAATTAAAGGCCTTTCGCTGGCTGCAAGCCGCATACGTCATGTTTCAGGTTGGAGAATCGGGGGGAAGTCGGCTGTCATGATTCATTCTAGCTGTTGCTGAGGCGTTGCTGTTGGCAGGCTGTGTCCGCCTCGTAGAGATTACGCGTGGAGTTTTCTGTTATTTGTTGGACGAGACAGTTGTTTGTGGGATTGTACTATATTTAGGGAGGTTTGTGTTGGATAACAACAAATGTCATTTGAGAGGATCTCCAAAAGACCACCTAGTATGCTTACCTTGAGTATCCAGTGATCCACAAGGCGTGTTGGGTATGTCGTACTTGACTCGAAGTAGAAGAAGCTATTATTACTACTCCTCAACACGTACACTTGTCTACAAAAGAATATTCAGGTTATATGAATTTCAACTTTCTTTGGAGGCCACTGCCGGACTTTAGATCTAAACTCAAGCTAAGGCGACAATCAACGCCATATGTGGCACAAGAGGTGGAACACCAAGACAATATTCATGACATTAGTCAAGGCTTTGGGGACGGGTGAGGGGAAATTGGACTGGGGGGAGGTGTGGTGAGAGAAAGGTATTCTTTGTGTAGTCGAGGCAAAATAGGCAAAAAGTAAATTAAAAAGAAACCAACGAAAATATGAAATTGACGAACCATGGGTGCAAACATCAGGATCACTAGCCATGCTTTGTACGTCGAAGGAAGCAGAGAGATCACAAAGAAAAAGAAAGTCGCAATGAAATCACTGCAAAAATACTCCCCTCGGTAGTCCTCGAAAGACACACCGCGAAGGGTAAATATGCATATCCATTGGTCCTTTTTTTTTTCTTATAGAATCTCATCCTCTTTCAAAGCGAACAGCTCAGCCTGCGTTCCACGATTGTTCTATAACCCATGTTTGGACGTGAGTCCTCCATCTCTTCCTTACTCAGCGGGCTTCTCGCCCTCAGCGGGAGCTTCCTCCTTCTTCTCAGCGGGGGCGTTCTCAGGAGCAGGCTCGGCCTCAGAAGAAGTCCAGAGTGTCTAAATTGTATGAGTATTGGTTTCCGACACATCCGAAGGTTAGGGAGACATCTTACCAAGTTATCTCTGAGAAGCTGCATGATAAGGGTTGAGTCCTTGTAGCTCTCTTCGCTCAGGGTATCGAGTTCTATGGTAACGTCAGTGTTTTGTTGAGAATATCAAAATCAATCCAAAAACATCACGGCCCACACATACCAGCGATAGCATCGTCGAAAGCAAGCTTGGCGAGGTGGCAAGCCTGGTCAGGAGAGTTAAGGATCTCGTAGTAGAAGACGGAGAAGTTGAGGGCCAGGCCGAGACGGATAGGGTGGGTAGGGGCAAGATCGGTTTGAGCGACTTCGGTAGCACTCTTGTAGGCCTCGAGGGAAGCATCGGCAGCAGTCTTACGGCGTTCACCAACAGCGAACTCGGCGAGATAACGGTGGTAGTCACCCTTCCTGCACAACGAAAGAAAAAATCAGGTTAGAACCCTACTCCCCACGGGCGCATTCCATTTCTAGAGAAATGGAGAGTAGATAAATGGAAAGAACCTACATCTTGTGGTAGAAAACCTTGGACTCGCCGCTCTGTGCAGAGGGGATCAGGTGCTTGTCAAGAACATCCAGGATATCATCGCAGATCTTGGCGAGCTCGGCCTCGATCTTCTGGCGGTACTCCTTGATGAGCGCAACCTGGGACTCGTTGCCCTTGGACTCTTCTTTTTGCTCGATCGAGGTGACAATTCTCCAGGAAGCACGGCGAGCACCAATAACGTTCTTGTAGGCAACGGACAGAAGATTCCGCTCTTCAACGGTGAGCTCTACATCGGCGGAGGCGACAACCTTCATGTTCTCGACCATTTCTAGATGTACTCCGTCAATATTGAGGGCGTATATTCTCAACCCGCGACCCGGGGTTCCGGGAGGAGGTGATTACGAACCCTCATAGCGCTCAGCCTGTTCGGCAAGCTTGGCCAGATAAACAGCATCTTCGTGACCCATTGTGATAATATCTGGATGAGGAGAGCAAAAGGTATCAAGTTAGCGATACTCAGCCTTCGAAATACTTTTTAAGGGGTTGTCTGGTGCTTGTGTGCCGGATATGTGACCTTCCACAACAACATGGGTGATAAAAATAAATCAAAAGAAATGGAACCAGATCAAGGGGGTGTGTGTAGGAGAGGAAGAAAAGAGGCCCAGATTGGAAAAACAAGTGAGGGGCAGAAAATGCGGCTATCACAGGGCCAAAAAAAAGTGAGGCTGTGGAGGGCAGTGAAGTCAAGTGGGTTGAGCAACAAAAAAGCCAAAGGGAACCCTAGCTTGCCCTATACAGGGGACCCCGGTCACACGGATGATTATGATTATGATGATGATGATGATAATGATGATGATAATGATGAGTATGGCAAGATGACCCCCAAAGTTTGGCCACAAAACACAAGCACCCCTTCCTCGATGGGAAAACACACAAACAAGGAAGTGTGATGACGAGTATCACGGCTAACTTTTTGTGTTGACAGTAGAAGCATAGTGTATGTATAGAGTAGATGGTGGTTGTAGTGGCGCCCGTCCTCCACTCAGCTAGCCATGAAGAGAGTCGTGGTTGGGGCGAGAGTGCAGTGTAGATGGGTGTCGCTGAGATGGGAACAACACAACAGACAGCAATTCGGGCCCATAGCGAAGTTTGATGCCAAACAAAGTGACTCCAAATTGACCAGGTACAGTGTCCAGAGGAAGCACAACAAATAAAACACTAACTAGGAATCGAGATGGCGGCTTTTGAAGGAGGGGGAGGATAGGAGCGAGGGAGGGGAAGACGGTGGAAAGGGACAGAAAGGCAACTCTCACTCACCTGACGCGATGAGAACAACAACAATGAGGATTTATTTGGTGTAGACGGGAGGACGGAGAGTCGGAGACGAAGACGGAGAGGATCAGAAATTAAGTGGGATTGGTAGAATGTGGGAAAGTGAGATGGAAGATGGGAGATGGAGTTCGCAAAGAGACGAGACTTCAACAAAAGGAGGAGAAGGAGAGCAGGAGGTGAAGAGGGGAGGAGGAGGAGGAGGAGGAAGAGGTGGGAGGGGAACAGCCGCTGCCAGATTTGCTGGGGAGACTCTCTCTCTCTGATTAGGCTGTCGCCCGCTCCTTTATACTGCTGGAATCGGTGCTGGTATTTGCGCTTTCTCTTGTTCGTTCTATTCTTACTTGTATATCTACATATATATAGATACATATAGATTATTTGTATTTATTTATATTTATGTATTTATGTATTTATCACATCCAACAATAATTATTATCCTGGCAAGAATGAGATTCTTCTCCTCTTGGTGGTTGTGTGTGTGTGTGTGGTTCGGTGGGCCACTCCAGCGCGTCATCCCTATTTCACTCCGCCAATCGTCCGATCCCCCATTATTGAATGGGCCTCGCAGCTACTAGTAGTAGTAGTAGAGCATCGTGCTCTCTCGACAATAATAATAGGGGGAAGTTTCCTCTCGAAATGAGGCGACTATCCTTATTTTGCAGCAGGATTATGATTATTGACAGCTTATTACAATAATTAACACAGAGGAGACTCCAGCCAGCGATGGATCTCAAGCCGCATCCGTGGAACTCCCGTATCAGAGGTTTCTCAGCTTTTCTATGGAGCAGTTTTCTTATACTTCTTCAATTTGTATCTTTATATTCACTTTCTACTACTCCTAGTAGATAGTGCCTAAAATAGCTGTACTATATACCAACTGCAAGAACTTTCCAGAGGATCCCAACGACGTATTTTGTAATGATACCGTATCCCACGCTGTCACAGCTCACCTGGCCTGCTGGCTGCTGACTCATCCATGCATCACATGACCCGGCCTTTTGGTGTCGTCATCCGCAGGTCTCGATCCGGAAGTCTAGCTGCCTTGCTCCTGCTGCCCTGCTGCCCCAGGCACCCATCCATCTACCCGAGTCGCTATAGTGACCAGTGACCAGCGACCACTGACGCCTCAAGCACAGATCAGCCCATCAGCGTCTGCCCCCTCTTTCTCTTCCTCCACTACTACCGACTGCTTCTTTTCATCCTCCAACTCTTTCAATTTCAATTAAATCTACCCTGCAATTATTCACCCCCTTCTCCCCTCTTTCTCTATCCCATCCCTCATCATGCTTCTCCAATCCGTCACCAGGCCTGTTGCCTCGGCAAACCGTCTCCTCCTCACCCGCTCCTTCTCTGCCGTGGCCCCCAGAATGGCTGCTGGAGATACCGGTGCTCCCCGAGCTGGCGGTGCTCAGCATGGGTACGTGCCTGCAAATTCATATATAATTTTTTTTTTCCCTCCTTCTCCATACAATAACTCTCCCCATATAACAATGATTCCCTTCCCAGTTCCTGACATGATGTCATCATCATCATCTTCTTCTTCTTCTTCGTCTTCTTCATCCCCATCCTGACACCTCACAACCTGAAGCAACCCCAATATACCATGATAGCTAACCTCCTCTCCTCCGGGAGATCACAGCGACCAATTCACCAAGCGTGAAGCCGCCCAAGAGAGCCTCTACATCCACCAAAAAGAGCAGGAAAAGTGAGCCTCCCGTCCTAGCAGGTCACCTCACCGTCTAGATCTCCCGTTCCCAAAACCGTCGCCAATTTTCCCCGTTGAAGTTGTTTTTGGGGTTGTTTCTAATTCCGCAATCTCAGGCTCCTCGCTCTTAAGAAGAAGGTCGCAGAACAGCGCAAGCATCTCGATGAGCTGGATCAGCACATGTATGGTTTTCTCTTCGCTTCTTTTTTTTTCCCGGCTGCGTTTATCTGGTTTTGTGTGTTGCGTGTAACTGACTATCGTCGCTTGTTATTCTACAGTGACGAACTGACCAAGTCCCAAGGCGGAGAGCAGAACTAAATTTGCTACTCCATCCGGGCTTTCCGCGTTCTATCATTGAATTCGCCATTTCACGGCGGCAAACGAAGAGGATTCGTCGCCTGTCGGTCAGATCTCATAGTATTATCTAGCTCTGCTGCATCTGTCTCAATGTATTCTACATGATTTGACAATTTCCTCGCAGACGTAGCGTTTTCTTTACTGCAATATTTTTTTTCCGGGAGGCGTAAGGATATACCATAAAAAGGTATAACAATTATCATTAGGCCAAATCGTAGACTCCAAAAAATAGCCTAGAAAGATATAGGGGGAAAAGGGGACGGAACTCAATCAAAGGAATAGGAAAAGAACCATGGTGTCACCAAGTACAATACATTCCTCGGTTGGTAAAGCGCAACCTTGCTATATCATCGCCGTCCAAATCTCCCTCTCATAAATGAAATACAAATCCTAGAATCCCTCGTCATTACCGACGCCCCATATAAGAACGGTAGAAGTCATCTGCGGCAGTCCCATTACCCATTCCGGAGCTACTGAAGCCATGTCCAAAGCGCGAGGATAGCACCTGGCCCGCCTTCTGTGCTGCAGTAACTTTGGTCTGCAGTTCGGTTGTACCCTGATCGATAGCCTGTAACTGGGAGAGATGTGAATTGAGGATCCGTACGATTTGGGATATCTATTCCGCGCAATACGTCAGCTATTTGCCTCCCGTTTTTTTTTTTCCTTTTTCCTTTTTCCTTTTTCCTTTTTCCTTTTTTTTCCCTTTTGGAGAAAAGCAGCTTGGAGACTCACCGGTTCATCAGCCTTGCTTGTTTTGCTCAATGTTGCCGAAGCACCGTTAACCTCCTCAATCATGCTAGACAAATCCTTGCCCATCTCATCCAGACGTTCTGATAGCTTCTCGGCCAGTTTGTAACTACAATTAAACGTTAGCACGCAAGCAACTTTCAACCCATAGAAAAGAGTGTTATAGCTCTTCATAGGAATAATTGATTGGAGAAAATGACATACGTTCGTTCACGTTCCTGGTCAGGACCTTGTAGACTCTCGCCAGGTCCCACCTGCTTGGACATCATCTCATCGACTTCACGTTCGTAACGGTCCAACCACGAGCTCAGCTCTTCTTGTTGTCCCTCAACAGAAGCAAGCTGGCGCTCAACCTCTTGTGTAGCACGTTCGGCATCCACTGTGCTTCCGTAAAGCTTCTGGACCTTGGTGCCGTTCTCAACCAGCATCCGGTCCCACTCAGCAACTTTCTCAGCCTGTTCCCGGAATTCTTTCTGATACTTGGTTAGGTCGGTTGCCCATCGAGTGATAATCTCATCCATTGTCTTATTCTTCAGCCGCGACTGAGCTGGTGGAGCAGGCCCAGCGGTAGATGCGCCGAGGGCGGGGCCCCCAGCTGCAGTAGTAGGGGTTGCCCCAGTCGTGCCCGTCGCTGTACTAGTGGTAGTCGATGTCGCAGGGCCAGAAGTTGCAGTGAGTGATGGTTTAGCCCCTGCGGTAGTCCCGGTAGTGGCTGTAGACGTGCTTGGAGCTTGCGTGCTAGATGGCGCCGTCTCTGCAGGTTTGCTGAATAAACCTCCTGCGGCAGATACGGGCTGTGTTGATGGGGTTTCCGCAGGCTTGGAAGTGCCAAGTCCCGAGAATAAGCCCCCGGAAGGAGCAGCTGTAGGCGTTGCTGAGGACGTCGTTCCACCCAGTGAAGGAAAGAGCGGCTTCTGTGGGGTAGCAGAGGATGCGGCAGGGGTCTGTGAATTTGTGGTTCCTGTGAGAGAAGGAAAAGCGGGCTTCGCGGCAGCACTGGCACCCGAAGATGGAGCTGCCGCAAAGAGGGAAGATGCTTGTGTGCCAGCAGCCGGAGCATTTCCAAAGAGTGGCTTGGAGGCGCTGGCCGCGGTTGTCGACGGGGTTGCCGATTCAGCTGGTTTATTTGCGACAGCGTTGGCAAATAGGCCCCCAACCGGAGTTGAAGTAGAAGATGGTGTTATGCTGAAAGCTGATTTCTGCTGGGTAACGGGTTTAAATAAACCGCCGTCAGTTGATGGGGCAGTTGCTCCGAAGAGCGGTGCTGTGGAGGTCGCTGTAGTCGTAGCGGAAGGCAGTGAGCTGGCTGGGGTGGCAGCGGTGCCGAAAAGGCCGCCTGGCTTTTGTGTTTGTGCTGCTTGTCCAAAAAGAGGCTGTCCTTGAGCCGCGGCGCTTCCCTGTGGTGGAGGGCCAGCAGGAGTAGTCGACGGCTGACTACCAAAGAGAGTGCTTGTACCAGACTGCGCAGGAGTTGCTGTAGCATTTCCAAACATCCCAGCCCCAGGCTTAGCAGAGCTGCCAAAGATTGCACCGCTAGGAGTCTGACCTGCTGTAGAAGCTTCTGCGGGCTTATTGGGGGTTTGCGATGCGGTGCCAAATGGAGATGTGGACTGTGCACCAGAAGTCCCGGTTTTGTTCTGGCTGCCGAAGCTGAAGGCACCTGGAGTGCTGCTACCAGTGCCAAAAGGAGAAGAGCCTTGGCCTGTGGCTGCGCCCGTTCCGAAGATTGGAGGCGACGAAGTGCCGCTTGTGGTTGCTCCTACATTTCCAAAGAGACCACCAGTACCTGTTCCAGTATTCGACGTGGCACCAGCAGAGCCAAACAAGGAATTACCGGAGGCCCCAGACGAGGAAGGAAGATTGAAGGAGAAAGGATTAGACATGACGAAGGATGAAACGACACAGGGCAGCCCTGAGGATGGGTAAAAAAAAGAGACAAACAGAAACGTCAGTCAAATTTCGGCACCATTGTTGAAGAAAGGGGGGAGAAAAGAAAACCACGAAGACAAAGATACTTACTGCGCCCAAAGAAAAAGAGCTCTTAGTGTTCTGGAAAGCAACCCCAAGGCAGCAGAGGAAGAATCAGTAACAACAACACTAACACCACTAGATAATCACCGTCCCAAGGGAAGTTTGTCGCGCTTCGGCCGCTAATAATCCAGATTGGGAGATCACGTTGGGAGGTCGCGCGCTTATCGCGGATGGCGGCTAGTAGCCCTGACACCTCAGGCAGCTGGCCGGCTAGTGTAGCAGCCTCAGGCGCTCAGGCCGCCTCCCCAATCTGGACGCTCTCGAATTCGTCACCAGACGCTCTGGATCATTCCAGGCTTGTCTCCGCTTTCTCCAGCGTCCCTCCTTTTCCTCTTCCTCTTCATCTTCCTGCTCCTGTCCTAGACTCTGGCTGTAATTTCCCCCATGTCTACATGATTTCCCTTCAAGGATAGGACCAGAATTACTCCTGATGTCGGAACGCCCCTCTCCTCTATCTACCTCATACTTGGAACCCCCAAGGAAGAGCGTGGAGCTTGAGGATTCCGGGGCTCCTGACTGCAGTAAGGCTTCCATGAATCCCGCCTGCGCCTCAATTTGTTTCCAGAAGCGGAAGCGATACTGACATTGGTCTTTTCTTTAGCATCTACCAGCGACGACGAGCATTTTTCTGACGCTAGCGAGGGCAATTCACGGTCCCGGTCACCCTCACATTCCCGCCAGGCGTCTGGTCGGGCGTCTCCTGTGCCCCGAACTCGAGTGGAAAAGGTGGATGATGTTCCCTCGCATGGTGACATCCCAGGAACACCTGCCTATGAACAGAGAGGGCAGGATGCTGTCCCTGATGAGATCGAGGTCATCCCAGAAGGGTCCCACAGTAGGACCCCTTCCACCGCGGGGCAGGACCGTCGGCCGTTGACACCGGGGGCCTCGCCTATTCCCCGGACCGTGGTAGAAAAAGTTGACCCGGATCAGCCAAGTTATGGCGATGTCCCTGGAACGGCAGCATATGAGACGCGGAAAGCAGATGCTGTCCCAGATATTGTCACAAGGACACCCGAGCCCGGGAGTCGAGCAACGTCGCCCGAGAGGACAAATGAGACAAATGCCGTGGATATTCCTGTACCGGAAACCTTAGTTTCTCGAATAGATTCTTTATCTGACGAGGATGAGCTTCCATCAGGGCCGCTTGCCCACCGAAGACGGCCAAGCGATGCCCTGCCAGACGGAACAGAACCCATTTCAGATACATCCGGTAAGCACTTCCCACTTCTTTTCCCCCTTCAAGGGCACAAAGCTTCAGGGACCATTGACCAATCCAGATCTGGCACCTTCACCATCCAATAGTCCCACGTTTCCAAATCACGTCCGACGAAACTCAACGTTAACGGGGGACGAATTCAGCCCACCTGCAGGCGGCGACGACTTCGATGATTTTGAAGAAGGGCAAGACGACGATTTTGGAGATTTTGATGACGGCTTCCAAGAACCCGACACAAACCTTGAGCATGAATCTGCCAATATACAGCCCCCTCAGCCTATCACACCGCCGTCCGTTGTAAGTATCTTTTGTCCAACAACATCTTGCTCTTAAGCCTGCTGCGAGTCGAGATGCTAATATCGGCTTTCCTGCTCTCCTAGCCACCTCTCATAGATTTCGACACTGTTCAATCTTCCTCGGAGCTCTTCGCTTTTCTAGACGAGCCTCTTGATCGACTCTTCCCCGCCTCCAGAGACGCGCTTTCCAACCAGTCAGAAATAGAACCCATTCCGAACTCCTCTGCCATCTTTAGCACTGAACGCTCACTCTCCCTGTGGTCTCAATTGGTCGCTCCTCCTCCTCTCCAGCCACAGAACTGGGTCAAGTCCCGAATCCGCCGCCTCTTCCTCGTATCTCTTGGAGTTCCCGTTGATCTAGACGAGATCCTCCCTGCATCAAAACAAAAGAAACTCGTACTACCATCAATCAATATTGGCGGCCCAGACTCAAGCGGTCCTGGCCCGCACTCCCGATCGCAAAGTCAAGCCCGCAAAGACCCGCAAAGCGGATCCAATAGCCCGCGCACATCTAGCACTACAGCCCGACAACGGGCATCCCGACGGCGCGAGCGCTCGCCGGCCCCAGAACTAGATCTCACAGCCGTACGACGACTGTGCACACCTACAGAAGCCGCTCTAGACGGGCTCACCGACAGCGAACTCCAGTCCCATGTCAAGGAACTCGAACAAATCACGTTACGCGCCAGTACCGTGCTCGAGTACTGGCTCAAACGGCGCGACGGGTTGGTAGGCGAAAAGGAAGCCTTCGACGGCGTGATTGAAAACCTAGTCAACCACGCTCGACGTTCCAGGAAATAATAATGATATGGGTCCACGTATATTTGTGCCGTTTTTGTTTGCATTTTGTATTGGGATTTTTACAGCCATAGATCATGACAGGCTTTCTCATTTATCCTACCTATTCTCACTACTATACGCCATTTTTGTTCGGCATCACTCTTACTACCCAGCATCTGTGTTTCATCTTCTTCTCTCTCTCTCTCTCTCTTTTATTTTCCATTTGCAAAAGTCTCTCCAATAGTTCTAATCTTCTTCGTGACTGTGGTTGCGAGTCCGGACTCGCCCACCTGTTGCAAGGCATCTTTCTCCTAATAACGAGCTCCATTCTTCTTCTTTTTCTTCTTCATAACTAATAACATTATGGTGTGATTAGCACCAGTACCTGTATAATCATAATTTTCTTAATCCTTTTTTTCACTCTCCTTTCCCTTATCTGATACTCTTCCTGGTGAATTCAAAGGTCATGGAAGTTGTGGATTTTATGGTTGGCCCTTACTTTCACAGAAATATATATAAATCTTTTCTCCTGGTACATATTATCAGGGCAACAAGTGAATTTAAGAAAGTAGTAGAATTTTATTTACTCCAGGATAGACAATTTAATTTCAAATATAATCATATAGGATTAAGGGATATTATTTTTATTATTATTCTCCGCAGTAATACTTATCCATAGTTATTCGGAGTTGATACTCCCTCCTGCTGTTCCTAACGCATTCACTATATCCAGAAAACTTGGTATATTTACATTATTTAACACTACCAGCCTAAAAAAGTCATGTCTACAGGGAGATTAGGTAGAAGAAAAAAAAAATACTACTGGTAAAATAAAAGTGTGATTGAATGGGGTATCTTGTGCTGCAACCAAGCGCCTTGTAAAAGGAAAGCAAACATGCAGTAGGAATCGTGGTAAAAAGGTGTTAGTACCTGAAAATGGAAGAAAAGGATGAATTTAATCCAGGACGATGATGGATGGTGGCTGGATTGCATGAGTTAATCTGCCAGGCACCCGGGGTGTCGGGTCAATCTTGGGTCGTTGAGAGACAGGGGCAGATATGCTGTCCATTACATTTGACTTTCGCTTTGACATCATTCTTGAAGGCTGAGGAGTTTCATGTTCAGAGATATCTGTATCAGTTTTCAACTCCCAGGAGCCGTCTGCTTTGATGTGAAGGGCTCGGGCACCATCACAGCGATTTGTCCGCACCAAATCTGCGCAAATTTCTGCCAAGTATCCATCGACTACAAGACTTTGAGGACGTGCATCCTGATGACAAATGGGACACCTCCAGTCAGTCTCAATAGAGATATCTCCTGATTTTAAAGCGCGAGTCTGGAGAAATGTTTCATGGTCAAAACACTCTGGATGCTGACAGTGATGACCACGTACAGGCACAGTGAATAAGCGTGCAGTGAAAGGATCAATGAGAGTGACCATCAGATCATCACTAATGATTTTTAGTTCAGCATTATCATCATGACCATCATCATCTGGGCTACATGAAAGCCTTTTTAAGATCTTTTCTCGTGACTCAGATGCGGAGAGAGACCCAGCGAGGCCCTTTACCGAAGAATAGGACGAGTGTGTGAGTACTTCAACAGCCATGGCATATGTCTGGGTCTTCTCTTCAGCGGGATTCCGGATAAGGTGGACTGTAACGCGGTTCATCCCTTCCTGGAGGTATGGGGTGATGTCCAGCGGGACATCTCGACCATTGTGAATCTTGCGACGCGGAAACAGCTCCACATTGTTAATAAATACATAGGCCGCGCAAGGCCACACAGTCTCAGCAATGCACCAAGAATGTTCACTAACTTCAGTAGCTGATGGGCCCACCTTGATACATCTTAAATGATATACCATGCTGCCCTCCGTCAAGGTTCGTAGCATGCGCCGTCCGTTTCCCTGATTCGCAAGAGCGGGAAGGTGCCCCAGGTCTGAATTAGACAGCGCAAAGTCCCACTGAAATACACAATCGGTTTGCCCTAAAAGTTGTGGGGCGACTGAAAAAGAAGCCAAGTAAGAAAACAGTTTTGCCTCTTCCCTTTCCTTGGCGTGACTGGATATCAGTCGATTGACTGGATCCCGGAGATGAGCCTGGTGGAGAGCAAGCTCATTGGGGTCTGGACGCGTATTTCGGACTGGAGGTACGCCAGGTGGTGGTAAAAGTCTTGAGTTGCGATGCGACGTCTGAATTACCGGAGGGCGGAAGTTAGCAGCAGCACCAGCAGCAGCAACAGCAGTCCTGCGATCTACTGGTCTTTGGACTGAGATGTGTGGATTTTGGGTAACCATGGCATTCCCTGCCAAGGGTTGTCGCACAGGCGGCTGCTGGACTTGATAAACCTGGGAAAGATCATGTTGCGCTCTGTGAGAGGGGGCGCTAGCCATCATGGGGGTTGTGGAGGTTATACTTGTAAACATCTGCGGCACAGCGTGATGTTGTTGGAGAGCCGACTGCGTGGAGGGTGGTTGAGGGTGCCTGGGTACCGTTGCGATAGAGGAACTCCTAACTGGTGGAGCCATGAAATTAGCAGCAGGTGCTTGGGATGATCTCTGGGTATGTGGCTGTGGAGGATGAGGCACAGGAACGGAGGCTGATCCGGGTTGACTCGAACTTGGGAAACTTGGCTGTGAAACGTGGAATTGGGTTGCGACAACAGGATCTCTGGTGACAGGAGGGTGTGGGACAGTCTCCTTTTGCGCCCTAATGATTGTGATATACGCTGTAACAATTTCCTCATTTTCGCGTTGCATTTGGTCATGAGGGATCTGTTGCATGTAACGACGCTTAAAGTTACCCAAATTATTAAAAAAAATATCTTGTAGCTTGTTGACAATACGGATCTCAGGAATGCGTCGACATAACGCGAGAAAGACATTGAACTGTAGCACCGGTGACATGATGCACAAGCGTACCACGATTTCATCTACAAGAGGAGGGTACCCCCGGGATCTCACGAGTTGGTCAAAGGCAGCCCACTGATCTGCAAAGCCGGCCAATATAAGGCAAACTCGGCTGAGAGCTTCCCGATACGCGGGGACATGCAGCATCGCTTGAAATGGACGAGGGAAATGGACACACCATTTAAGGAAATCACCCGAGACTCGGTGGTTTTCCACTAGTAGATGACGAACAGTTGACAACCCCTGCACTTGCTTTGGAGTGATACCAGGCAACTTGTTAAATTCGGATGGCGCAAAATCACGTAAACAGTAGACTTGATGGAGGACGAGATACACAAGGTCCCGTTCCACGCAGGCATTGAGAAGGAGCTGGAGGCGTGGGGATTCCACCGTTTCCGAGAGATGCATGCCACTCCGGGCGGCCACTGAATAGGAGTCCAAGACTGCCTTTGCATGGGCGAAGAACGAATCGTCTATGGCAGGGAGACGAGCCTGAGCCGGATATACGATGGGAACGGCTTCTGACGGGGATGGAGCATGACGAAGAGGAGGAGTATGCGCAGGAGAAGCAATGATACTAACAGGTGGGAGAGGACGAGGGTTAACAGCCCACGGCGCTCCCTGACCTGGTAGCAGCTGGAGGTTACTTCCCCGCTGGTGATGGGCGTTCAGAGAGACTGGAGGTGCGCCTACCGAAGGAGCATTTTGGCGGAGGAGCTGCGGGGCCAGAGGAGGCTCCCGATTAGGAGGAGACGGGATTGCAGCGGCAGAGGGGCTGGACACAGTAGACACATTCCGTTCGATGGCGCTGACGGGACTGGCATGAGACCTAGGAGGGATAGTGGGGTCGGGTGAAGGAAGAGATGCGCCGGATTGTTGTTGCTGATGTTGAACCTGGTGGTGCTTCTGCAATTGCTGCTGAGATTCCTCTGAACTGACCGACGCTGCAAATGGCAAGGACGGTACCTGAGGAAGAGGCGCAGGAGGATTGTTGTTGTTGTTGTTGTTGTTGTTGTGGTTTGTCGCGGAGGACAGAGTGACAAAGGCCGTGGACGAGCCAGAGGCGTTGTTATTGTTATTGTTGAAGGAGACCAGATTCCCACGGAGATGAGTGGACGAAGCTCGCATGCCTGGAGGACGCGTCTCAGAGGGAGGGGTGGGAGTTGGTGCGGAGGGGGAGGAGGAGGAAGAAGGGGGGGGAGCGGTCTTGGTGGTGGCTGGACGAGAGATGCATGTAGTATGATTAGGAGGGGTATTAGTATTCCTGTTGGTATTTGGAAGAGGAGGACGAGGCCCGTTCAACATCCACGATTTCCTCGCGCCGCCCAGAAATATGCTGGCGGTGGAGTTGGAGCTGTTCACAGGATTCAAATCAACGCGAGGATCGGCCGGGCGATTAAGTAAGTGGGGAGTCATCGTGACATGATTCCGGCAGAGGAAGAAGAGTATTTATATTATTGTATTTGCTAGTGATGGATAAAGAAGGTGGGTTGGTTGTTTATGATGATTGTGATGATTGTGATGATTGTGATGATTGTGATGATTGTGCTGGTGATGATGTTCTTTAAAGGCAGAGTCGGTCGAAGCAAAGAAAAGAGAGGGAAAAAGAAAAGAAAAAGGACAAAGAAAGAGAAAAACAACTAGAATCATCTAGGTAGTTACTACTGGACCTTGTCTAGGATATATTCACCTCTAGTTATTCCCTTTTGGCAGTAATGTCTCTGTTGATGGATTCCATTACACTACAGAGGACTCTACTGCAGAGACAGCTTGACAGATGAGAGTAAAAAAGAGGCAACTGACCTGGTCTGTATAGCTGTATACTACTAGGTAGCTGTATAGCTGCATTCGACCAGTCGCCATGGAGGAATGTCGATCGACTGGATCAATCAAGGGGTGTTTTTCCCGGCTTGACGTTTTCGATCGATCTAAATAAAACCAAAGTCGCAGCTCGGTATTCAAAGTGGAAGAAAACGAATGATAGTAACAAAATAGAACAGTTGTCGGTGATGAAGTATTGCTCTCTGTTGGCTCCAATCATCCAAATCCAACACCGTCAACTTCGGCTTCACTCCTGTCCAACTCGGGTAAGTATAAGGTATCATTTCCCTGCTGCTAATTTAGCATCTTATAAGATTGCATTTGCATCATTCTGACTCCTGCTTTGTTTTGTTTTGCTTTTTTCCTTCCTAGAATCCGATCTTGCTGTACTTTTCAGTCTCTCTCTCTCTCTCTTCATCATCATCGTCTTCTTTTCCTTCTTCTTATTCTTCCCCTTCTTTTCCTTCTTCTTCTTCCCCTTCTTTTCCTCTTCTTCTCCATCCCCTTCTTCTACGTCGTCGTCTTCTAATCCTCTCTTCATCTCTAGAAATTAAGCTCGAGTAGTGACGCTGTCTTTTGCCACAGAACAGCTTGATCTTCCTCGGAATCTGGACCCTACCAAGCACAAAGATCTCCGTCGGTCTATTGATTTCTTAACTTTACTTCTTCTTCTTCTTCTCCTTCTTCTTCTCCTCCTTATTGTCGTTGGTCTCTCCTCTGACAGGCTTAATTAAATTAAGCCTAATTTGAGGTCATCTTCTTATTCTTCCTCTGCCGTCTTCCTCCCACCGCCGCCACCACCACCACTACTCCTACTTCTACTTCTCCCTCTCCAGGTATATCTCAATATTTATATATCCTCCTGCTTCTCCGGATTCGATTCCATCATCATCATTATCATCACCATCATCGTCATCAATCTTCCGGCCCTTCGAGGTCTCCTCCACACCTTGTCATTGTGGAGGGCCGGTCATAACCCCCCACCCTTCGATGTGCTTTCGGTGTTCCTTTTGCCAACGGTCTCGCCTCTCATCGTCCCCAATTCATACTACTAGTATTTCCGATTGACACCAAGGCTAAGCCCATCGCAACAAAAAAACTTCCTTCCCGTTTCTCCTTATTCTCTGTTCCCCCCACTGCTTGGGTCTGGTTCTCATTCCCCAACTCCATTCTCGGGAGGCGCTGCGAGTGAGCATCATGGCTCTCTCATCCCCGCATCGTGCGTTTCGCCAAGGAGATCATCTTCTCGTTGTTCGTAAGTGCAATCATCTTATTCCCCTGATTTCTTCCCCTACTTTGTGTGTGTGTGGTGCCATCCTCGGTCGCAAAAGCTCCTCCACCCACCCCCGCCCACTCCTTTAAACTCCGCACCTCGGACACTGCCCCCCCCCTCCCCCCTTCTTTGTCTTAAATTGTCTTACTTACACATGTCGCATTAATATGCAGATGATTTCAGTGCCCGTGGATCCGATGAACTCACATTGCGACGTGGCGAAAAAATACAGTTGGTTGAATTGGATGATGGCTTTGGAGATGGCTGGTATCTCGGGAAAGACCTGAAAACCGGTGTAACTGGCCTTTTTCCAGGGGGTATGTGATAAGTTACCAGTATCTAGCTATTAACGTTGGCTGACCAAGCGCCCTTCCTTCTAAAGTCTATACTACAAAAGCGCCGAATATTCCTCTTCGACATCGGACCGACAGTCCGGAGATGGATGCGCTCAAATCGAATGGAGCAGTTGGAGAAGAAGAAGGATCTGGCCTAGACAATGCATCATTGGAATCTGGCGAGCCCTTTTCATCGCCCAAGAGTGAAGACTCTACGCCGCATGCCTCTCGACACGCTAGCATGACTGACCTTCGAGCTTCCCAGGGCCCTGGTGAATTAGGCGCCCCATTCCACTCCCCAAAACAACAGCAGAGATCTAGCTCGTTGCCCTTACCTAACTCCAAGATGGCCGTCGATATCCAGCAGTCCATCCGACAGTCCCTTGAACCCCGCATTAATGGCCAAGACAGCCCTGTCATGAATGAAACTCTCAGTGTTATTGATGAACATATCACGGATCTCAGCACCCCGCGCCACAGTGTGACCGCTCATGACCAAAAAACTCTTAATGACTCCGCCAGCGAATACAGTAGCCATTTGGACCATCGCATGTCTTACATCAACGGCCATGAAACCGACGAGGAGGAGGGAAATCAACCAACTGAAGATCAGGTTCGGCATTGGGGCTCCATAGAAACAGCCAAACAGCTGCGCCAGCTAGGTATCGAAGAGAAGCATTGTGAGATATTTGAGGACCAGGAAATTACCGGAGACGTGCTTTTGGACATGAACCAAGATTTTATTTTCATGAAGGAATTCGACTTTGGAGTGATGGGTCGGCGGTTGAAGACCTGGCACAAGATCAAAGCCTTCCAGGAAGAGACCAAGGGGCTTAAAGAGCAGCAGCCTTCAACTGCTCGTGGCTCAACAGCCGGGTTTTCAACAACCTCTGAGGAGCGGTCCCTAAGCCGTGCCGGCCAAACTGGCCCTCTTCGCCCCCGAATTCCAAATCTCAGGAGTTCATTTAGCGGTACAAACCAGCATCCGCGCCTCATCAGCAGTAGTATGCAGAGCAATACTAGCTCCCCGATCACGCCACAGACGCCTTCAGCGCCGTTCATGGATCACTCTAGACGACCCTCCGCTGCTTCAATACGGGAGATCAATCATTCGAGACGCCACTCATCCTTAGACGCCACGAGTCGATACTCCTTTGCTGGAGATAGCTCTCCACACTTTGGTCTTAGTCAGAACCATATCAAAAAGGGTTCCTTTGACCGGGGCTGGACGATGTCTTCTGGAGCTCAGCAGCGAGCACCTCCACGACCGGTTACAGCTGCTGGTGCTTCTAGTGGGAGTGGACCTTTTCCCCAGCATGCCAATAGATTGGATTCAGATATTGCAGTGTCAGATGAGCTGGACCGCGGGTATTTCTCGGGACCTGAGGTGGATACGCGAACTCAGCGACGTTTTCTCCAAAAGCGATCGTCGGTGAGTGGTAGCGCTCACTCATTGCAGTCGAATTTCACTGACGAGCAAACCCAGACTACTCGACGACATTCTCGCATGAGTAGTGTGGAGTCAGTCACTGACATACCACCGAACGCTTTGAACCATGGCACTACATATCCTGTTCCTTCGCCCAAGGGTCGCTTGCGAAGTCTCAGCACTCGAGTTACGGAACGCCGTACCCAGCAGTCATCCCGTACTAATACCAAGGCACCCGGCGGTGGATTCTTTGCCTCATTTGCTCCCCTTGTTGGGAAGTCTGACCCAGATCGCTCAACGCCACAGCCGCCGCAACAGACGAAAAACACCGGGAAGTTTCGACGAGCTGTCGGGCTTCGTGCCATGTCTGATGTAATTGGTAAAGGAATTGATACGTCCGTAGCCCAAGTGCCCGATGTCGATCCCTCCTCTGCCCGAACAGGATCGACAACACCATCAACATCAAAAAGTTCTGAACGGCATAGCACCGATGGCTCTGGGAAAGCAGTGGAAGGAGCCATTTCACTTCCTCGCGCTCGGCCCTCACTTAAGGCAGGCATGAAATCGAAGAAAGATACTAGCGCTTACATACGCGGTCTGGAGAAGAAGTCACCACAGGAACAGATGGATGGCTGCGATTTCTCGGGGTGGATGAAGAAGAGATCCTCGAACTTGATGACAACATGGAAACCCCGTCTCTTTGTTTTGCGAGGTCGTCGTCTGTCCTACTACTACTCGGAATATGACTCGGAGGAGCGTGGTCTTATCGACATCACAGCCCACCGGGTGCTGCGCGCAGACAATGACCCCATCGTTGCGCTGCATGCAACAATCACCGGCGCCACGGCCTCGCCTACGTCTCCAGCCAGCACCAACACTGGTGATGGTTCAATATCGGAGAAAGGGTCTACCTCGGAATCTCAGCGTGTAACTCGTAACGGCGGAGAGGGTGCTTTCTTCTTCAAGCTTGTTCCGCCCAAGACAGGTAGCTCGCGCACGGTACAATTCACCAAACCTGCAATCCATTATTTCCAAGTGGATAGTGTCAAAGAGGGCCGGCTTTGGATGGCCGCACTGATGAAGGCGACCATTGAACGTGACATGGAACTCCCTGTCGAAACTACGAATAAACAGCGCACTATCAGTCTCAAAGAGGCCCAACTGATGAACCAACGGCCCCCAGCCCTCATGAGTAGCGATCCTAATGCTACTGAAAACAATGGCCCCGCAAAACCGGCTACCCTCAAGGACGAAGACAGTCAGGGTTTAATAGTCAAAGGTCTCAATATCGACCACGTTAGCACTCCTGACGATACGGGGGATTCCAAGAGGGTCTCCAATCCCCTAGGTGATCTTGATACAGGCCCATCTGTTTTGCTTCCAGACCTGGTTCGCAAATCTGGGTGATTAAACAGTTCACTACTTCGGATTTTGCTTTCCCCTCTTCAAATTTCACCTTCAGCTTGCTCCAGAGTATCACTAATTTTTCTTCTTCCTTTTCTTTCCCCTCTGTCCTCTTCTCTCTTGGCTCCTTGACTTGGCCCCTTCTCTGGCGTTAATGTGATATACCCCCTGTTCGGAAACTCTATTCTTCGATTGTCTGTATTATCGCTTATATTTCCTTTTTTTTTTATATTCACTGTTATTCTGATCTTGCTAATATCAGGCCTCGACCCTAGTGAGGACAAGTGTAGGATGGCCTGGAAATTGTTCGAATGGAGCGAGGAAAGTGGATGTACGACTGCTAGTCCTATGAAAGTATGCTATAATGTTTCGCCAGATAGACCCCATTCACAATGGCTATGAAAGTAGAAAAGTGTCTTCCTGTCGTGGCTCTTGGCTCTTGAATCTTGGAAATAGTTATTATATCGTTCATAAACTATTCCGGCTGTCTGTCGATCGCTGAACAAATTCCCCGCTGCCGAGAAACGCCAGTAATAATAATAACCTGCGAAAGTCGACTGTTTCTTCCACTCCCCCCTTTTTTACTTTTACCTCACTCTCTCAGACGCCTCAACATGAAACCAATAGTGTGAACATCATTCTTTCTTCCCCTCGTCAAATCCTATGCCATCCCCAGCCGTCAGTCAGTCCCGATGTTCCTCCGCTGCCTCCTCTCCCGCGTCCTCCTTGTCCTACTTCCGATCGCCCTCACCAGCAGCATCTACCTTTACCTCTACCCAGTCTTCAATGGCTGCGCATATCCTCTTCCTCTAGAACCCGGCGACTCATTACAGGCTAGTGCGTTCCTCAACACAGTTCGCCAACATGTCTCACCACAGTCCGCTCGAGAACCGGCGATTTTCCGACTCCTAGTCTTGGCTGACCCCCAGCTCGAAGGAGACAGCTCCCTCCCACTCCCCGAGTATGAGTTCGGTGCCAGGATCCGCAAACACTGGGAAGACACCGTGGCCTCGCTAGGGACTGCGCCGTTCCCCGTACATATTGATGTGCTGCGTACTGTGTGGACGGCGGTGCAGGCCCTGGTCACGGAGGACGTCCCACGTGCGTGGGGAGCTGCTCGCAAACGCCTCGACCTCTTAGGAAATGAT
Source organism: Aspergillus funiculosus (assembly GCA_027569145.1). Classification (NCBI taxonomy): domain Eukaryota; kingdom Fungi; phylum Ascomycota; class Eurotiomycetes; order Eurotiales; family Aspergillaceae; genus Aspergillus; species Aspergillus funiculosus. Next base: position 29,910 of record JAPDEN010000025.1, read on the forward strand.
TTCTACCTCGCTCATATCTACAGAACGCTACACTGGTGGACTCGTCCTACACACGTCACGGTCCTAGGCGACTTGCTCGGTAGTCAATGGGTGACGGACGAGGAGTTCGATCGTCGCGGATACAGGTACTGGCACCGCGTGTTTCGGGGCGGAGAACGAGTCAGTGACGAGATAACCTACACAGGAGCCAGTGATCATGATGCGGCCTCCGAGCCTGCAAGGACAGCGGCGGAATTGGAGCAGCTACAGCCGCACGCCTCTCCCTGGACCCACCGGATCATCAATATCGTCGGCAACCATGATGTAGGGTATTCAGGTGATGCGAGCGACGCGCGAATCGAGCGGTTTGAGCGCCTCTTTGGCCGCGCAAACTGGGATGTCAGATTCCGACACCCTGCGCAAGGAGGGGAAGCGAACCAAACAGTGACGCCTACCCTCCATCTAATCAATTTGAATAGCTTGACGCTCGACGCGCCGCCTTTCTCTCAGGACATCCAAGCGCGCAGCTACGCCTACATCAACGACATCATATCGCACCGCTCGTATCCTGTCGAGGATCGGACAACATTCACACTCCTTCTAACCCATCTCCCGCTGCATAAGCGAGAAGGCATTTGCAAGGACGGACCTTACTTTACATTCTTTGATGCGGACGACGAAGACGAGCCGGAGAACCCTCGCTTCAGAGCCGGCGGACTCCGCGAACAGAACCACCTCAGCGAACACGTCAGTTCGAACGGCATTCTCCAGGGCATATTCGGCATCAGCGGCGACGAACATGCTCCTACCGGTGGACGGGGCCGGAACGGCCTCATCCTCACAGGCCACGATCATGCAGGCTGCGACGTTGTCCATTACGTGGACAGAACACCCCAGACTCCTCCAGTCGCCGCCGACGAGACCGACGAATCTAACACATCCAACGAAACTGACGCGAACGAAAAGAGTAGCTGGGTCTGGAATGCGCGACGCTACAATTCTCCCCGGGAACCGTCTCACTCTTCTTCTACGCCCTCTATCCGAGAGATCACGCTGCGGTCTATGATGGGCGAATACGGTGGCAACGTGGGCCTGTTGTCGCTTTGGTTCGACTTTGATGCCGTGGAGTGGAAGTACGCCGTCTCACTATGTCCGGCTGGGGTGCAGCATATCTGGTGGGCGGTGCATGTGGTAGATATACTCGCTTTGGTTGTGCTTGGGATATATATTGTGCTACGGGTGAGCTCAGTGGTGACAAAACCGAGGTCTCTCGCTCTGGAAGTTGATGAGAAGAAAACGCAGTGAGGAAAAAAAAGAAAATTAGGAGATTGGATGGATTTATTTTCATTGTACATATACAACTTTTTGTAACTATGCATATAGATTTAATTTAGCAAGCAGCATCTCATGTATAAAATACTACCTACTCTTGTGCCGGGATGCAGCTGCCCAGGTAGCCAGGTATGTAATCTAATAATATTATATACTATTAGATACTATTAGATACTGGTAGGTACTGGTAGAGCACTAAACTTGACTAGAAAACTATATATTCAGATTATAATACTATAGTAGTAGATTATAATATACTGCAATCCAGCAGTTAGTTCTTTATTAATATGAATAATAGCACTTTATCTTTCACATTCTGCATCTTTTCACTTTTCTAGGCGCCCTTCACTTCTGCAGCGCTATCATATGTCTAGAAGCGAGGTTGTGACAATAAATAGATCTAATAATTTAACTGTGAGTCCCAGATAGCAAATCAATCATCATCTTATTTTAACATGTCCTCCCTAGTCACATGACTCACATCAAGTATTGGAACACTACAATAAGGATCTTGGCCGCGTGGAGCATGTAAATGCCACAGTAACTGGATATATTAGAGGCCTCTTAACAAGGCCTAATTTGCTTATTTTATTTGTTATATCTACTTAGCTAGCTTAGCCAATAACACAAGGGGTCCCTTGTGGAAAAGTCACCTCGTGGTGAGTGAGGGACGTCAGTAAGCTGAAGCTGAGAACTTTCCAAGTCGAAACTCCGGAAACCTTTATTGGTTGGGATGACACGGCGGAAGACTCAAAGGAACAACGTTGACAACTTCACAACGTCGACGATCCTTCGAACAACCGACCTGCCTACCTATTACCAACCGATACTCGCCACATTTCGCTCAGCAATAACTTTGCCCCTGCTACCGGAAGAATCCTCTCTACTACCCTCCAGCTATTGGCCTCTTCACTTGTTCAGCCATGGATGATTAAGCAGCTGTTTTGCGGTCTGTCTCTTCTCCGGAATCCAGTGTAATATCTTCCGCAAAAAATCTAAAAACAAAGCCTTATTCTCTCCGCCCAGTTGTTCTTCCGAGTCCTCCAAGGAAATTTCTGGGATCTCAACCTCGCCTTTCCAGTTGCCAGAACTATCAAAATACTTCCACGATGTCTTAGTACGCTGAAGATAGTCTAACGGAGGTAGTCCTAGTACGGCAATCATTTCGGCGATGTGCTGCAGGCTTGAGCGTCTGCTGTTGCTATCCTGAGCGTTGAATAGATGCTTGTTCTCGAATATGTCCCAAATCTATCCATAGAGGCTAATCAGAACGAGACGAAGGTAAATTTAGCAAGACAGAATTATTGCGAAAGGGAATACAAGCATATTCAGTGGAGACACTTACCATGACCCCAACATTCCAGATATCAACACTGTAGGTCGGGATATCAAGTATGATCTCTGGTGCTCGATAAACGTACGGTTGAATATCGTCAACATAAGTCTTCTTTTCCAAAGCGGGCTTCGCCAAAATCGCAAAGGACTGGGCGACCAGGCTTCTCGGGCAGTATAAGTCCTCGAGACTCATAAATCACCCGATCTCCATCGATTTTGCGACGGCTTGGGTTGCTTAGCTCAGCTGCTTCAAAATTCCTCAGAATCGAAGATGAGTCGATTCTGAGATGTATATTTCTCGCTTGTAAATCTAGCAAAGGCAGAGTTAGCACAGTTCTAGCATAGCATAGCAGGATTCAAGGCCAAGAGCTCAAGCAAAGTATTTAATACCGGCGTGAATCATTTTGGCATTTGTGTGCAAGAAATCAAGAGCTTGCAGTAAATGGATCAAGAAGGCTCTCAGAAGGGGTTCGGGGACCTTTCGACCAGGGCTCAGCTGCCTTAGTGTCTCCATGCTCATGCCAAGAGGCTCATGAACCAGGCACTGATGTTCACCAGCTGGCCCCATAGCTTTGAAAGAATCAAGCAGCTCCCGAACCAGTAACGCTCCTGAATTGTTCGTTGTAACCGTGCGAAGATGACTGTAGGCCGCAAGCTCGCGGCGAACCGAAGGGGAGTTCATCTCGCATACTTTTAATGTAACGTATTTGTGTCCTCTGTTTTGACCCTCAGCAGAACAAAAGCCTTATAACGTTGCCACACGAACCTGAGATCGCGACAGAGCCATGCAGTCGAGCGCGAACCATATCCAAGTTTGCCCAAGCCTTGGTACCGTGAATTGAAGACTTCGCCAATACAAACAGGGTAGAAGAGGTCCGGTGTGTACCAGTCCCAATTCTCTTCCTCTAGCTTTTCGATATTGCTGATCACCTTGAAGCCGCTGTTCGGAAATTTTCGCGGGGGCGAAGCGGAGCGCGTAATCGTCTTCAGCCAACGACCAATTTTAGCCATAATGAGGACAGGAGATGTTGGTGCAATAGGTTTGAAGGTAGAATTTTGACTGAGATATTGATTAAGCAAGATCTCGGGTCATTAATTCTCAGCATACGCGGAGAGGAGAAAGGCAGACTCAAGGATGAAGGTGGATGATCGACCTAGGAAGAAACCTACCTGGGAGGTTGACCCTATCCTCAGGTCGGTCAGCACATATTGAAGAAATGTTTGAATGACTTCTGAGTCCTAGAAAACTGAATCAGCTAAGTATATGATGATTCAAGAGTAATGTACCAACGCGGGTATAAAATATAGGTATGTAGATAATTTCCGCGAACTTTGCGTTTTGGTAGCTCGTGAATGATTTGGAAGGGATGGTTGTTGTCTACTGTAAGATATTTTAACATCTTTATAGCCGCCTCGCTTACGCCAAACTTGGACAGCGGACTATCTTTGTGTGTTAGCTGCCTAAAAACATAGGAGGCGGAATGAATATAGTATCATCAGCTGCCAAAAATATTTATCGCTGAAACGCCGTTGGCGACAACCCGTATTCCGTGGCTATGTGTATACGGACAGATCCACTGCCCTGGATGAGCAGGTAGATAGACCAGTGGTTGTTAGATTGGTCAAGAGCCTACCCAGTATAAATAACAACTCTGATAGTCTTAATGCATCGAGTGTCCTGCTAGGCTTGGTTTGGGGTCAGAGGCGCCATGATTTGGGTAGAACTAAGATTGGTTTAGAAAGAGAATACTATTACTGACTTTAATGGACTGTTAATAGTAGTAATATATTACACACCTGGCCACCTGGCCACCTATATATTCTCTATATCCTCTTGTACCCTTCTTCTTGGGTTAATCTTATGTTACCGGATTTCTTACGTAGGACCTCATGAAAAAATAAAAAAAAAAAAAAAGTAGTAATGAACAACCGTCGAGATGAAGATTAGATTAAAAGAAAATAGGAAAATGACCCGTCCTTTGAATGTTTTAAGAAAATTTCGTTTTCATTTTGTTCATAGTTATGGCCATGCACCACCCGAAGGGAAGTTTTTTTGTTTTAAATTCCCGCTGGTATTTCGTTCTATATCCTTTCCCAATCACAACCTCCCTCAAAACCTGCTTACATGACAACACCGGAGTTGGAGGCAATACGCTGTGTCTTTCGTTAGTTTTTGTACTCGATTAAAACACCCCTCTCAGAGAGATAGGGAGGGTGGGGGGGCGGTGGGGGAAAGAGGAACATACAGGCCAAAGCTCAGCAGCTTCCTTTCCGACGGGGCCGGTGATAGCAGATCCCTTCATCTCACCCTTGGCGTTGACGATCTAGAAATCCCTTGTTATTTTCCTATTCATTTCTTTTTTCTTTTCCCTTGTCCCTTTCTATTTTCCCGTCCGTATGTTTGGCGGAGAGGAGGGAAATCAACTTACCACACCAGCGTTATCCTCGAAGTAGAGGTAGATACCATCGGGTCTTCTCCAGGGCTTGCTCTGACGGACAACGACGGCGGGCATGACCTTCTTGCGCAGCTCGGGCTTTCCCTTCTTGACGGTGGCCATGATCATGTCACCGACACCGGCGGCGGGGAGACGGTTCAGGCGCGCTCCAATACCCTTCACCGAGATGATGTACAGGTTGCGGGCACCGGAGTTGTCGCAGCAGTTGAGCACGGCGCCGCTGTATTCTCTATTAGCTTGCTTCGCTTTTTTCTTTCACTTCTTCATGTTTGTGTTGCCGAGGTAGGTGGTTCTTCTTCTTTCTTTTCATTCTCGGTGTAGGATGTAGATTGAAGATCGGGGTGTATCGGAGTGCGTTCGATAGTCGGGGAAGAAAAAAAAAAGTGTGACGGATTTGGTTGAAACGTACCAAGGCAGACCGAGCGTCATCTTCAGCTTGTTGCCGGCAAGACCACCACGACTGTTAAAGAAAAATAGGATCAATTAGCGACATGTCTCCCAAGTTGCAAAGCCATTATAACACCCATAACCATGCGTATTTTCAGAAAAGGCATATAGCAAAAACAAAGAGAGGAAAATCGATTCCATTCATCCTGCACTGTCATATTTCTCCGTGCAAGAAAAAATGAGGGTGCAAAAATGAAAAAGAACCCAGTCCTTCTTTTGTCGACTTCTCCAGGCTCAATTCGAGACTTTCACTTTTCCCGTCGTGCATCGTTCGAGTCAAGGTATCGCAAAGACGTATGGGTATATGTATATGCTCTCCTCCGGCGCAAAATCCAATGCTGAACAGAACAGTGAAAATATCACTTACCCTCTCTTAGACATCTTGGCTAGGTATCAGCGTATACGGTGTCGGATAACTGGGGATGGGCGACAAAAGGGAGGCGTCGAGAAAGTCGAGACGGAGGTTTGCTTTCCACTTGGGGGTTTCTCAGTGCTCTCCAGTCTCGCTTAGTGTGTGTCGTTGGTGCAAAATCTTGGCGGTGCTGTCTCATTGGCCGTGCTGGAGTGGGGCGGTTGAGCCCTAAGGCTTGTCTACTTTGGGTTAGAGACACGATTTAGGTTTGCGCATTATTTATCAGCAGTGCATATAAATGCCTTCATAAATTTCATTTAACTGTGTAGTAGTATATGAGGAGATTATCATCAGATGCATGCTGAACATAGTACAGGAAAGTGGATTATCAAGTAACCTAATAAGCATTCTTGTTCACCCAGCCAAGATTTAAAGAAGTAAAATGATAGAAGAAGAAGAAGAAGAAAAAAACAAGAGTGCCCTCCCTACGAAAGCAATACTCCAAAGTACGTCTGCCCAAACACCAGTGCCAGCCCTTTGCGCCAGGAACCTGAGAAAAAAACGCCACTGCATTCTCTGCTAGGCCTATTCCTCATTCTTTGTCACCGGCTCAGGCTGTGGCTCAGTACTTGGCTCCTTGGAAGACTTGGGTGCTTCGTGCTCCGTTTTCACGACGGTTGACTCCTCGGCTTGGGGCTCTTCAGGTGTTTTCTCCTTGGATCCCACCTTCTCTATGCCAGTTGGCTCCACAGCCTTTGTCGCTTCTTCTGCTTCCTTCTGCTCCTCACTCGCTTTTGGTTCGGATGGAGGCATGGCTTGAGGTGTCGACTCTGGAATGGCGTTCTCTGGGGCTGGCGTGTTTTCGACAGGCTTCTCCTCCTCCTTAGCTTCACTTGGTGCCGGAGCTGCTTCCTCCTGCAGTTCAGGCATGGCATTGTCCGCATCCTCCATGGTAGTGTCTTCATCTGTTGGCTTGGGGGATGGTGGCCGGGAAACAGCAGCAGAGCTAGGTGCCGGCTCTTTCTCGTCAATCGCCATGTCAGTAGGCTCGCTCACAGGTTCTTCTTCAGCTTTGGACGCCGCCTCAGCAACAGAGGGTGTTTCTTTGGCCTCGGATTCCGGCTCTGGCACTTCTGTCATCTTCGCATCACCACTAGTGTCCATCTCGTCGTCAGGGATCGAAGAAGCATCCTGCGGAGTGGCCAACCCGCTCTCAACACCGGAGTCTGCAATGTCCAATCGATAGTTTGCTTGGTTTTTTCGCTTCAAGTGGCTTGGTTTGCGGTGAACACCGTTGGCGGCATTTTCGTCCTCATCCTCGCTATCGCTGAGCTCACCTGGCTTTTCAATATATTGATCAAAGCGTCGTTTCGTGAATCGCTTGTCTTTGTTCTCGTCCTCGTCTAGATCATCTAGGATCGCCTCTGTTTCGTCGTCCATACCTTCCACAAGGGGCTCACGAGGAACATCCGTCATCTGCACGGATGGCGCAAAGGCCGTTCGTTTGAGATTCTCGACTACTTGTGCGCGAATCTTATCAAGGTAGTCTTTCGTATTGGCATTGTCCATATTAGATGGGCGCACGTCCAGCTCATAGTCAGGAGCAAAATACTAGACCACGTTAGCTAAGCTAAAACCGCATATTCAGGAGAAATTGAGGGCTCACCTCGTAATAATCGTTGTACGGAAGCTCTGACCCTAGAGTCTCTCCAACGAGTATGCCTGTCTCGAATGCCCAGGTTCGCGCCACGTTACGCATGGTGTATCCACCGCCTCCAACGATCATTGTGGGTAGGTTGAAGCTTTTTACGAATTTGACACAGTTTGCATGGCCTCGCATACTGAGATTAAAACACCCGAGACGATCACCAGACAGACTATCACCACCGCACTGGAGAACAACTGCTTCTGGCCGATACCATTCCATCACGCTCCTGATGACTGGCTCAAAAATGCTCTTGTACGAAATATCATCGATGCCGTCACGAAGCGGGAAGTTGACAGCGTAATTCTTGCCCTGGCCAACGCCGATGTCACGCAGTTCTCCGGTTCCAGGGAAATACTCACCATATTTATGGAAAGAAACGGTCATCACGCGATCCGTAGTGTAGAAGGCTTCTTCAACACCATCGCCATGATGAACATCGATGTCAACGTATAGCACACGCTGTTTAAAACGCAAGAGTTCGAGAATTCCGAGAACAATGTCTGGCAGAAGTTATTAGCTGGAGCCGACAAAAAATAAGGTGACTTGCACTTACCATTTACGTAGCAAAATCCGCTTGCTTCACTCTTTTTCGCGTGATGGAGACCGCCAGCCCAATTGACAGCGATATCGCATTTGTTGCGGTTGAGCCGGGCCGCACCCTCCATGCTACCACCAGCACTAATGCCGCAGAACTCAAAGAGTCCGTCGAAAACAGGACAATCATCTCCGACATTGTACTTGCTCTGTTCTTTTGCAAAAGAATCCATGTTGTCCGGGGTTACTTTGGAAAGAAAATCGATATACTCGTCGGTGTGGAATTGTGTCATCTCGTACTTGGAGGCGGGTTTCGCACGCTGCACGATTTGACAATTAGTGGACTGCGCTCTGAAAGAATAACTGAAGCATAATAAAACGAAAATATAAAACAACTCACATATATTTCCATTTTCTTGTAGAGACCATAGTTCATCACTAGACTGTGTGTCATCCTTATGCGATGAGGCTTCATCGGGTGTCCTGATACATAGGCATAGTTTCCCACATCGGAGTCGTAGAAATAAGCGATCTTTTTATTGCGATCCCCAGGCCCATCCAGGTTGATGGGGTCTAGAGGAGGCCCCGAAGCCATCTTGGAGAAGTGATTGACAGAAAGGTCCCGGTTAAAGCCTCAATCAAAACAGCGAGTAGTACTATCGTTGAGCGCGGTGTTTTCTCGGTGTAAAGAGATTTGGGTCGAAGTCACAAGTAAGTGAAGGGTGCAAGATAGAATGTAAGATAAGAACCCCAAAATATATGGACGAATAGGCCCATAGAAAAAAAAGAATCTCGAGAAGAAGTATCAGCGGGATTGTGGCATTGCAATGGACTGCATCGCCCATGGACCGGAATAGAGGAGATTCTAGAGAAGCGAAGGGGAGGCCGAGCGAAAGGCGGCAAATGACCTTTGGGACGCCAGAGCTGTTTCTACCGCGCTCACCGCCTTCGTCAGCCTCTCAGCCTGCGAGAAGCTCAACTCATCGTAGACGCTTCTTACGAGGTACGACTTACTGGTACTAGAGCATATCGCCCCGATTCGATTCTTTTCCCTCGTCTTCCTCTTCCTCTACCTCCCTCTCTCCGTTAGTTCCATTTCATTTCGAATCTCCTTGTTTCATTCCTACCCCCAGCCGTTTATCGCTTCCTTTTGAGATCACTCGACTCCAGTAACCGACCCTTTGGAGCTTCCGCCTAGGAAGCAATCCTCCGTCACTGCGAGTACACTTGATTTATCCCGACATCATCATCAGACATGGATAGGCTTAATCGGATGATCCAGGCCGCCCAGGGCATGGGCATGGGGAGTGCAGCTCCTGGTGGTGTAAGTTAACTATTCCAACCCGGTTCTCCTGTTTGTTGCCACTACAAACTACCAGACACGTCTCTGTTCAGCCATCTAGAGCTTCTGTGTTTCTACAGAGATCAAGAGTAAAATCTATTTTGCTGATTCCATGATGATTTAGGATACTCCTAACCTAATTGACAACTCCGAGACCGTACATATATCATCCCTCGCGCTGCTGAAGATGCTGAGACACGGTCGAGCTGGAGTGCCAATGGAAGTTATGGGCCTGATGCTGGGTGATTTCGTGGATGAATATACTGTACGAGTGGTTGATGTGTTTGCGATGCCCCAGAGCGGTACCGGAGTTAGTGTCGAGGCTGTGGATCCAGTATTTCAAACCAGAATGATGGACATGCTGCGACAAACTGGACGGTAAGCCTTAGTCAAATGGCTTTGCTTGGATTACGCTGAGAAATTTTGTCTTTATACAGGCCAGAAACTGTAGTTGGGTGGTACCACTCCCATCCGGGATTCGGGTGCTGGCTCTCATCCGTCGATATCAACACTCAGCAATCATTCGAGCAGCTTACCCCGCGCGCTGTTGCTGTCGTTGTTGACCCCATCCAGTCTGTGAAGGGTAAGGTTGTTATTGATGCCTTTCGCCTCATCCAACCGCAGACCGTTGTCATGGGCCAAGAACCTCGACAAACGACTTCTAACTTGGGCCATCTGAACAAGCCATCGATCCAGGCCCTCATCCACGGCCTGAACAGGCACTACTACAGCATTGCTATCAACTACCGCAAGACAGGACTTGAGGAGAACATGTTGATGAACCTGCACAAGCATGTCTGGACCGAGGCATTGCAGATGAAAGATTTCCACGAGGAAGGCCATCACAATGTCGAGCGAATGAAGCAGCTCGTGAGCCTTGCCGAAGGCTATGAAAAGCGGGTCAAAGAGGAAACAGAACTCACGAAGGAGCAGCTCAAGACAAGATATGTCGGAAAGGTTGACCCAAAGAAGCGTAAGTATATTCTGAAATAAACTCTCACCCATACCTCTTATTTCCTATCTACTCTAACATGATCTAACTGCTTTTTTACAGACATCGAGGATATGAGCCAAAAGCTGATTGAAGACAACATCGTGGCTGTTTCGCGACAGATGATCGACAAAGAAGCTTCAGTGGCACGGCTATCTAATGGGAAGGGGCCTCAGAACGAAACAGGCATGGAAGTGGATGAAGAGCTATAATTTAATTGTGCATTAATATCACGTAAAGACAATAGCTACGAAATCTCGGGACTTGTCCAAGTCAAAATCTTCATTCATAACCAAGTTAAAGGACTCTTTATTTATAAAAGGCGCTGGTGCTGAGTATATCAGGAATTATGCCCTTGAAAACCCATTGATATGATGTTTCGGTCGGTGATATCATTCAACGATGGGCATTGTTACTATGACGGAGAGAAATCTCTGGAGGTATATTGTATCTATCTAACAGTTGCATCTATGTATCAGGCGAGATATGTTCATATAATGCTAGAAGAGATCCATAATCACTTCACTTCCTCGACTATCGAGGGGCTTTCAATTGAGACATCAGCCACCTGGGGGTTTCGTGCAGGTTTCCGCATCGACGTGAATCCGTAGACGACGTTATCAGCAATCAGGTCTTCCTCATCATAGTCGGTCCATCGTCGCTGGGGACCCCAAACTATTGTTTTACCTGCTGCTCTTGCTTCGTGTAGTAGTCGTTTCATCAATGCTCCGCTTTTACTTACGGACGGGTATCCGTCGAATTCCACATGTACCAGGTTCGGCAATTTCTCTAAAATCTGCTGTAATAATCCGCCTGCGAATTCAGAATAGAAGTTTTTGGAGATACGGAAGCCCTCGAATACTGGGTGTGAGGGGTCGCACTCAATAAAAACCTTGAGCGTACGCACGCGTGTCATCTCCTCCAGGCCCAACCCTCGATTGACTTTCCATGATCGCGGTGGTGCCGTCCAGCTGGAGCCGAGGATTAACTCGATAGTGGCGATGGAAGAAAGGTACTTGGTTGGTATAGCCCTAATGGTCGGCATGCGGGAGTAATCTTGGATAGGGAAAACACGAAAAGCTTGTGTGGAGTAAAAGAAATGAGTCGCCTCATCATGCATCCGCCGCGAGACGAGGAAAAGAGCGATGCGATGTGCCAAGGGAGAAGGGAGAGGGTTTTTCGAGGATGCGCCCACACTGCCATTAGTCTGCAGTTGTCTATTGCGACGGGGGCTGAACAGCAAAAAGGTGTAGATGCGCAGGCGGATCTCAGAGGGAAGATCAAAGAAGGGGAACGGTTCCACTGGACCTTCTTCTTCCTCTTCCTCTGCCTCTTCGTCCTCATCCTCGTCCTCCTTCTCTTTGTCCTCGACAGTTGCTGACAGGGACTGATCAACTTCCAATGGACGGTCCCCGATATGGACTCTCTCCATAGGCTCTATGAGAGAGGCCATTTTTTCGAGTGATAGACTGGTAAATTGTGACCTAAGGAATATACGCTCAATGATACAGGATATTAAGGTTGTAACCTGTCTGATTTCTTTGCTCTGATTTTTATCTCATGCCATTATTGAAATTCTAACTGAAGCCCAAGAATTAACACAACAATACGCTCTCAGAAGGGGGCAGCAAGCATCAGCCCACCACTTGTAATTAAGAGAAAGAGAATTATATCCCACCAACGGGGCTGCAACTGCACAAAAGAACTTCGTTGCGGCTCTTGGGGGTGGGAAAGAAGACAAGCTTCATTAGTCTCCCCAGCTAATACAACCCGGCATGCATGAGAAGAAAGGCTTGAAGGGTCAAATTTGCGTTCTGGGTGGTTCAACTTTCATAATTGGAGGAAAGAAAAAAAAGAAGAAGAGAAGAGAAGAGGCGGGCGGCGAGCGAGAAGATTTTTAAAAAGAGAGCGAAATGCGCGAGTGGCGGTTGCCGCCCGCCGTATCTTCCAGTTCCATCGATGATGAACCTCGACTTTTCCCAGACGCCCAGCAGGAAAGCCGCTTGTGCCTCCTCCGTTTTTTGTATCGACAGCCAGACACGCATTGAGCTTTGTTTGGCACTTGTCTTAGTTTAGGTGTCTGGAACAGAGCCCTCTCTTGGCCTACCAGAAACTTCTCTGCTTGTGCAGATTATGAGTGCACGGTTTCCTGATTCCTGATCTTTTTTTACTTCATACACTACATTATGCTTCGCCGTGCCGTCCTGCCTCTGACGAGGCCCACCGTCCTTCTGTCCGCCCCTCGCGTCTCAACAGTTTCAGCCTCGCATGCGCGATGGTATGCGAAGAACACCAAGCCCAAGGCTCCTTATAAGCTCCCCGATTCCGTCAAGCCCTCGAAACCTGAGCAGCCCGCCAAGCCGTCTCAGCAAGAACAATACGCTGCGGAGCAGACGGAGTTCGAGACAAAGGCTGATCCCCAGACAAATTCTACATCCCAGGCTTCTGATTCTGTAGGCTTCAATATTGGTTTCGCGTATTATTGTATGAATTCGGTCTGACTGAAGTATTATAGGCGGAATCTACCCCGACAACTCCCAAGCAAGATGCGCCTCATCAACCACTTCCCGATCTCACTCAGGGCATTCCCTCCACCCTCGCCGCAGAATTGGAGGCGCGCTCAAAGAATCGCGGCTCGACTACATTGAACCTCACCGAAGATCCCTCGCGTTCTGAAGACTACGGCGATGACGGCAGTGGCGATATTCCAAAGGATGGCTATGTCTCATCGCTCGACCGCAAACGCGCCCGCATGGCAAATTTGATGTACGCCATGTTCTTGCTAGGAGGAATCGGTGGAATGGCCTACCTGGGGCGAAACTGGGATACAGAGGAGGAAGAGAAGGCTCATCCCACTGTCCCATCTGGCTGGGGGTTCGGGCTTTGGTACAACCGTATCAAGGCTCGATTCGGCGATATCACAAGCTACTACAAGGATCCTGCTTTCCCGAAGCTGCTACCCGACGAAGATCCCAATCTCCGCCAGCCCTACACATTGGTATTGAGTTTGGAGGACTTGCTTGTGCATAGTGAGTGGAGCCGTGAGCATGGATGGCGGGTTGCCAAACGGCCTGGAGTCGACTACTTCCTTCGCTATCTCAACCAGTACTATGAGCTTGTTCTATTCACCAGCGTGCCCATGATGATGGCCGATCAGGTGCTCCGAAAGCTGGACCCCTACCGTATCATCCGCTGGCCGTTATTCAGGGAAGCTACTAGGTATAAGGATGGAGAATACGTCAAGGTACGCTACAGTCGACGCATGTAGCCCCCATGAGAATACCACTAACCTTGAGTTACCCAGGATCTTTCTTATCTCAACCGCGATCTCTCCAAGGTGATCCTTATCGACACCAAGGAGGAACACGCCCGTCTGCAACCGGAGAATGCCATTATCCTAGACAAGTGGAATGGCGAGGCGAAAGACAAGACCCTAGTTGCTCTGATACCATTCCTGGAATACCTTGCTGGTATGGGTGTGGAGGATGTGCGCCCCGTCCTCAAGTCTTTCGAGGGATCCTCTATTCCAGTTGAATTCGCGAAGCGTGAGAAAGCCATGCGCGAACGATTCGAGAATGAACTGGCTGAGGAGCAGAAGAAGCGACCAAAGAGGGGTATGGGTAGCTTGGCCTCAGCCCTCGGACTGAAATCCGGACGCAGCCTGGACGGTGAACAATCTCCTTCTCAGGGATTGCAGGAGGGCAAGATGCTCTGGGACCAGATCCGTGAGCGTGGCCAGAAGAACTACGAGATGATTGAGAAAGAGATCCGAGAAAACGGCGAGAAATGGCTGGCTGAGATGGCCGCTGAGGAAGAGAAGCTTCGTCAGGAACAGATGGAGAGCATGAAGGGTTCTGTTACCGGTATATTTGGAGTCGGTAGGAAGGAGTAAATTTTCATCCTCCCAACTTTTCTTTTTTTTTTTAAGGCCCATGACTCTTTTGCTGGATGGCTGGGAAGGATGGTCATTTTTATATTCATTCACTACTCTCCTCTTCTTAATGTGTGCCTGAGATGCTTTTGGGATGGGGATGTATTCAATAGAGGGTTTATGTTTTGGCTACCGAGCATTCATGGGTGACTGTAAAATAGCATTTAATTGTTAAATGGTGTTGTATAAATTGCACAATATTATAATATGAACGTGCCCTTCTTGAAAAGTAATTGAATATACAGCCTCATTTTTGCATTTATTTACTTGTAGTTGCTTGCTAGACGTACAGTTTATAATTTATTATGGGTATATGGGCATCTGCTACATCAATATAAACTCCAAACCAACCACTCCAACCACAAATGACTCATAAAACAGTAGTAGTAGTAGTAGTAGTTGTTGTAGGAGGGATCCTTCCCTCCGGCCCTTCAGTTCCAGTAGTGTAACGCATTGAAAGAAGGGGCTAGGCCAGATTTACATCTTGGAACACTGAAACATCCCAGATGCCCGTCATGTCGAAGGGGAACCCATCCATGGTACCGAACGTACCGGAGATGGACATCATGTCATCTACGATGTCATTGTTCGTTTGTGTTTCGGGAAGAGAGATCGCTGCTGGATTGACCAGCCGATTGTCCGGCTGTCCGATGATACCGCTGACGGTGGTAGTTTCCGGGTTGCCACCGCTACCAGGGAGTCGGTTGAGGATCCGTTCGCAGTGGTCGAGACACATGTCCGCTACGTCCCAGTCGTAGTCTTCTCGGACGCGACGGAGGATTGAACGGAAGTTTTCTACGTTTGCGAGACATGCGCGTGCAACATCATTGTCGGAGGTTTCGAAGGCGCAGCGCACGAGGAGAGTAGCGGTTGAGGTAAGGTGGAATGCGCTGTCTGTGAGCTTCGTTAGTAAATGAGTTCACAATTGCCTTTCCCAACCGTTCTAGGATGGGGGTTATACGCACAAGGTAACCAGAACTCCTGAAAGTTCTCTTTGCGGAGGGACGAAATGAACTGCACAATTTCCTCGGCTGATTTTCGACATTCCGTCTGGAAATATCGGCGGGCTTCGGGGTTGTCTGTTTCTGCGTTGTTCACATCCTTTTAACAATAGATTGTGGTTAGAACAGTAGAAGCGAATTATTTGTATGAGTAAGGGAGGACCTACGTTGAGCTCTACTCTTCCAACCAGCATTTTGACAGCCAAAAAGGCTAATTGTAAACTACTGATGCCTGATATTCGGCCCTCTGACGAGTCAAGAGGCGATCTTAACCAGTCAGGGAGAGAGTCTTCCCAGATATCTAGGTCTGTCCGGATCTGTCTAGCCCTTTTTGTTGTTTCGCGAGAGAATCGTTGTTGTAGACCGTAGACGAGAGGTAGGAGCTCTCCCAAGATTTCAGTCAGTTGACAGAGAGCAATATGACAATGCGCTGCCCTCACTCGCTCGGGAGTGCGTGAAGCCAGTGGTATTAGGATTTCCACAGTGGGAAGGGGTACGTCATATTGATTTTTGGAAATCTGAGGGGGTACGCCATGTCCGAAACTCCCCCTTTATTGAAGCAAAGTCAGCGTTTATAATACAACGTATGGAGATTGTTCGAGGCTCACCAGCGGTCATGTATCACAACGGCCCACCAAAGACGGATACGGTGGTTCTTTTCCTGTCGGGACAATTTCCAGTGGCTGGGATCCCGGTTCAATCCAAGACAATGGGCGAGGGAAACCATGCGGCCACAGCTAATGGCATTACCAGTCATGGAAAAAATAGGTCGTCCGGTGAGGTCTATGAGAGCTGCGCTAATTGTCGACAAGCCTGGAGCTGAAAATTCTTCGTGAAGGGCGGCTACTGTCAGGTTGACGGCGTACCTAACGTCAGGTTTCGGATGACAGGCAAGCTTGGGGGTATGTTTCCAATAAACTAATGACATGGAGTAGACTTGACACAAAAGAGACGCTGGTGGTTCACTGGGTGAATCCGAGATATAGGCTTCCCAGAAACTCTCACCGTCGAATATGGGGAATGCTGCATTAAATCGATCTATAAACCTGGAAGATCCGAGTCAGCAAGTCGCAGACAACGGGGATTGATGGCATGAAGAGCATACAGCCTGACTAGGTCGTCCTTGAAGGGTCCAAGAATTTGTTCCAGAATTTCCTTTTGATTCTCTCCAGGTGGGATACCCACACGCATCCCCTGTCTTCTCCTGGATATAGTTGTGTAGAGAATGGGCTTTCTTGGGTCGCTCGAGTAGACATTGTACGGGTGGCTTTTTGGCTCTATTGACTTGCTGGACCGTTCCGGGGGCATGAACTTTTCAATCACTTGGGCATCATCGGCCACCACTGGTCCAACAATAAACACCGATTCATTGTGGGGATCCTCAACACCATGTCTTCTGGGCTCACTTCCGCGACTCTCCACCACCGAAACAGACCGACCAATTTCGGATGTATCGTCGCGTCGGCGAGTGGAGAGTGAGGGAGAGTCGGTCTCCGGGGTGCGCTTGCGTTTCTGGCTTGAATGGAAGTTTTCTGTCGAGACGTGCTCCGAGTTCCATCCTTTTGGCTCCTGGTCGTGAGGAATCGGTGGGTCGGAATTGTTCTCTTCCTGGTAATGACAATCGGCTCCCTGTACTCGACATAGCAAACAAGATTGACCTGGGATATCAACTGTGCATCGAGATTTGCGTTTGCGACACAGATCACAGGCGCGAACCTTGTGTGACCTGTAAGGTCTTGCCCCCGCATTCAGTGCCGGAGAGGTGAGCTTCTGGGTCGAACTAGCCTTGACAGATGCAGGAGGCATGATGAGCTAGAATGATACTATACAATTGGTCGGACACAGTCTGTGTGGGGTATCAAAGAGTTCCAATTGACAGCCCCGCGCCTGATGAACCCCGTTCTTTGGAGGCAGGAGGAGGGATTGGAGAAAATTGGGGGAAAAGGCGGAAGACGGGAGGAAGACTCGGCAAGATGTCTGTACCCCTCAGAGTATATGATGGGAACTCTGCGGTATGCAGGCTGATAGTCGATAAGAATGATGGTAGTCACGATAGATGTAATTTACCTTTTGACTAGAACAGTCATTGAGGCTTCTCGCACCATCCGGTGGTGTACTAGTAGTGGCAGTAGTAGCAGCAGGAGCAGCAGCAAGGCAAAGCGCAGAGTCACTCACTGCTCAGAGCCTGAGCACCACATCCTCTCCAGGTCTCCAACACCGCGATAGAGCTTCTGAGGTGATTTCCCTTTCGGGAATCAATTTTTCTTGCTCAGCTATTATTATTTTCAACGAACCAGCTTGCAAGAGATCTCGATAGTCAGGCAGTTAGACCTTAAGTTAGTACTTTTTTTCTTCTTCAGCGTTCATCCACTCTTATCGCAGCCAAAAAAAAGCCGGTTTCAGCGGGGGGGCTGCTGACTCAGCCACCTGACCAACCACGTGCTCTGCCTATTTTTATCCCGCCTCGAGACGCTTTTCTACTGCTGCCACCAAGTCACTACAGTTACTACCACTACTAGCTCTAATCGAAGCCCCTGCATCTGGTCGACTGACAATTCATCGCTCTCCTTGACTCACGTCTTCTCTCTCACTGTCTATCTGCCCGTCCCTCCTTTCTTTTTCGTGTGGCCCGCTGCTTTAGTGCGTTTGGCATTCTGCGGGGATGAGGGTGTTTTGCTTCATCTTGATGCCCGTCTCCACCTAAAACCAGGCTTAGCTGGATAACCAATTAATCGGCTTCTGACGCTTGGGCAAGATCCCCGTTGCAGCGCGGCACAGCCACCAGCCCGAATCGCTAGCGAGAATCTCTGTCCTTTTACAAGCACGCATTATTGTCCCTTCAAATACCTTCTCTTATGCTTCCGGGGAAGATGGTGTACGTGTGCAATTGATTTTGGGCATGTATTTGCTCAGTCCGATGTAGCTTGATTGAATATGGAGGAGGATGTTCGGCTTCCTCAAGATGAGCGGCCTGGTGGCTCCGAGGGTCAGCGCGGGTCGCTTGTCCACCCTGATTTCATCACCACCACCACTATTCAAAGCCCTCAACCCCAACAGCCGGAGCGATATGGGTCACGCAAGAGGCTTCTAGGAGACTCAGCCAGGCCGGTTATATCAACAACTTCGTTTAGTCGTTTACCTCGGACTGTGATTGAGTAGTAAGTTCCAGTTTTGACCTTTCTCAGGGCACCTACAGCTACTTCAGTAGCTAGCATATTTGCTTCTAATTCAACCTATTGCATGCTCTGTTGTCCCTTAGAATGGAGGGCCCTATTTTAACTGGACTTACAGCATTCTCTACGTTGCTGATGCAAGTACTTTTTCGTCTTTGACCTTGTTGAATCGAAAGTGGCGGCGAATATCCAACTCAGCTGTTTTGTATGCACACCACCTTTCTCAATGCCCCTCGTTTTCCTTGTCCCAAAAGGCTACTGCGGGCCAGACCACGCCCGAAAACCTGCCTCTTCTCAAGGTACAATTCTTTTCTGAAATTAGACGAAATGGCTTTGATGTCTTTCTTCGGCCTCACAAGACCCTTATCAAGCTCATCTCAACGTCTATGAGCTCCTCTACGGCATTTCCGCAAGGAGAGGCTTTTCGTTTCGCTTTCTCACAAAACGCCCAGCTTGTCCTTTGCATAAGCTCTTCGAGGATCGTTGTCCTCGATGTGACCTCTGAGTCGGCTTCGGTGAGGCATGAACTCAAAACTTGGAGGCGCCCATTGCACGCTTCGATTCTAGATGACGGCTCGCTTCTTGCCGTAGTATCCTCAACACACCAAGTCAACATATACAGCTTGTCTAGCTCGGAAGCGAAGCTCATCCAAAATCTAAAGCTAAATGACGTTCCACGAGCGTTGGCTCTCTCCCCCACTGGAGGAGTCTTAGCTATTGCATACAACGATATGATTGAGGTCTACGCTGTTGGTGAAGGAGTCCTCGCAACCGAACGCAGAGCCGTTCGCTGCTCTGGAGTCGATTCAGTCTCGTTTTCCTGCGATGGTATCATTCTGCTGGGATCATCTACCAACTGCCAGACCGGTGGCCTAGTCACCATAAGCGTTCCATTCTACAATGAACAGGAGGCTGATTTCTCTGCAAAAGATATTCAAATCCAGATGTGGACGAGCCAGATCCTGTTCCCCGACACAGTCCAAGGCTACAGCCATGCTTGTTTGCTTCCTTTGCATACAGAGGGCGAGGGAGGTTGGATACTAGGCTTCGACAACCAGGTTGGAGCATTCAGAGCCATTGGGGTGAATAACGCAAACTCTGGTACTACATACTTTGTGAGCCCGCTGTCTGATGATGGGGTTCATGAACAACCACCTGTGATGCTAGCCACCGCTGATTGTCAGGGCGAACTTGTTGCATTGGGGTTCCGAAATTCTGGCATTTGGGTGTACGGCGTCCCTGATCGTCTTGATATTGCTCCAGTCGCGAACAATTCTAGCCAGCAGCATGCTTCACCGAACTCTAGTCAAACCCAATCGGATAGGGCAACCACTTCACGGACCAATATGGAACGGCTGAGGCGGTCTGTTACGCGCCCTAAAGTGCTCATTGACGGCCATAAGATGGCGGATATGCCTGGTATCACTGCTGCCCGCTGGGTGCGGCATAACGATAGTGTGACTGGTCAAAGAAGACTGGCAGCTGTAGCTCCTGGCGGAGTTGACCCTCCAATTTTTGGTGAAGAGGACGTGCCTATCGACGGTGGGCGAGTTCTCCTCTTGGACTTTGCTCGATCAGTGCAAAATGGAAGCTCAACAGAAATCAATATCGAGATCGGAGAAGCAGAACCAATGATACTTCAAGAGCCAAATTCTAGCTTGGACACCGAGGTTGAGCTGGAAAGAAGAAGAACCCGCATAATACGCGGAAGTTCTGCTGGGCCACCCTCAAGAGCATTCAGAGAATCGTTCCCAGCTGCCACTTCCAGCTTCCATGCGCGCCCTCGTAGAAATAGCTCCTACTTATCGGCCACATCAAGCGAACCTGGGGATATCGAAGCTCCAGGAATCCCAGATAGTCCTTACGACAATACGCAACCTCGATCACAGGACACGTTGCGACGTGCTACGACTGCCGCTGCTGTGAATCGTAGGCGTGAGACTCGATGGTTGCGTGAGGAACCGCGTCGTGCATATGGTAACAGGATTGTTCCGCCAACTTTTCAAATTCCTCATGAAAGCGATGCCGATAACTGGGTTCCGCCTCCCCCTCCATATTCAAAAGATCCCGATAGCCCTCTTCCAGATCACCTTAGAAGGACTTTACTTCCCCAAGCAATAGAACCAACTCACAGGGCTGGCAATGCACCAGATTCGATCCGAAGATCACTTTCCGCCCGCTTAGAAAGCATGGTGACAGATTCTTCATCCTGGGCTTCCATGCACCGATTGAACACTGTCTCTGGTCCTAGACTAGCCTCTCGTACGAGGCGACACTTGATGGATACTTCTGGACCCTCGGATAGTCCGCGTAGGCAAGCAAATTTCCTTCAAACACGAGACAATTCTGCAGCTCGCTCTCCTCAAGGTTCCAGTGACATGCGTGAACCTACAGTACCTCAGCTGCAATTACCACTTTCTACCTCTCCTCCTCTCATGGTGCAAAATCTGAACAATTTACCAGTGGAACCAACCCCTTCTATATTCCTATCTCCTTCTGCTCCGACTACACCAGTTCCAGCCCAGCAAAGCACACTCTCACCTGCTCAGGTTGAGCACATTCCCGAACAAAATACCAATAACAACGGCCAATTCGCAGGTTGGCAACACCTCCTGCCATCCATTCCAGCAACTCCACTTGTCACGGATAATTACCACTATTCCGTTTCCTCGCCCAACCTTCAGTCCGCAAATACCCAACCAATAGTTCCGGAGACGATTCAGGATATCCAACTGCACCACAGCTATATCAGACCACTCGATCGTCGCTCACAATCTCATGAAATCCAGCTACCCGAGGAGGAGTTACCACTTCGTCACCGTCGGGCGTCCACTGATCCGACGCAGGCGTTAGCAACAGAGCAGTGGCGCAGGCGGATCGAGGATTGGAATGAGCACACTATCTCTGAAAGAAATAAGAGGAGCCGGAGTAGGTGTAGAATGATGTAATTGGTGTTATTTTTCGGTTTGCTTCATGGGCGATATTCCTTCGCTTCTTTTCAGCCTCTCCGTTTTTCTCTGTGTTATATGGAATACACCACTTCTTTTTCTTTTTGCACATACCCCAATGGCCATATCTGTTGGAAAGCAATGATACCCAGGGTTCATCATGTATAGATACCCCCAGGCGATCACTCGTTGTCACACTACTTGATCTCAGTTTGAAAATAGACCTCAATATGATAAAGATTCAGGATATGATAAGTATTTCCTTGATGCCTGAATTAGAAGAGAATAACATTTAATCATGTTGGGTTAAGTATTAACCATATGAAGTCGACGCACTGTATATCAAAGGAATATCTTATCTGTTGCAAAACGCTCAAATAACAAGAAAGAGGCATCACGTCTATATAGACAAATTTAACAGCCTCCACCACCACCACATCCTCCGCCGCCACCTCCACCTCCACCACCACAGCCTCCACCTCCTCCACCACCGCCGCATCCACCGCCGCCGCTACTACAAGCACCACCTGCACATCCACCGCTACATCCTCCCCCTCCTAGTCCACCACAACCACCAGCAGCAACTTGCCCCCCACAAGTCCCCGCAGTGCAGTTACCGTAAGATCCAGGAGCAAGACTCATGCAGCTCGGATCTGCCGCATAGGCACCAGAGTGCACACCAGGGTCACACGTGTAGGGGCCGTAATAAGGGACATAAACGGGGTAACCCCACAGCAAAGGGTAGGAGTAAGCATCCACGGCACCACCGCCCCTGTTGTCGGCACTGGTATCGGACTTCCCCTTGCGCGAGCGTTTCTGGGCGCGCCGGCGCTGTTTCTCGTACTCGCTTTGAAGCTTAAGGAACTTTACCTGGCAGGGGTCAGTCCCGTCGGTTTGTAGGTCCCTTGTCCGGACGGCGTTGTGTGCGGAGATATGTGGGTTTCTGTCTGGGTTGGAGGAGACCTCTGGGTTATCGTGTAGGTTCGCTGCTGCTGTGCGGGCCTTGGATGTTGAGAAGGAGGAGAGTAGGTTTCCGTGGAGGTCGGAGGCTCGAGTTACCTCGCAGTACCAGCAAGTGCATTCGCTGTAGATCTCGCCGTCTGTAAGCTTGCGGTACATTTTGCTTGTCCATTCGAAGCCGTCCGACAGCTTGACCTCGCTCACTTTGTCGTCGTGGTCGATGAAGATTGGGGTCTTGCTGTCCTGGTGTGTTCGGTGGGTTGAGTATTCGAAGTATCGATGGGGTGAGAGTTGGTGGGTGTGCCAGGCCAGGTCGACGTCTAGGGTTGGCACGGCCATGCGATTAGGATTGGAGGACATTATTTGGAAGAATATGGCGTATTTGCGAATTAGGCGGAGCATAGTGTCCACGACGGCTGGGGAGTGTAGCCAGTCGATATTGTCCATTTTTTGGACGAAAGTTCCTTGTCGAACTACGGCTCCGACCAGGTCGAGCGCGAAAAGAGAGCTGTTTCCCCAGTATCGAGACATCATCCGACGGAAGGCTATTTTCTCCTCTTTGTAAAGACGTAATTTGGTGGAGCCGAGGTTGGCTCTCAACATGGTCGTTTTATCGCCAAGTAACGTTCCTAGGTAGTCACGAAGGAAGCTTATACCGACGCAAGATTTGCTCTTGGGGTCGGTAATGTCCAGGATATCTGTTTGGGCAACTTCAAGAAGTCGATTAGGGAAATTTGCCTGTTCGAGTTGTCGACTCGTCCCTGCCAGTCTTCGTGGAACTCCTTCTAAGGTGTACACCGTTCCTGGCATCGGAACCCGTAAGTTGAATAAGTCTCCGACATCTCTTCTGAACTTTTGGACTCTGAGAGTGTCGTGGTTTATTTCCATGTGGCATTCGGTGCAATTCGTAGTAAAATTCTTGTCTGTAAAGCCATGCCATTTTTCAAACACTTCATCAAGTGGCATCTTCAGTTTCCCGTCAGTCCAAGGCACGAGGTTTCGATGGCCGCACCCAGCACAAAACAGCGGCTTCTGCGGCATGTCCTGAAGATTATCCCATTCAAGACTGGTTCTTGTTTGAAAGTTCCGCATGGCTTTGCTTCCAGGGTCATAGGTGAGCGTTTCATTGTCGATAGAATCGTTGATTAATTTCCACGGGAACCCGGCGGACCAAAAGCTGATCTTCCCGTATCTTATGCAGTCTTCCAAAAAGGCTCTTGGGTTGAGCATGTGGGCATGCCATACCATCAGAACATCTTCGAGCCCATCTCATCAGTAACTACAGGGCAGTCTGAGTAAGTGTAGTGTTTGTTAACTCACCTAAAGGAGGTAGTGACTCGCTATCCCAAGATAAGGGGCGAGAGGAGGTGGTTATTTTGTTGTATGAGCTCGATCGAAGCAATTCGAGCGTGGGCCGCTGAGATGCTGAAATGCAATAGTTCCACCAAAGAGTATAACGTTCCACAGCCTTGGTTGTATAGACTGCCCATCGCTTTTCCTTCACAAGGGCCCAGGCTTCATTGATATTGGACCCGAATACCTCTTGATCCGGGTCATTGATGTTGAAACCATCTGAGATACTTGTCACGGTATCTCGCAGATCGGAGAGCGCGGCCAGAAATTTTAGATGGGCAATGCACTGGTCGTGAGTGACCGTGGCGTATTTGGGCGGCCCTGCATCTTGAAACAGGCTCAGTTGTGGAATCGATGGAGGGAGCGGTTCGGCCTGAGCGTATGTTGGAAGCTTTTCTCTTGAGTCCTTTCGCCCGGGCTTGGCCGCTGTCTTCTCGTCTGGAGCACCCATGATGGTGATTAACTATAGAAACATCCGTGAGCTGTTGACTGGGTTGAAATCATGGGTTCTCGCTATTTTATAGTCGTGTTTCAACCCCTTCAAATCAGACAGATATCCACAAACTGTGACCTCATCGGGCAAACCCGCGATCAGCCCCGGGCAAGGAAATGATACTATTGACCATTCAAAGAGCTTACAGAGTAAGACGATCGGTTGCCCCACGGCTCGATTGAACCCAAGTTCTATTCCAGATGGAGTAAACCTTAGCGGCTGTTACTGCACTCCGTACCCACTAGCGGACACGCTACCAATTCCTTGTATGCTGTTAAGCATTATTATTGCTGCTCTGTACCTAGTCCGCATAAATTGAAGGACTGGAGATTTGGAGCCAACCATGGAGGGGGATGCTTATGGCGCAGAAAACACAGCCCCCGAGGTTGGATCGTGTCGGGACTTCCTTTGTACTCCGTCACTTATTCCACTGCCACGCTGCAGACGTCACAGCCTCGCAGGCCATCAAGGATTTTCGGGCATTTCTCCAGTTGGATATCTAGTAGTAATACTAGTACTAGCAGCTGCAGGGACTTCGCCATTTTCTAGAAGGTTAGGAAGCTTTTATACTGGCTGGGCGAGGGGGTGGAGATAGCGCTCACCTGCAGCAACAGGGCGTAACGATTGGTGACTTTTTATGGTTCTGCATGATCTCCAGAGTCATCATGGATATTATTGTTGATGATGGAAAAAGAATAGAAGGGTTATTATTATTAGCATTGTCTGCGCAGGAAGTTGTTGAGAAGTCAAGAACAGGCCCCTTAAAAGCAGCGGCAAATTGCTTAAAGCAGCGCGCCCCAGTTATCATCACGTGCGGCAACCACGTGATGCGATTCGGCCACGGCTTCTCATCGCGACCCCCGCCGTTCCTCATCCATGGCAAAAGAGAGAATCCAATCCCGTACACAGCTCCATTGACAAGTCAGGCACTGCAGAAAAATACACGGCTGGCGGACGAATAATACAACGGCAAAGCGCGTACGAAGCTCCAGCTCTTTCCTGTGCCCAATTCCGGCGTTGATTGAGTCTCTGTTCGTGGAAACTAGCCAAGCCAGTGACTCGCCTCATTTGTACCTTTTTTTTTTCTCGTCCTTGTATAAGGCTACCTGGCTCATTCTTTTTCTTCAGGGCAAACAAGGATTAAGCAATTGCCTCCATCCCACTGAATTTAGTCTAACCCCGATCGGACTCATCTTATATCTCGCATCCGACCAAGCCTGGCGTCTTTCGGAAGATCGTCCAGCGGAATCGGAGACGGTTTTCAGGGGAACGCCTTGAGCCTAAGTCCGCGGAATAATAATGCTTCTGCTGCCACCAGTCCCGTAATGGGAGGTATTGGGCATCCATCTATTTCACCGGCCCTCGGGTCCGATAGCTTGGGACAGGCTAGGAAGCGTAATGTTGGTATGGCGGGGCTAGACAGTTCCCCCGGCAGCGTGGATGATGTTGAGGAGATTGAGAACCGCGAGGAAAAAAAGAGACAGCCAGTGAAGCGGGCCTGCAACGAATGTCGACAGCAGAAGGTCAGTCGTCCAAGGCGCTATGTCCTGGTTATATTAGACTGACTGATTTTTTTTGTTCCAAATAGCTACGATGTGATGTGATTCAGGATCCCTGGACTGACTGTTCTCGGTGTCGTCGCCTTAAACTCGATTGCAAGATTGAATCTAATTTCAAACGCATCGGAAAACGGAGTCGAAATGCGGAAATGGAAAGAGAGATTATTGAGTTGAGGAAGCAGATTGCTACTGTGCAGGCCAATGTTGGCCAACCTGGTACACAGCAACAACCATCCTCGTCGCTTTCTACTGCTCAGATGACTCCCAAGCAAGAGAATAACTCCAGCCAGGTTAGTCCAGCTGGAGTTTACCAAACGCCGTCTGCTATGTCGGCCGATCAGTACATGGGTTCCCATGAGGCCGTTGCGTCGTTACTTGACTTGCGCTCAGGCTTTGATGGCTCAAACTACGTGAGGAATGGAAACCAACACTTCAAGCGAATCGAGGACGTGGCAGTTGTGCCCGAGAGTGTGACGCAACTGTTTGATCTGTAAGTGCACTTTGACCAGTCGGAGATATACTCTCTGCCTTTTTTTTGAAAAAAAGTTTTTGGCTAAGTTTCAATCAGCTTCTTTACATATTATCACCCATTCCTTCCGTTCCTTGATCGGGACCAGTCACCAGAAGACTATTATAACGCATCGCCACTACTATTTTGGACTATTCTCAGTGTTGGCGCGCGGCGATACCAAACTGACTCAAGCCTCCTCAACTCACTGTCTGGTCCCGTTTCGCGATTGGTGTGGAGTACTCTGGCGGATATTCCCCAAAGTTACCATGTTGTGAAGGCTCTGTGTCTGCTATGCAGCTGGCCGTTTCCAACCAGTAGCACATCCTCGGATCCAACTTTTATGCTGTGTGGCATGATGCTGCAGGTAGCTATGCAGCTTGGACTACACCGCCCTTCGCACACCCAAGATTTCAGCAAATTTAGAGTTGAGCTTATCGAAGAAGAGCTCAAGGATAAAGTTAGAACTTGGGCTATATGCAATATTGTTGCGCAACGGTACGTCTTGCATTGCGCAACCTTGAAGAACTATCCTTGCTAATATCATTACGCTGCAGCGTTTCCACGGGATATGGACAGCCACCATCTACACTATATGACTGGACACTGTCGTCTAACGAATCTATGGATCCAAACTTCAAATTACCCGCCAGTATCAGAAACAGGCTTGACATCGAAAAGTTTTGCGACAAAGTCACCAAAGCTCTCTACACCAACCGTCGAGATCCTGTTGGGCTATGTAGTGACCAAGAACGATCCACGCTAATATCTATTCTTTCACGAGACTTGGACGACCTGGAGCTTCAATTGAAGCCACATAATGATTGTATGTCGTCAGGCCTGCGCTATATATACAAGAGCTAACTTTATATTTAGGTATCACCGATTTGTATCTTCGAGCGTCCAACCTTCATCTCCACCTATCCGCATTTTTCGATGATCCTACCGCCAAAGACTATCGTGAACGACTTCTTGCCCTGTACCTTGCAACAACTTCATTCCTTGAAACCGCTATGAAACTACAGACAGAGGTCGGGCTGGTTCTGTCTTACACACCATATTATATCTATCAAATGATGGTAGCAGGAGGGTGTACGCTGTTGAAGCTTTGCAAGAGCTTCTTCGCGGCCCATATAGATATGGAATATACCAAAACTCTCTTCAATCGTACAATCTGGGCAATCCGAGGCGTGTCTGTGATCTCCAACGATCTTCCAGAACGACTGGCCGAGGTTTTAGCCCAAATGTGGCGACTTGGGGGTTCGCCATCCCCGAAAGCGCCTGTTGACAATGTGGAGATGGATGATTCTCTGATGTTAAAGGTTCGCTGCCGCATGAGCATGTCGTTGCTTTTTGACTCCGTCTGGCGATGGCGAGAGGATGTGCGAACAAAGGGCCGTAATATTGAAGGTAAGCTCTAACTAACTTGCGGGGGTGTGCAGCGGATCAATAACTAACTGAATATAGCTTATCTTAAAAATCCCACGAACCCTGATTCCAATGCAGAGTCCTCTGCGTCGTCGTCCGTGGAACCAATCCGTACATCTCCTGGAATTTCCGGCGGGGATCCGAGTCTAGCACCTGCTCCTATGATTTCACAGGCCAACTTAGGTGTGCAATCGAACTCTGGAGTTGAGTCGTTGCCTAGTGGGTTCTTGGAGCCGAATTACGAAGTTTTCGACCCTTTGAACTGGCTCCTTGATGGGCTAGTTGACCTGCCGTATTCATATTCTCTGAACGGAATGGAGGCGCAAGGGATCGCATAGATCGTATGTGCCTTGTCTTTCTTATTTGTGTTCTTCTTGGCGTCGAATCGCGGTCGGATCGTTCTGCTTTTATACCACTATACCAATGGGATGTCCCCCGACACCTCGGGTCGGACAGGCGCGAGGCGTCGACTAACTCTTGGATTGGGTTTCCATGCTAACTTTGTGACGATAATAAACAATGACTTTGCATATTACATTATATACATGATTGATGATGTTTAAT
The DNA here is from genome assembly GCA_027569145.1 of Aspergillus funiculosus. Classification (NCBI taxonomy): domain Eukaryota; kingdom Fungi; phylum Ascomycota; class Eurotiomycetes; order Eurotiales; family Aspergillaceae; genus Aspergillus; species Aspergillus funiculosus. The sequence goes on from JAPDEN010000025.1 coordinate 58,304, forward strand.
TTTTTTTTTTTTCCGTTCTATACTCGTGGATATATATATATACCCTTTCCGTAGAAATCCGGCACGAAATGGTGGTGCGTGTCGACCTTGTAGGCGTGTAGATTCGGATGACATATATTCAAGACCTCACAGATAAATTATTGGGACAGGAAGAAAAACATAAGAATTTACACCGCTGAATCTCCCCATATATAGGATCATACTTAAAATAATAATCATAATAATGGCCATCCCTGGCCTTCTCGGCTGTATTCCACTCTTGACGGTATACAACCTAGCAGTAACTACATTATTGGAGCCTCGAACAACCAAACTTGTTAAAGGCCAAGAAGATCATGACTACTACTAATGACTACTCCCACCCACTTCACTATCAAGACGGCGCAGCCTGATAAAGTCCTTGGAGGTTCTATCGCGTACTCGTTCCTGCATCCAGTTGGGCCGCCCACGGACAATGGAGGCAACGCCGTAGGAGTCTGGGACGGTGACCTGGCCACTATTACCTGAAATAACCTGCTTCACTACAGCTCCTGAGACGTCTTCTGGGTTCATGATTCTCTGGGGTAAATGCTTGCCGGCTTTGATGAGGTGGTCGATCATGGGCGTCCGGACCCATAGAGGGTGGATAATACTGACATATTACTCGTGAGCATTGGTTTAAAAAAAAAAAAGGAAAAGAAAAGGAAAAGAAAAGAAAAGAAAAGAAAAATTGTCTACTGAATATCAGACAGACAGACAGACAGACAGTAAGTATAAGTACTGACCTGGTGCGTACCCTTTTCGAACCATACCAATGTCTGATCTCCTGTGCCAGGCCTTCGTGGAAAGCGAGAACTCCGGCCTTCGAGCAACTATAGTCCACTGACTCCCCAAATGTGACAAAACTAGCCATACTAGCGACTGTGATGATATGCCCATGGTCGTTTTTAATCGTGCTAGGCAGAAACTCCTTTACCGTCCAAAAGTGGGACAAAGTGTTGACCTCCATGGTTAGGCGAATTTTCTCTTCTGATTCATCGAGGATTGTTCCCCCAACGCCAACACCCGCATTGTTGATGAGAATAGTTGGGTGGCCATGCTCCTTTCGTATCTTTATGGCCACTTCTGTGACGGCAGAGGAAGAAGCGATGTCCGCAGCGTAGAAAAAGACGCTGGGGGCTTTAATGGGATATTGGGTTAGTAGTTGTTAGTAGTAGGAGGAAGGGGGACATAGACTCACGCAATGGGAAATTGGGCTTTTGGATATCCAAGATAATAGTTTTGACCCTCAACTGAGCCAGGTCTTGCATTACCTGTCTCCCAATGCCACCGCATCCGCCAGTGAGAACCACCAGCTCGGCAGATGGGTTCCATGTATGCGACCGCAACCAGTTATTTTGCACACACTGTGAAAGCCAACCATTAAAGCCCTTTAAAAGCCGTAAGGTCACTAGGATGGCGATACCCTTTTGTATATAAGGGATTCGAAGCGCCTCCTGCAGCTTGTCTGGTAATCGAGTAAATAGAAATTGTAGTTTATCGAGACAAAGCTGCAAAAGCCTTTCAGCGGACATTTTACTTTATTCGCGGAGGGATTGGGATTTTCGTATATGAATTAGGGCTGAGAAGTAAGACGGGATATTTTTGCGAGGATAAGTAGCATTCCAAGTCTTGGGATTCGGTGTATTTATATCATCTTCATAGGCAGCAACTAGCCAATACCCCAGACTCTGAGAGTCTGAGATACAATAAATTCCCCGTGGGACAAACGCTGCTGATGTTCTCTTCTCATCCAGACCTTCAAAACCTGACTGGGGGAGGGGGCTTTTTGCCGTTCTGGGAAATAAGAGACCGAGACACAGGCTTCAAAAACGACTTGCGCTGTTAAAAAAACATTGGGTGGGGGAATCCCTAGGGGATAACCGAAATATTAAGGCTCTGCCTTGGAAAAGACCATTTGAATGTTGAGAATATGCCGTCCCTGCGTGTAGGTGTTGTCTGTGTGTAAGTGTCGTTAGCTGCGTGTTGAATATAAGAAGGGGAACCTGGTATAGCACTAGGTAGTACGAGGCTATCCATCTGCCTTTCGCGTCCTTCAAGTCATTGATATGAAGAATATCTTCCCCAACTTGATGTAGGATGTTGCCATCGAGGTTCGATGACGGACATCGTCTCCAAGCAATAACGCATCCTCCTTTGATGTGCTCATCATCAGCGCTGTGATATCTGGCATCAATGCTCGATTTCTGTGTATATTTGGAATCAACCTCACCTAGTTGCAGAGGTCCAGATATCCTTAGAAGTCTTAATAAGCTGTTACTTGCTGAGATATATGGCGGGCACGCATCCCTTGTCTGGCGGAGTGGACAGCTTAAACCATCCGGCCTGAACATATAGATCAGACTCAAGAACAGAGCGCGGAGCTTGTACACACATACAAACAACAAAATATAAGCAGAGATATGCTATAAAGTCTGCACGGAGGCCTCTCTTAATAAAGACAGTCCCTGCGAACTCAACAGAAAGCCAGGGGATCTGTTGCCATAACACTTTCTACCTCGCAGTACGAGAGGGAATTTCTTGGCTTCGTCAGTCACGCACGTCACCTGCTGTGAGAAACTCCTCCTCTTCCCCAACAACAACAACAACAACAACAACAACAACATCCTCCTCCTCCTCCTCATCCTGAGATCAAGAGCGAACAAGCATACAAATCACTCTAGAAAGAAAGAAATCCTAATCCAGCCTGATACTATGCCCTTCCAATCCACCCGCGCAAAATCCCACCTTCTAATCCAAACCAAACGCCCTCTTTCCCCCCCCTCCGGTTCAACAATCACCTCCAACACCCAACCATCGCTCGTCATCCGCAGCCTCGCCGAGAGGAGTGCGGCCTCGTCTGAGCATGAATCCGGTGTCCAGGCCCGAAGACGCATAGAGGTGGATTTCTCAGCGGCGCCACAGCCTTTCCTGGATCCGGCGCTTTGGGAGCGGATTATGTTGGCTGCTGGTGCTGGGGAGGACGAGGAAGGGAGGGCAGAGAGGGAGAAAGAGTATGGAGGGATGGCTGTGAAGAGGAGGGTTGGAGGGAGGATCCGATAGTTAGTTGTGTACAGTGTGTTATTTGAGCATTTAGGTCTTGGGAGTTTTGGTGAATTATTTATGGTTTTTATGGTTATTTATGAGAAATTATTGCATTGGAGATATTTGTTTGAATCAGTAAAGTAAATCCCGCGCAAAGGAAATAAACGAGATTGCCTAGAAAAATATGGAAAAAAAGGAAAGGGGGAGGGGATATGATATTATGATACAAATGGCTAGCTCATGGTCATCATGGTCATCATATCTGGATCTGAGGTTGTTCGTTTTCGTCGTAATTCATCATAAAAAGGATAGATAGGTAGCCCGAATGCATGGCCTGGATGCAGAAATGATAAGAGAGAGAAAATAAAAATAAAAATAATCCGAATAACAAATCATCAATCATAACGTCAATGTATCGTGTCAGCATGTATAATCTAGAGCAGTAAGATCGTGTTCTCATGATCATCATTCAAGTCTTCCTGATTTAGGTGCTCGAGTTCACCAAAACTGCCTCACCAATGCTTTGTTTCAGTTTCTCGCGTCGCGCTTCACGTCTTCCCTCGGCACGGCGTTGTATCGAGCGTCGCAGCCGTCTCCGTAGGGACCGCACTGTACCAGTTCGGAAGCGCAGTCGCCACCATGACACTGTTGGGAACTGTCGCTGGTGGAGTGACGTCTGGGAATACAACGCCTCCGGGGAAAATATGCGGCTTCCCACTAGGCTGCTTCTGTTCGCGTGGTAATAAGGCATAGAACCATCTATGCGTCGTTTAGCTCCCTGGCGATGCTGGGGGGAAAGGGCGGGGCCTTTAAAGACAATCCGTTTATGGGGCATTCCTAGGGAGTTGCTAATGACCTGGTCAGACTGCTCCGTAGGTTGGACCTGACCGCGAAGTACCTCCTCTGGCGACTCAGGTTCGGCTTCCGGAGAGTCATCCCAAAACCGGTGCGGTCGCCAGAAAGGTTGAATCCGGCCGTCAATGTCCTGCCCGGCTTTAGGATTCTTGGCCGACGCCAGTGATAGGGACCGGACAAACGAATAGAATGATTCGGACCGGGGTCGAGGGATCCAACCCCGTCGCTTGGAGGCAAATCGGCGGGCAGGGAGATCAGTCGGTTGCGGTTCACGTTTGGGATCCTCGAATACCCATTCTGCGTCATCTTGAGGATGCGGTGGTGCGGCGGTCGCGCTGATGGGAGGCTGCGGTGGTGGTCGGGGGTTCTTAAGGGGGGAATCCACAAAGGCCTCGCGCTGTTGTGTGGGCTCGGGAGTTCGGGGCAGATCTGGTTCAGGATGGTGGTTGACCGAAGGCATTTGTCCACGAAGGCCGGGCTGCACTTGTGGGTCAACGAGGAGCAACGATTCATTGTTGTGCGGGAATATCGCCACCGTCCTGGCCTCGTCGATCTCAAATGGTCCAGGCGACGATGAAGGAATTGAATATTGCGTGAATGGCACCGATGGCGGACGTAGGTGAGCTATGTCTTCCACACCTATCAAGATCGACTGGGTATTTGGAACCTCTGTGGCATCAAGCTTGTCCTGTTCTCCAGTATCCAGAACGAGAGAAGGTTTCGGTGGCTGAGGTGCTTGACGTCTCATTTCGAGTTCGATCGCCAGGTTATGGCTTCGTAAACTTTCTGATGTTAGGGACGTGGTTCGAGAGTTATTCTGACTTGTAGGTGCAGACAAGGAGGAGCTTCGCGGAGGAATATATGGTCGACTAAAGCCACGGCCTCGAAGATCCGCTGCCTGAGTAATGATGCTGGCATGTGGGTCAGACAAGGTACGTTTTCTGTGACGTGGAAGATCCAGGGATCTGGCCCGACTGTTCGATAACGTTGGCGCATGTCCACTGGGCGGTCGCGAGCGGGTCTTAGACGTATTCCTGCTGGCAGAGCTCGAAGACGCCCTAAGAGATGAATGTCGCTGGGGAATTACCACCACTGGGACCACGTCCACCGGCTGTTGCCGGACACGCAAAGTTGAACTGCCCGACATGGAGATCTCCGACACGACGCTCCTGCGGTCGTTTTCGGTGATGCGAGCGACTTTGTGGCTAAGGCGGCGCTGTATATCTGAGCTGGATGCGATGGATATCCGTTCTGACTTTGTAATAGGAGAACTTGCTGAGCGCAATGATAGCCTTTTTTCTGTATGTCGCAGTAGCCGTCTTGCTGGTTGAGGAGTATCGATTATCATAGCCTCCACTGTTGAAGAAGTGGATACGCCTGAGAAACGCCGAAGATCTTCGGGTTCGACGGGACCCAATTGATCCTCTGGCCAGCCGATTTGCTTCCGAAACAAATCCATCGTTGCATTATCATCGGGCTTCTGCACCTGGTTTACGCGCTCCCGTAGATCCCTCCTTCCACGCATGGGAGCTTCGGAATCGAGCAAGTCAATATCTGTTACTTCACGAGACCGCTTCGATGCATCTTGAGTAAAATTAGCACGACGGTCTGAACCTTGACTGTTTGACCGTTCTCGTCTGCGGGGAATAGTGATTGGGGAACTCCCGCCGTTCCCTTCCGCGAATTTCTCGGTTGAGATTTCCGACTGAGAGGAATTTCGCGAGTTAGCGGGGGGGTTATTCTCATGTAGGGTTTCCTGACTCAGTCTAGCATCGCTGTGGTCACGGATGTCACTTTGTCGTGACCAGGTCGGTGTCGTCGAACGGGAGAAGGACGGTGGTGATGGTCGTCGAGGGATCTCGGTTTCAGCATCTGATATCGTCTCAAATGCAGTCTGGAAGGATTCCGCCTGTGACGAAGAGGAGATGTAACCGAAGCGATCCATCCCAAGTCGATTCGAGCCAGTAACTCGAGGGGGAGTCGTTTCCGGTGTTGGGGGATGAGAGGGCTTCGAAGGTGTGAGAACCCCAACGACCGAGTGCGAAGAAACAGCCACTTTTTGCATCGCTGTACCGGTCGGGGACTCGTCGTGAATGATACCGGGAGGCGTCAACGGAAGGACAGGGACAGGTGTAAAAGATAGGACATCTGAGTGGCCATTCTGCGCCGGCGAGGAGAGTTGGGGGATTTGAGCGTCTTGAAGAATGGGGTTTGCCCGTCTGGGGAGCGACTTGTGGGCCTTGAGCAAAAGGCGATCCGGATGCTCTGGCGAGGCGGGAGACGTGCCAGCGATCTCGATGCCAGGCATTTTCTATTGAAGACACCCAACCGCGCACCGAGAACGTGGGCGGATGAAGCTGGGAGGGAGTGCCAACTGGGTCGATGCTGTCACAAATAATTGCGATAGTTAATTGGGGAGAGGATCATGACACCTAGGTCGTTTCAAATGAGATTGGTCCAGGATGTACGTTGAGGAGGGCGCATAGCGGAGAGGGCAATCAAGTAACCCCGACCTAATTGTAAGAAGTATATGATATCCCCCCCCCGAATTCCTCTTGAATTTTCCTTTGGAATGGCCTGTGGGGAAATGAGGGCGTTCGTGGTGAATGAAAATTCCAGAGCGAGACGCAAGGAAGAAAGTTGATAGGAGTACAAGAGTCCCTAAAGGATACACGAAGAGGTGCTCCAGGCCACAAGGCGCGTCTCAAGAACCAACCGATGTCTTTTGATCCAGACCAGAAACAATCGTATCAGAAAGATTTAGGGGCTTGCAGGAAAGCAAAATAAAAATAGAAATAAAAATAAAGCAAATACATTAAGGTCCTAAAATAGAGGGATGAGACAAGGGATAGCCAGCAGAAAGCGATCCTGTTGGCATGAAAGGCCCGGGCGTCGACTCGTGAAGGGCGAGTCGAGGGAGAATATTCCCACGTTGCGACCAGAAGGTTACTATTATCTATAAGGATAAGTATAAAGAAGACGAAAAAGAAGAACAAGAACAAGAACAAGCACTAGATGACGAGGGTGGTGAAAGAACTCAAACACGAATAATGAACGAGGATCAGAGAGGGGGAGTCACGGGACTGCTTCGATCTTGAAATTCTCTCTCTGCCTGGAGAGTCTTGCTAAGGTACGCTTCTGGCTGTCCCTCTTCCATCTAATTCCTATCTGTGAATGCTATTACTATCCTGTGGTCTGTACTCTGCGTGGTCTCTACCCTGTGTACATGCTCCGAGTGTCCAGTTTGAGAGCATTAAAACCGCACTTGGAGGAGATCAGTGCAGGAGCCCGCAGAAGCGCAGTAGTTCCTCAGCGCGACGGGGAAAATCCCAGCTTTCGCATCATTAACCAGTCTTTTATTACTAGTAGCATATCTGTTTCTTGAAATGTTATACGACACTATTATATCACACCCTCACCTCGTAGTAGAGCCCGAGGAATGAAGTCAGTTCACCACAGGCGCTGAGTCACGAAGTCGAAGATCTCGACGTCATCGGCTGTGGTGAATGACGAGAATCGCGTTCATCGGTGGGAACAGGCAAAAGAAGAGAAGGGAAGAGAAACGAAGACTCAAGCATCATATTTACATCGAGACAGAAGACAGATATCTACCCAGGTAGAGGACTAGTATGAGTGTGCTATATCGATGACATCTCCTGTATTAGTTATTGCTCCCCCACCGCCACTTATTATTATTCATCCTTGGAGATTCCGCAGCTTTTCTGATTAACGATCCAGAGGCTGTCGTTTCCACACACTAATAGCCCACTGCCCCTCGTCCGAGCTGCTCGTTTTTATTGTCATTCCAATCTTTATCGCAACCCTAATCCAGTTCTGCTTAGCCTAAGCATTATAAACGATTAGGAAAACATCATTCAGTCGTCCGCGTCTGCCGGCCCTCCAATCACCGGCCCTCGTCGTCTTTTCGCCTCCTGCTGTTCGTCGATACTTTTCGGCTTTCTTGGCGGGGTATCAAAAAGAAAAGAAAAACTCTCCAAGAGAATCAGCAAAAGGCGACGGAAACAGAAGAAGAAGAGGGGGAGAGGAAGAAAGAAAGCAATTTCTAATCGGCGCTAGAAAAAAAATTGTCCCCAGCTGCGAAATTCGACCATCTTCACGTCATTCTTCGCTTCCCCAGCTCCAGCTGCAGCTCCAGCCCTCCTCGCCCTCATCATCATCGTCTTCCTCTTCTTGTCCCTACTCCCTCCTGTCTCTTCCTCTCTCTCTCTCTCTCTCTCTCTCTCTCTCTCTCTCTCTCTCTCCTTTCGATTTTTCTTTCTCATCCTCTCCTCTCCTATGTTCTTGTCATTTGTCTCTTCCCAGTTGCAATAATAATACCCTCTCATATACCTTCCTCCCCCTTTCCCCGAATCAGCTGTCTCCGTTACGTCCCCCCTTCTCCTCCTCCTCCTCCTCCTCCTCTACCATACTCCTCACAATGAGTACGATTCAGAGTCTGAAGAATTTCATACGTCATGGCAAACAAGCCCGCCTCGTCACTCCCCATGCAGAGCCCACTACAAATGTCTCTGCCATCCACGCTGAACAGCAGCGCCAGCCTCATGGTGTCTATCCTCCCGCCGCTGGGAATTTAGATGCCATTGATAGCAAAATGGGGAACAGCCATAATCAGCCGTCCCAGAAGTCTCCTGATGTCCATGTCAAGAGGGCTCGAGAAGTCGAAATCGAGCAGATCATCGCTGAGGAGAAGAGCAGCCGCTCCAAAATGCCCAAATACCCCGGTTTGGAGCGCTGGGTCCTAGTCGAAAAGATGGGCGACGGTGCCTTCAGCAACGTTTATCGCGCGAAAGACACCACTGGCGAATATGACGAAGTGGCTATTAAAGTCGTTCGCAAATATGAAATGAACAGCAACCAGGTAGGATCATGAATTCCTCTCTTACCCTATTCTATCTCTTACCCTTGTCTGCCCCCCTCCTTGTCTCTCTGGCCGCTTCGCTTTCCCAATTTCCACACACCATTCCTCCAAGTCCTCTCGTCTCCGTCTCGTTATCCTTCTGGAACCCTTTTGTCGAGCCATTTCGCCAATGCTTATCTAGCTCGTCGCCCATCTTCACCCCGACTTCAAAAAGCTGCCGAAAGCTGTGGAGGTGCGCCGTTCTCTTTTAGGTCCCCCACCCAATTCCTCCTGCCAGGCCATTCGACTGCATTTCGTCGCCTCATCATGATTCTCTCTTTTTTTTAATTTTTATTTCTTTTTGACTTCTCAAATCTCTGACTGATACACTGACTGGTTGCGTAGCGAGCCAATATTTTGAAAGAAGTGCAGATCATGCGGCAAATTGATCACCCAAACGTGGTCAAGTTAATAAACTTCGCCGAGTCGCGCCAATATTACTACATAATCCTAGAGCTCTGTCCGGGAGGCGAATTGTTCCATCAAATCGTCCGTTTAACCTACTTTAGTGAAGAACTGAGTCGTCATGTCATCACCCAGGTCGCCAAAGCAATAGAGTATCTTCATGAAACGTCTGGTGTTGTTCATCGGTATGTTTTTTAGGGTCTTCTTCCCCTGTTCGGTTCTCTCAGAGAGAATTCCGAGTAACCTTCTATCTTTCCCAGTGACATCAAACCCGAGAATCTCCTCTTCTACCCCACAGAATTTGTTCCCTCCAAAACCCCAAAGCCGCGCCAACCTGGTGACGAAGACAAAGTAGATGAAGGTGAATTCATCCCTGGGAAAGGCGCAGGTGGTATAGGAGTCATCAAAATTGCCGACTTCGGTCTTTCCAAGGTTATTTGGGATAGTCAAACCATGACACCTTGCGGCACCGTTGGATATACTGCGCCGGAAATCGTCAAGGATGAGAGATACTCAAAGAGTGTGGATATGTGGGCTCTGGGCTGCGTTCTTTACACACTCCTCTGCGGATTCCCTCCCTTCTACGATGAAAGTATCCAAGTCCTCACAGAAAAAGTTGCTCGCGGCCAGTACACCTTTCTGTCGCCTTGGTGGGATGATATTTCCAAGTCAGCCCAAGACTTGATTTCTCATTTATTGACTGTCGACCCCGACAAGCGCTACTCCATCAAGCAGTTCCTGGCGCATCCGTGGATTCGACAGACTAATGAAGAAACACAAGCAGCGGCAGATGCTCCCCCACTGGCTACACCCTTGGCTAGCCGCCAACTCCGCAACCCTCAGCTGGATGCTGTTGCGGCAGATTTGGCACCATACGCACCTGCTAGTGCCCGTTTCTCTGACCAGCCCTCCGCCGGTTTAGACCGACCAATGGATTTCCGATCACCCGGTGCGATTAACCTGCGCGAGGTTTTCGATGTCGGTTATGCTGTCCACCGCCAGGAAGAGGAGGCCAAACGACTCAAGGCTGGTCGCGGACTCCGTGGCGCCAACCCTGCCTCTGCATTTCAATCAGCGCTCAATCCTCTGAACGAAGACTATGATGACGGTAGCGAAGAAATCACCTATCAACCAATCACCGAAGCTGAATACCCTCCTGCAAAGATCCAGAAATCTTCTCAGCATGCTGGAGAGATTGCCGCAATGGAAGCTAAACTGCGATCTACAAATCTTGGGGCTACTAGCCACGCCGCTCAGATGCGACAATCTCACCAGCCCCGTCAGCAACAACAGCAACAGCAGGGCTACGGAACACACAGCGCCGCTGTGGCGGCGGCTGCTAAGCAGAGCATCGCTCGCAGCTCCCGACAGCCGTTCGAACTGAGTCTAGATAACGCGACGCTATTAGAGCGGCGAGGCAGAAGGCATCAACAACCTATCGCTTAAGCTTATTCTTGGTCCTTTATATCTATGCGCCACGAGTGGCCATGAACTCCACGATATCCCCTATGAATCTAATGACGTCATCTCCCTTCTCCTCTCTCCCTCTCTCTACAACTTGGTGGGCGAATCCGCATTTATTTCAGGTGTTCTTTTCTTGTCTTTCTCAAGTGTCTCTGGGATTCGGTCTAGGCGAAGAATATGTTAAATCTTTTTCCCCTCCTCTTCATCTCTATTTTTTTTTCTTCTTTCTACTCGTTGCGTAAGCTAAGCCTATTTACACTTGGTGGGATACTTTCTTGTTGGGAACATGTGAAATAGTCCGGGTTCTGTTTTTTTTTTTTTTTTTTTCCTTCCTCTTGTCTCCTTTACCATGGTCCATGCATATATTGTCTGCATAAGAGAAATGCGGTCATATAAACGGGGGTTCTAGCTATCATATACTACTTTACGGTGTGTCTGCTTGCTTGGTTTGCAAGACCTGCTTCTAGAGTGCATGTATAATGTCCAACTGGCTCTTGAGCTGATCTTTTTGTGTCTTGCGATTGTAACCGTGATTCAAGTATTGATGTAGAAATTTCCAGAAAGCTTTTGCTTTTAAGATATATGAGACGGTATGTATTGCCGGTAAGGTCGGATACATAGAGCATGAAAACCTAGAGTGTATGGTTTATTTGCCATTTTATGTATAATTTATAGGTTAAGCAAGTGTGCTATAAGTAAGCGTCCAAGAAGACCAAAGGAAACAAAGGAGGGACAGTTTATCCACTTGTAAACATTGGTATCAAGATATATGAGGTCATCATGAACATAACGCATTGTTTCTTCAAGAACAGAGCATGTAACAACTCCCTTTTTTCTTTTTTTTCTCTCCACTTTTTTCCCCCTAAAAAAGAACCAAAAATATTGATTTGAATACAACATAAGAATGTAAATGCAATAAGGGAATCTTTTTATTCTTTTCTTTGCATTACAAAGTCTGTTTCCCCCTCGTCTCAATAGGAAGCAAACACATAGCCAAAAAGGCAGCTAGAATCAGACCCCCCGAGGCATAAACCGGGGCATCTGGGTTCGAGCTACCGCCGTAGATAGCGACAATCGGAGCACAGAGACCAGCAATGCGATTCAGACAACTAGCGATTCCAGTTCCGGTGCCGCGGTTCGGGGCTGGGAATACTTCGGGTGTATAGGCGTAGAGAACGCCGTACATGATGTTTTGGAAGAAGGCCTCGAGGCAGGTGCAGACCAGTTGGACGTTTGGGTCTGTGGATGCGGTGAAGCAGAAGAGGAGGACGCCTGTGATCAGGGTGGAGATGGCCATTGTGCCCTTGCGGCCGATGTACTTGATGTCAACGGTGTAGCAGGCGAGGATGGACCCGGGGACTCCGACTATAGCGGTGATAGCGTAGTTGCGGTAGACGATGGAGGTGGGTTGGGAGGTGTCGCCTCCTGCGTTCTTGAGGTATTGGGGGAGGAATGCGTTGAAGAGGGGGTAGCCCATTCCGATGGTAGCCCAACAGAACCAGAGGATGACGGCTGTCGATGTTAGCTGTGTGTGCATTTTATATTGCTGAGAATATATATACGACAGTCAAAACGTACTGGTTATCCCAAGCCTCTTGGTAGCAAAGAGCGGCCTGATACGCTGCAGAGAGAACTTGGAGAGGTATCTCGAGACGATCTCCTTGGAATCAAGCGTTTGACCGTTGGGTTCTTCAGGATAGCCACCAATCTCGTTGAGAATTTCCGCTGTAAGCCAGGTCTTTGACCCGTTCTTGTATGCGATGCCGTGGACGGCGGCGATGGCCTCATCCTGGCGCCCACGGGAAAGGAGAAACTTGGGTGATTCGTAGAGGTGGAAGAGGAAGAAGCGACAGATGAACATGACGAAGGTCAGAGCACCCAGCGTGAGCACTAAGTATCTCCAGCCCATATTTTCTGCCCTTGTACATGGTCCCTCTGACGGGCAGGTGTAGTTGGGGATAAAGGCCCATGCCAGCAGACTAATAGGAATTGTCAGGCTAAAGGGATAGGGAGAAATTGAAGAAACTGGCATAAGCCTCACCTGGCAATGAGATTACCAACCGGCCACCAGACGGACAACATGGTAAGGAGGTTTCCAGAGGCAAATGGCAGGAATTCGAGGAAAAGAGCTCCATCAACTGGCAAGTTTCCACCCACTCCCAGACCCAGGCAAGCGTACAAGGCACAAGTCCTGCGTGTTGTGTTGGATTAGCAGAGCGCTTATAAAATCACAACCATCTTCAATATCATCCAACGAATAAATAAAGCATACCCAATCCAATTTGGACCGCCACCCGCAGCCAGACCAAACACACCGCAGATGAAAAGAGTCAAGTTGAAGGCTGGACGACGGCCGATAACGTCTGAAGCAACGCCCCAAAAGGACGCACCCAAACACAGGCCCAAGAACAGTGCGCAGGTGGTGAAGCGGACGCGCGATTCCGAGACACCGAATTCTAGAGACAGTTGCGGCAGTGTGAGCGCAACGCCCTGTGGGAAAGTTAACACAATAATCTCGGGTTGAATTTCTTCTCACGGAAATCAGGATGAAACCATACCTGCAACCAAAGACTAAATACATCCACATGTCAGTCGATCTTCCTGAGTCGAGGACTTTTCATTTTTCGACTTACTTGTCTGCGAGCCAACCGAATCCACAGAGAGCAAACAGCTCCCACTGGTACCAACCCATACCAATATCCTGAATAGCCCGGTTGATCACTTTGGCTTTGCCTGTACATCCAAGTTTAATACTCAAGTTCTACAAACAACCGCCTCCTAAACGGGGATGGGGACGGGTAATGGAAATGAACATACGATCATATGCGGTATCATGGCCAGAAGCGGCGACATCAGACTCGATCTCTGCGCGGAGAGCGTCAAGGGTTAGGTGAGAGCTGTGGCTATGGTTGCGAATAGAGCCAATGCCGTTTTCCTCAGAGGAAGCCCTGTCCAGGCTTCCATTGTCGGTCTTCTCATCAGAGCCTACTACTCTTTTCTCTGGATCCGGTCCCGGGGGCGCATGCGCAGACACACTGGATAGAGGCACCACCACTCCGGAGAAATCCTGGTGGTCGTGTTTTTGGAAGGGATTGATTGCGAAAGGCATTTTCACGGTTCTTTGCTGCTATGGACAAGAATTTTGGAGCGTGCTGGGACTTCCGGGGAGTATATCTACAGCTAATTCTGGCGGCTGTCGGCGGTCGCAAAGGCAAAAGTCTAGGTCAATTCGATGTGGAATCCACTCACGCATAGATTCCAGTGTCGCTAGGGCCGAATGATGACAGGCAGACGGGCGCAGTGGCTTTGATTTGAGAGCGCAAACTGTGGGTGAGGGCTATCGTATCGAGAGGAGACAACGAGACAGGTGGTGCTAGGGGGTTTCCGTCGGTTTTCTGGAGCAAATTGCGCACAAACAGCAAGACTAGATGGTATATATAAATAAAACCGCGAGGCGAGTAGCAGTAGCAGTAGTAGTAGTAGTAGTAGTACGACAGGAAGTTGGCTTGGAAAAGGGACACCAAGGGCAAATTGGCATTCCAGAACAGGCACAGGAAAGGGAGCTTCTCGATGGGATAAGTAGGAGAATAAGCAGCTGCGAGGGAAAGAACAGACACTGGAGGTTATAAAGCATAAACTCCGATCTCAAGAGAAAGTAAGAAAAAAAAGAGAAAAATTGGGGGAAAAAAGACGAAATTATCACTGTCCATTCATCGTGCACGAGAATCCTGGGATGGGATCGTATGGGTCTGTACGGACTACTAAAAAGGCACGCCACTACGACTCTGGGTTACCGGCGATATTATTGGGGAAATGCGACTGAGTAATACGAGGATCTGCCTGTGAAGCTCTTGGCGAGATTTGTAGAAATGCAGAACTTGTACTCAGTTAACTAATATTGAGTTCTGCTGTAGCAGCCATGACGCTAAGAAATAAGAAATCAGCCACAGCATCATCGCGACCAGAAAATGTTCCTGATCTCCTTGGTTACTAGTTTATGCAGGTAGTTTACATTAGAGTAGCAGTAATTACAGTAGAGTAGGAGTGATTACAGTAGAGTAGTAGTAGTCGTTTATATTAGTAGAGTAGTACGTGGTAAGTGGCAGAGTAGAAGAGGAAGACATCCGCATCCGGCACTGCAACCTCAAGATCCACGATTCCCTCGCTCTCCATTCAACTTCCTTACGGATATTAATTTCTTCACCAGTACCAGTGCTAGTGCACAACTTACCAGACTGGATTGTTATTCATTGCTATTATTCATGGAATTATACATAGTCTACTGCAATGGAACCAGGTGTTTTACTTCATGACCCCCACTTTCCCCTCCGCTTCTTCGCTGATCGGAAATTCAGAATCAGATTCACCTACCAACAACATCGAACATCAGCAAACCCGTCGTCTCATCCGTCGATTTACTTCTCAATATCCTCGTGTACTTTCTCTGTCCCTTCCCCAGGTTGTCCAATCCGAGTTGACCTTCCTGATCCTATCTACACAGTAGTGCCAATGTTTCCACTACGCCTCGCTGAGTCGCCGCCACCCACCGCACAGAAAAGACAATGGGGCCGCCATAAAATTGCTAGATTAGTTGCCGATAAATTACCAATCAATGGCATTTTGCTTGGACAGTGGCTCCGAAAAGCATCTCCACCCGGTGCTCGAGACCAATAGTGCATGGTTGTCAGGCACTAAGCCCTCTATCCCCGGGGTCTAGTTAAAGACAACAACAGGTTGCTGCGTGCCGTTCTTCCTTTTGCAGCTTGCTCTTGAAACCGACTTTTGTGGGTGTGAGTCAACCTCTCTCTACATAATCTCCATATCTACACAAAGCAAGAAGCCAGAACAAGGCCCAAATTTAGACGTGCCATACCACTGTGCGTGCGAGTCCACTCTGGCCAAGCCTTGCACTAACATGTCACCAACCGCCAAGGCCTTTGATGACTTGCATTCCAGGATCGCAGAACAACATGGACTAAAAGACGCCTCTGCCCCGCATGTCTCCGTCTGCACCACGCCTCTTCCATCATTACCCGAAAAATCCCATGGGGCTGATGAGAAAACTGCACCATCAGGTGCAGATACCAGCATCCCGGTCCCGGGAGATACAGAAAAGCCAAGCCTGCCACTGACAGAGGAAGGTCATGGCATATCACGTGAGGTGCAGCCCTCCCTTGAAGATGGCCGTTCTAGGTCATCTTCCGAAGGCCATTCATCAGATAACTCTCGTCACGGAGTCCCCGTAAGCCGTGTGACGACTGATCCCGATGGCAACACCTATCCTGAAGGGGGTTTAGAGGCCTGGCTAGTTGTTTTTGGGAGTTTTATGGGACTATTCGCCTCTCTCGGTCTGATCAACTCCATTGGATCATTTCAAGCCTACCTCCAGACCAACCAACTGAAGGACTACAGCTCTGGTAGCATAGCATGGATATTCGGCATTTTTGCCTTTTTAACCTTCCTTGGTGGTGTCCAGATTGGCCCTATCTTCGACGCAAAGGGCCCTCGGTTTCTTGTCCTTGCTGGCTCCGTGCTAATTATGGTGATGATGGTCACCTTGGGATTCTGTACCCAGTATTGGCATTTTATCCTTGCAATTGGCATGGCCGGAGGGATTGGAACTTCCTTGATCTTCACCCCGGCTATATCCGTTATTGGCCATTTCTTCAACCGGAGACGTGGGATCGCGACAGGCGTTGCTGCGTCTGGCGGCTCCATGGGAGGCGTTGCTTTCCCACTTATCCTAGAGAGTTTATTTCCCAAGGTTGGATGGGCATGGGCAACTCGGGTGATTGCCTTGATTTGCCTGGTCTCACTGATCATTGCATGCTTCCTGGTCAAGTCTCGTCTACCGAAAAAGCCAGCGTCCAAGGAGAACGTCTTGCCTGATTTTAAGATTTTTCGCGATCCCAAATTCGCGCTTACCACCGCTGGAATCTTTTTCATTGAATGGGGCCTGTTTATCCCAGTCAGCTACATTTCATCCTACGCTCTGGCACATGGCGCATCCCAAAATCTGTCATATCAAGTCCTCGCCTTTCTCAACGTGGGCTCCGTCTTGGGGAGATCGATTCCCGGGTTTATTGCAGACCACGCCGGGCGTTTCAATGCCCTTATCGCTACAGTAGCACTCTGTCTGGTCTGCAATGCCTGCCTCTGGCTGCCCGCTGGCAGTAGCATACCCGTGATCATCGTGTACTGTGTCTTATTTGGCTTCGCGAGCGGAAGCAACATCAGCCTGACCCCCGTCTGCATTTCTCAGCTTTGCAAAATCGAAAACTATGGAAGATACTACGCCACCGCATATACGATTGTGAGCTTTGGGTATGTTCAAAATCTTCACTTTGCCTTTTTTGATTACCACAGCATTGTCAGGGGATATTGGCTAATAGCTAGCGTTTTGTTTAACGTTGTAGTACATTGACCGGCATGCCCATTGCAGGGGAGATTCTCTCTCGTTGTAATGGAGATTACTGGGGTCTTATTACCTTTACAATCTGTTGCTATGCTGTCGGACTTGTCTGCGTGACAGCTGCAAAGCTGATCCATGTTGGCTGGCGTCAACCTTGGGCAATCTATTAAGGCGGATCTCAACAAGAGAACTAGCATCATGCAAGAGTACGAATGATCCTTGATACTACCATTCGAACCTTCACTCAGTCGTCTGGACCTACTGGTTAAAGTTCAAGAGATGCATCCCCCTACTCCCAATCTAATATGACACAACTCAATGATTGACGAACCACGAACCCTAAAACATAATACATTCCGAGAAAATCGGTTTTCTTATTCAGCCATGGATCTATGCAAAATTATTTTAAAGACAAATCAGGATAGGGCTTATCTAGATTCAAACAATCTATACACAATATCCTCTAGATTTCGAACCTCAACGTCAGTACCTGGCTGGCCTATTACGCCGAGAGTCACCTCCATCATACAACTCAGCAAATCAGACTTTGATAGACAAATGAAAGTTCATTATCTCCAGCACACGCCGAGCACAAACACGGATTCACCTCTGTCCATGATACGGCCGGTCTAGGGGCCGACAGACGAGTCACGGGCAGTGATACTAGAACAGAAGGCATGTCTATGAAGCAGACAAGAAATGCGAGCTGTCAAAGCGGGCAAAGTACTAGGTTGACTGCAGCGTGGGCGACACCTCCCACTTCCTATTTCTTTTTCTCTTTCTCTATGAATACAGGGCTCAGTCCCGACATTTCATCCGCGGAACCCAGTCCTAAAGAAAATACATAAACTAGTTACATCATTTTGACCAGCTGAACGCCTCTATCCTCGGACATCGACTCCGGTATCATGGGCCGGAATTCGCAGGCACCTGGCTGGTATATACGAATTCCCTTGACCGGTTATCGTCACAATGATGGCCGACAAAAACCACAGTAACCGAGTTCCAACCAGTCCAGATTGCCCAACCGAAATTCCAACAGGATCTTTTGCGTCTCAAAGTTTTCAACATGGGAAATTAGGTCGTAGGTGACATACCCAAGTCATCACCAGCCCAGCAGATTACATATATCGTTTCCTCCTTGTCTAACTTCGAATCCTTCTAAAATGTCTTTCCACAAGTATACGTCTAGCCCGGGCTACTTCTCATCAAGCCCGCCTGTCACTTACCTAGGAAAAGTTCACGTGGTTCTTTGTTCACCATGGCCCTCTTCCACAACCTCTTCGCCTTGATTCTTGTCCTATGTGCGCTTCTGCATCATGCGCAAGCTATTCCTCAAGGCCAATCCACAGAGACCACCACGCCCTCGACCCCGGGAATTCCCCCGTCAACAGCAGAAACCCCTACCACATCCGCCATCCCCACGTCATCTCCAGCCCCAGGGGAGAGTACAAGTTCCCCTCCCCTAATTCCACCATCCCCCGGAGAATCTACTCGTCCAGGGACAGGCCGACCCCCGACAACTACCGGAATTATCCCAACGTCAAGTCCTCCTGTCAGACCATCACCACCACCCTCTCCGAGCCCGACAAGACCTATTACAACTGGACCAACGATTCCGCCAGGAGTCATCCCTCCAGGCGTCATCCCCCCGGGCGTGGGAACCGGAACCTCTATCCCCCCCGTCGTTAGCCCGACCTGTCCGCCTTGTCCCCCGGCTCAAACCATAACTAGCACAATAACTGTTACTGTGTGTCCTACTACAAGACCACCCGGTGTACCAACAGGTCCGCCGACTGGTACCCCGGGGGTACCGGGAGTGCCAGGAACACCAGGAGTACCGGGAACACCAGGAGGAACAGGAACACCAGGAGTGCCGGGAGTAACAGGAGTACCGGGAACGCCAGGAGTTCCAGGAGTGCCAGGGACACCAGGAGTGCCGGGAACACCAGGAGTGCCGGGAACACCAGGAGTGCCGGGAACCCCAGGAGTAACAGGAACACCAGGAGTGCCGGGAACACCAGGAGTACCGGGAACCCCAGGAGTTCCAGGAGTGCCAGGGACACCAGGAGTGCCAGGAGTAACAGGAACGCCAGGAGTGCCGGGAGTAACGGGAGTACCTGGAGTACCTGGAGTACCTGGAGTACCTGGAGTACCTGGAGTACCTGGAGTACCTGGACAGCCTGGAGTACCTGGAGTACCTGGACAGCCTGGAGTGCCTGGACAGCCTGGAGCACCTGGAGTACCTGGCACATCTACACCCCCTCAGAGCAGCGTCCCTGTATGTCCAACCACACTACCACCTAGCGGATGTGTCGGAGGGCCCGGGGGCGCAGGCGGCGGAGGAGGACCTGGAGGGCCTGGTGGGCCCGGTGGGCCCGGTGGACCTGGAACAGGAGCAGGCGGAGGAGGTGGCGGTGGTGGAGGGGGAGGAGGAGGAGCAGGCGGCGGCGGCGGAATCCCCAGCGGATGTCCCGTAGTACCACCACCTCCCACGACCAGCCCAGGAGGACCTATCGGCGGCGGCGGAGGAGGAGGCGGCACTCCGCCAATCCAGCCACCAACCTCATCTCCTCACACAGGACGTCCCCCACCAACCACCACACCCAGTTTCACTCGGACTACCATGCGCACTCATCCACAGGGCCCTCCTCCTACCGGACAACTTCCTCCGGGAACTACTCCCGTCGAAACACCAGTGACACAGTCCCCGCCTCCCGTGTCGACAGAATCAAGCACTGAACCACCCCTCATTAAGCGGACGAACTCTACGCGCGAAAAGGCGAGGCGAGGCGGTGGATTTAGTCTTCCCTTGAACGTTACAAGACCATTCGGGATGCAGACCTAGTTCCTTAGTTGGTTAGTTAGTTCCTTCTAGGTTGGTTTTTTTTTAAGGTGAAATATCCGCTTACGATTAATGGACCAACTCCAGTGCTGAGTTGGACGGAACTTGGATTGGTCCCACTAACTAACTACTAGGTAGTTTAGTTGCTTAGTGGCTTTGCTGGTTTATTTGCTTTCTGTTTGTTTTTATTTTTTCTTTTATTTTACAAGAAAGAAGAGACTATTATAAGAATGGCGGTGAGGGAAGAATGGATAAAACTTGAGAAGTCAAAAGTGGGAAAGGATTTGGTTGGATACTTAATTGATAATACATAGGCAGCTCAGGCTGTTCTGAGCAATACTACTACCATGTACCCTGCACTGTGTGTCAAAGATGTTAAGAATGGTAGAGACTAACATAGGCCTCCTCCTAGCATCTGCTTATGCGAAGGTAAATGACATCTGGGACGAGGTATTTATACATAAGGGCTGATTGTTTATCTCCAACTAGGACCTCTATATAAATCTTATGGGTCCCCTTCCTGGTCATATTATGGGCCCTTTTACAAGTCGAAGTGGGTTTTATAACTATCTCTTTAGTCCTGATTCCGAACACACATTAGGATCACCTGCGGAATATGAGTTGGAATAGTGGATAAGGGTTATTCTGTGTGTAGAAATCCGGATGTGTTTGATTTCTCAAATATTATGTGCGTGCCTTGCTTATAAGGCAGCGCTTATCGCTGACTACATCACATCATTGTTCCCAAGTAGGACTAGCGTGTTTCTGACAGTTTTCCACACCCCAAACCGAGAGGTTCGTCCACGTAGTATGCGGAGAAATCAAGGACAATACAGAGAAAGAGATAATGGGAATCGAGCCTCCAATAGATCAAATAAACGGCATGCGTTATAGACAGAGAATGAAAGTTTAGGCGGCACAAAACAGTCAGGAAGATATATAGGACATATATGAGACACATAAATCTGCAGTGTCTGCAGGCCCCCTTTTCGTGGATTATTTCTCCAACTAAAGGATGCTAGACCTTCCAGCTGTCGCGTCGATTCGCCATTTTTGCTCTTGATCTCGTGTCGCAAGCCTGTTTAGATAGGATTTCCACTGAGGTTTCATGCGCCGAACACCGTACACCAGAAATACCTGGCACAGCAACTAACAGCCGAAATCACACACACACACACACACATAAAAGCATACCAGGAACCAGGTCAAGGGGTGATATTTGGCCCGACAAACTGTCAATAGATACCAGCGAAAAACATATGCAAAACATCACTAAAACGAGGCTAGGGGGTCAGGAGGGCATTAGGAGGTGAAATAGATGATGATGTCTTCTTTCGAAAAGGGACAAGTGTAAGTAAGAAAATGCAGAGGAAACCAAAAAGCACTTCTTACGGGAGTGAGAAATAATAGTAGGCTGGGTATAATAGGTCTCCAAGGAAAATGATTCGTAAAGATGAAAGACAAGAACGCAAAAGATTGTCTTGAAAGCCCGTATCACGAACTATTGGACCGCAGCAATGCCTATCGACACAGTCAGATAATGAAAGAGAGGGAAATATTTCTGTCAGAAACTCATCGGCTTACCCTCTCCATAGCGAGACTCTCGCTTCTTTCGGTACTGGGGCTTGTCACATTGCCGCGGTGTATGGCGCTCGTGGAGGTAATCGAACGGGCTTCCATGCCTGGGCGATGTGCCTTGCCTTCCGGGCCGGTGTGTACTGAATGCATCTCCCCGCTACTGGATATTCGGGACTCTTTGCTCTTTTCCAGAAGCGAACCACCAAGAGTTGCACATTTCAAAATGGTTTGCATCATCTGGTTCTGTTTCAGAGGTTTGGACAAATATTCATCCATCTGGGCTTGTATGCACTTCTCACGATCACCCAACATAGCGTGAGCTGTGAGGGCAATAATAGGTGTTCTGCTGAGGCCGGTCTCCTTTTCATACTCTCGGATCTTGCCCGTGGCTTCGAACCCTCCCATGACAGGCATTTGGACATCCATCAAGATGACATCGTAACGACGCTGTTTCACTGCCTCCACGGCCTCTAGACCGTTGCTGACAACTGAGACGTTGTGGTTGTGTTTCTCCAAGATCTTTACGGCCAGTTTCTGGTTAACATCATTGTCCTCGGCGAGAAGGATATCAAAGGAGCGCGAGTGGTCCGTAGTAATTGGAGTAGAGCGGCCTTCAAGAGCTGGTAGCATGCCGTTACCCAGGTCAATTGGCTGGCACGGTGTAGTCATGTAGGAGCTGATGCCAAGATCGAGAGCTGACTTCAGGCTAACGCAGACTAACGGGCAGACCAGAACTATAGGAACGTACTTGAAGTCGTCGAACGTTCGCAACAGTCGAGCAGTAGCCACAGAGTCCACAATGATAACATCGTACGCATGACCGGATTCTTTGCCAGAGGGGTCCTGGATCTCTGGTGGTGGTACGTGATCCTCATTCCGGACAACCAAAGGTTCCAGTTCAATCTCCTTGAGCATCTTCAAAACATTTTCGGCCTCACCACCGTTCTCTCCTTTATCAATGAAGAGGACACGGTGATTCTTGTACGGCAATAACTGTGAGGCAATGACATTCAAGGACTGATCGGCTAGTTTCACGACACAAGTGAAATGGAATGTGCTGCCGTGACCATATTCAGAAGTGACCCATACATCACCACCCATAAGGTTCACCAGGCGCTTCGAAATAGACAAACCAAGACCGGTACCGCCGAATCGCCGGGTTGTCGATCCATCAGCTTGTTGGAAGGTATCAAAAATCAAATCTAATTTATCTTCCTCGATACCGATACCAGTGTCGGAGACAGAAAATTCAAAGGCGTATTCATTTGCAGCGCATTGTTCGCGGTCAGATTTGCAAATCGTAAGCTTAACTTCACCATGCTCGGTAAACTTAATGGCGTTGCCAACCAAGTTCAAAATGATCTGTCGGAGACGGAAGGGGTCGCCAATCACGTAATCTGGAACTGTGTTATCGACCTGGTAAGTGAGGCTGAGGAATTTCTCGTTGGCTTTCACGGCCAATGTCTTGAGGGCATTGAAAACCGTGCCTCTGACTGTAAACGGAATGCTCTCGATCACCATACGATTGGCTTCAATCTTCGAAATATCCAGGATATCATCGATGATCGTCAAAAGACTGTTGGCCAGATTGTGCACGACGTTCAACATTTCGCGAGTATAAGGCTTTAGGTCATCCGTGTCCAAGGTTAACTGCGTCATACCAATTATGCCGTTCATAGGGGTTCGGATTTCGTGACTCATATTAGCGAGGAACTCGGATTTGGTACGGTTCGCCAGTTCAGCCGCCTCCCTGGCAGCAGTATTCCTCTGAATACTATCCCGCAGGTTCGATACCATCTTATTAATCTTACGCTTCAGCTCATCCATCTCACCGGACGCGTTGACAGTAATAAGTTTCGTGAAATCGCCGTCCGTAGCGGCATCTGTGATTTCGCCAAAAGCGCGCACCTGTGATGTGAGGTTTTCGGCCATAGTGTTGACATCCTCCGTAATCTCCTTCCACGTTCCAGCAATTCCCTCGACGTTGGCTTGTCCACCCATCTTGCCGTCTACACCCACGTCTCGTGCGACTTTCTTCAGTTCCGTAGCGAACTTGGCAAGACGGTCCACCATGTGGTTGATTGTGACCTTGAGAGTCAGAATTTCTCCCTGGGCGTGGACTTCGATCTTCTTGCTTAGATCACCCTTGGCGATAGCTTGTGTGACGTCTGATATACTTCGGACCTGAGAGGTCAAATTCTGGGCCATGGTGTTGACGTTGTCGGTGAGATCCTTCCACTTTCCTTCCACATTATCTACCTTAGCCTGGCCACCAAGGGTACCATCAGTGCCGACCTCTCTAGCGACCTTGCTGACTTCAAATGCGAACGTGTTTAGACGGTCCACCATGCCGTTGATAGTGCTTTTAAGATCCAGGATCTCACCCTGCACATTGGCCGTGACCTTCTTGGTCAGGTCGCCTTTTGCGACAGCAGTAGTAACATCAGCGATTTCTCTGACTTGGGTGGTCAAATTGTTGGCCATTCGATTGACATTCTCAGTCAGATCCTTCCATGTACCTTCCACGTCATTCACGGTAGCTTGTCCACCCAGCACACCATCCGTGCCGACTTCCTTGGCAATCTTCGTCACCTCCTGTGCGAATTGGCGAAGTTGATCGACCATGGAATTGATGATATTCTTCAGCTCTGCAATCTCGCCCTTGCAGTTAGCCTGGACTTTCTGAGTCAGGTCACCCTTAGCTACTGCCTTTGTAACTGTCGCAATATCTCGCACTTGTGTTGTCAAATTATTCGCCATCGCGTTCACATTTACCGTAAGTTCGTTCCACATGCCCTGGACGCCTTCGATTTGAGCCTGTCCACCAAGGACACCTTCTGTACCGACATCGCGGGCGACGCGAGTAACTTCAGTTGCAAAGGTACGGAGTTGATCCACCATGGTATTGATAGTTTGCTGAAGCTCAAGAATTTCACCCTGAGCTCGGCTCTCGATCTTTTGGCTAAGATCACCGTGGGCGACAGCGGTCGTTACTGCAGCGATTTCACGCACTTGATCTGTAAGGTTCTTGGCCATAATATTGACATTTTCCGTCAGTTCCTTCCAGATACCATGGACCCCGGTGATTTGAGCCTGGCCACCAAGAATACCTTCGGTACCGACCTCTCGAGCGACTCGAGACACCTCACTACCGAAAACTTGGAGTTGGTCCATCATAGTGTTGATTGTGCGTTTGAAAGTAGCAATTTCGGGGTCCATCTCCAGGGGATGAATTTGCACTTTCATTGACAGGTCTCCGTTAGCGACTTGAGTAATGATGCCGCCAATTTCACGTAAAGCTTTCTGGAAAGCCTCGTTGGCCTGCTGATGTTTCCGCAGCTCCCGCTCCAGAAGGACCACATCCTCGTTCTCGACCTTTGTCAAGGCTCGCCGTGTTTGTTCCTCCTGCTGTTGTAACTCCTCACGGACTTGGCTTATGATTTCCTTTTGAAAACTTATTTCCTCGGCTTGCTTCTGTACATGATTCCGTAGATAACTGATGTCTTCTTCCCGGACCAACCGTGTCCTACCGGCTTCATCTTCTTCATCGCTATCATCTTCACTCTCATCCACGATGTCATGGTGTCCAGGTTTAGAAGCTTTTTGCGCCCGACCGTTTTGTTGAGGGGAGTGTTGTTGCTGCAAGGTGGAAGAAGAGTCAGAAGCATTATCGGGAGACAGGTGAGAAAGACCAAATAACGACAAAACATCACGCTCTTTCCCGTTGGGAATGCGAGAAGACTCAGAAAACGGAACGGGGGTTCTGAGGGACACTTGGCTACTGACAGATTGGACTTCCAGCCGATGGATCCGACGGACCAAAGCTTCTAACTCATTTTCAAAGGCCACTTTTGCTAGGCTTGGTTCTCCAGGTAATTTGGCTAGTTTTGTATCATATCCATTGGCTGAATGGGGAGAGAAATTGAAGTCGAAGGTGGGAGATCCGGATGAGGGGGCTTCTCTGGCGAGACCTTGAAGGATGGCAGCAGCGGCCGTGAGGGTATCGTCCGTGCAAGCCATTTTGCCCTTGAATGATTTAGTCAAAATCAGACATAAGTATTGATGGGTATGAAAGAAGTATTTTTCCCCCTTCCCGTGTTGATTTGTCTGGAGATAATCACGCAAGAAATGAGCAGAAGTTCATGTGACACATTGATGGGGAGGAACAAAGAACAAGGGGGGAAGCCAAAATAAAAAAAAAAAGACGGCAAGGGGAACCTCTAGAGTTTCTAATCTATTGAACAAGAGCGGAAAAGAGACTGGATCTAGAATAATTATAAAAAAAATATGGAGGTCAAGGGGGGAAAAAAGAATATTTGGATAAAAGGCTAAAATCCGGGGGTTGGATACGCAAAGATAGAGGGGGAAGAGCAGGAGAGGAATAGTAAGGAGAAGAACAGGCCTTCGGAAACTTCAGAAAGGTTGAAGAAGCGTGAAGATAATGGAGGACAGGTAGGGGGAAAGAAGATTAGGGGTGGCCGAAAGATGAAGGACTTCGACCCAGAGGTTAAAACAGCAAAGCAAACCTACCTGACGGGAAGCCGTGTGTTGCTGACACGAAGGATGATTATTGAGCAGATCGATTAGGACGACATGGGGCGTACGGAGTATCTGGAAGACAGGAAGTGAAGTTCGGCGGACTCGTGGGCGAAGGGAGCAAGGGAACAAGAGTGATTATTTTTCTTTATTCACTGAGTTGTTGGATGTCCAGGGCCCGTCGTCGAAAATGAGAGCAAACAATGTGTACTGTGTAAGATTCTGAGGCGGGGAGGAAGGACCAACTTTCAACTTTCAAACAGGCGAGCGAGATGGGGAGAGAAGAGTGAAAGAACCTCAGTGTGTGGAGGAGTAGATCTGATCAGTCAGCGGTGACCTGGAAGGAGAAAGCCTCGTCTTTAGATAAGGGTAACTGATATTCACCTCCAAGAGGGCGTAAAAAGGGAGGGAAAAGGAAGACAGAGAAGAAGCACAGAGAAAATAGAAATCAGGTTCAGAAACAAAATGGGATAATCTCCAAGATCGTTGTTCAACGGGTCAAGAAGAAAACTAGGAGCCTCGACAAAGCAGAAAGGCGGACGGGGGAGGGGTCATAACGGGCGATTATTATTGGGGGTTTGGGTTTGTGGTTTTTAGCGTCGAGGTTGGCCTGATGGAAGGAGAGTTTTAGATGGACAACCCATCAGAATAATAAAAATAGTATTAATATTATAAAGTAAAAAAAGAAAAAGAAGCGTCGGACTAGTAATCTATTAATCTATCAAAAACTGAGGAATCAGGGAAATCCCAGCACTAGCAGCAGCTACGGTAGTTAGTAGGCAACTTGCAATAAGAACAAGACAACCACACGCAGGCCGAGGGAGTAAAAAAACTGAGGAAACTGCAGTCCTCCTCCTCCTCTTCTTCTTATTTTCCCTTTTCTTCCACTCCAAGCTTCCGACGCAACATTAGTTGGGTATACTATAGTGGACTCGGACCTTTCCTACATTATCCATTTCTTGTTCTCAGCTTTCTCTAGACTTAGTAAATATTCCTACTGCTGTTAGTCTAATAGCTAGTAGTAAGTAGTGAATAATAATTTTAACTTTTTCCGATCTCGAACCAGAGTAAAAAATCCCATCCAAGATCGAACTTCGAAGTTCTGCACCAGATTTTCTCCAGGTCGCACGTCATTAGTATGGTTGCCACGATGCAGATTCCAAGGAAGGTTCCTCACTGACGTGACTCCCCTTTAAATTACGTTGCTTCTGTTTCTACTATCTTTTTTCTTACAATACCCACTTCGTTCTCGCGATGGAGTATATCTCTGGAGATGAAAATGTCATATCAAGGTCAGAGTTAGAGTAGAGTAAGGTTGATGGAATGCTGTTGCCGGGTGCTCAAAGTGCGTGGGCATAGACCGCGGCTTCCAACCGCCTGGTCCCATGAACAGCAATCACTAAACTCCACAGCCACCTGGCGGAAAGTTTGGTACCTCGAGAGAAACATGGGCAATCCGGGAGCCTTCGCCGTCCAACGCTAAACGAACACCGACCCTTGGTCGCAGACGAGAGAGAAAGAAAAGAACTAATTGTAATAATAAACCGCATTAATCCCAAGTGCCATAGGTATATTAAAACCTATCCGCTTGAGCAGTGCATGTGTATGTTGATCTCGTGTTTCATCGACAACTTGTACCTAATAACTGGGATGCTAATGATCTCCTAGGCAGTGGTGATCCCTGGTCATCTTATACTCAGTTGGTTTACCTATCACACTACTGCTGCTTGTTTAGAAAGCCTACCTAGTAGTGCTCACAGGCATGAGGAAACAATTCAGGACTCCATTAGAAATTGTTGTACTGTACCTTGGGAATCGTTCTTCAATACCTGGGTTCGGATGAAACTAGTTCGTCCGTTATTCTTCTCAAGAGGCCCACATTCTACTCCTACTTCCTCTGCCGCTCCCAATATTATTAGTCATTATTAGTCTATGTTAACTATAACTAGTTAACTCACTGATGGTGTTCACCATCATTATTCCGGAGCTGGAGTTTGCTGGGGAAGTTCAATGGAGACATTATTGATTGTCCTTGTAACGAGACGCCTCATCGGCTACTACCGGGTAGTAGAGGCGAAAGATTCGGTACTCAATTTCGTCAAGATCTCAAAAGAACATTTGGACTAGATCAAATATGACAACCCCCTTGACAGGCGACAATAGCCTAGAGAGTGCACCATTTTCAAGGTTCTCGTGGTAAACCAATAATACAGGACAAATACCTAGGATAGGTACTAATGACCTACCTAGTGCCAGCCTAACTATTCCTCATTGGGATAGTTCGAAGTTGGGGCAGCACTGAAGTAAGGCCAAGTGCGGTTTACACCGATAGACTTCGGTATGAGAAGTGGTGCATATTGCATAGTACAAATCCGTAGGCACTCGTGTACTAGTTGACAGAGAGGTCAAAATCCATGTACTGTCAAAATTGCCTGTCTTTCGCCGAGAGCCAGCTACACAATCGACAGTTTTTCAACCCAGATAGCGATCATGGCATTATTACGGGTGGCTGAAGTCAAACTGACAGATATCGCCCTAGTTTGGCGCAATGACCACATTGACCAGGGTCTAACGGGGACGGAGATATCAACACCGACCTCAATAATCAATTGGCCCTGGAA
The DNA here is from genome assembly GCA_027569145.1 of Aspergillus funiculosus. Classification (NCBI taxonomy): domain Eukaryota; kingdom Fungi; phylum Ascomycota; class Eurotiomycetes; order Eurotiales; family Aspergillaceae; genus Aspergillus; species Aspergillus funiculosus. Next base: position 87,001 of record JAPDEN010000025.1, read on the forward strand.
AAAATCCGCATGGACTTAAGTAGTCTAGACATAGTCTCTAGCACTCAACTAAGGTCCGGTATGCGTATCGTTCTGAAACACTATACAAGCGCAGCAGGCTGAAACAAACCAGCCAACTTGGGGAGCTATCCTTTCTCACCGCACCTACCAAAGTCAAGGAAAGTAACTCACCCATTAAACGCCTCTTCTTAGGGAGCAAACTTTTAGCAATCTGAGGGGGAACCACGCTGTTGGCTGAAATTGCTGTTCTCCAGGGATACTCCAGAGTATTCGCCCACACATGTCTTGCATACAAACCACAACAAAAGACTAGTTATCTGGTAGAGTTAACCAGATGACCAGTTTATGGAGTTAACATCTAGGGATCCGTAGATGATGTGGGAAATATCCACTTGGCGGCTAATATCAGTAGGTAAGAGATAGTGTGGCCAACGACTGAATTTTGCTGTAAGAATAACTCCTCGAGCAGGTAGCCGCAATACATATATCTTGATATCAACATTAAACCTGCGAGTTGATATAGACCGATAGCTGTATTCGACATAGTAGAATTCAAACCATAATAGACTAGACCACTCACGGGCCAAATCTTAACTTTCTGGTCATTAGAGGAATATCATGAGATCATTTGGTGACTGGACCGGGCTGTAGTGGCCATGCATCAGACCAGTTATTCCCAGGATCTGGGCAAATTGTCCAACATTTGAGCTGCCCCTTAGCTAGGAGAGTGCGATTCGGGGGTGGGTCTTAATATTCAAGGCTGAAAGAATCTAGTATTTCTTTCTCATGTGTGTCATGTATCCAGTGGTTAATAATGATAAAATTCCCAATGATTGAGATGAAGCTGAGGGATGCAAAGGGCATGGCGGGGTACTGACGGCGCAGGTCACGGGATGGCGGCCCTGGTATCTCTCGCTTACCGTAATCAAATGAGGGCCCGAAAAGAGTCACAAATTAGAAAGTGGGAGGGTCTGAGTCAATATCCGAGTCTTCAGACTGAGTCTCTGCCAACACCGTCTATTTACTCCCGCACTCGTCTAAGCACCGTGGTCTACGATTGCAGCCATGGCGTCCGATATGACGAACCCGATCCTGGACGCATTGTCCGCGTCTGATGCGCCCATTCTCTCCAACGAAGCGTTCCCCTCCATCCCCTCATTAAATATCAAAAGTGCGCTCGATCGTCTAGCTTCGCGACAGATGGTCGAATACGACACAATTGAGAAGGAGGCCGCTGCTCTGACGAAGGAAGGAGAAGAAATTGCCAACAATGGCAGCCATGAAGCCAAGGTGTTCGCAGCCGTCCTCGCCGCCATGGATGGGTTGAAGATTGGAGACCTACCTGGAATTGTAGGAAAGGAAAATGCCAAGATCGGACAGGGAAATGCTTTCAAGAGAGGTTGGATCAAGAAGGACAAGGATATTTTGCGGGCCACTACCGATACCATCGTTGACGAGACACGAGCACAGTTGTTGACCGTCAGACAGACTCAGACCCTTTCGGATCCAAAGGCTCTTGCAGATCTGAAGCGAAGGAAGCTGGTAAGCTTTCAAAAGGTCATTACCTTCAAGATTTTGAAGGGCCCAAAGTTTGCCAAAGAATTCGTCAAGGAGGAGACAGACTTGACTGCAGAGATGCTGCAGAACGGATCGTGGAAGACAGCCCACTTCAAGCCTTACAACTTCAATGCCAAGGGTGCCGCTACCCCGTCCGGAGCGTTGCACCCTCTCAACAAGGTCCGACAAGAATTCCGAAACATCTTCTTCGAAATGGGCTTCGAGGAGATGCCGACCAACCGATTCGTCGAGACCGGTTTCTGGAATTTCGATGCCCTTTACGTGCCTCAGCAACATCCTGCCCGTGACCTCCAAGATACCTTCTATATTTCCGACCCTGCTAAGGCTGATCCTCCGCGTGAGGACCCTGCCGATGATCCTCATCGCCCAAAGACAGTTCATCACTCCTCTGCAGTAGCTGCTGAGAAGAAACTTGACTACCAAGAATACTGGGAAAATGTCCGTAGTGTTCACGAGAATGGCAAGTACGGCTCCATCGGTTACCGTTACCCGTGGAACGCTGATGAAGCTTTGCGCCTGGTTCTCCGCACACACACCACCTCGGTTTCTACTTATATCCTCCATAAGCTCGCGGCCAACCCAAGGCCCGCAAGATATTTCAGTATCGACCGAGTTTTCCGTAACGAGGCCGTTGATGCCACTCACTTAGCCGAGTTCCACCAAATCGAGGGTGTCATTGCCGACTTCGGGCTCACCCTAGGTGGTCTGATTGGCTTCATGGAAGTCTTTTTCGCTAAGATGGGCATCCACCAGCTGCGTTTCAAGCCTGCCTACAACCCTTACACTGAACCTAGTATGGAGATCTTTGGCTACCACGAGGGTCTAGGCAAGTGGGTAGAAATTGGAAACAGTGGCATGTTCAGACCCGAGATGCTTGAGCCAATGGGTCTTCCTAAGGATATGAGAGTTTATGGATGGGGTCTCAGTCTCGAGCGACCAACTATGATTAAGTAAGTCCTGGTATTTTAAAAAAAAGAAAACTCATAAAACAAGTTGAGCTAACTTTCTGCCCTTTTTTTCCTTCTTCTAGATATGGCGTCAGCAATATTCGAGAACTCCTGGGCCACAAGGTCGACCTCAACTTCATCGAGACCAACCCAGCTGTGAGATTAGAAAAAGAATAGATTCACAAGCCGGGGGGAGGTGGATATGGTCATGTTGTGTGATTGGCATTCTATCATGGTTGGACATAGAGTCGTCTGAAAAGTAAATCATGATATACCCTTAGCAATCAAATTATGAGACTACGCAGATGACAAGACACAGTAGAATGAAAAAAAAAATATTGCATTCCACATTTTCTAACTCTTAAGCTCAAAATCATGCAGTAGTGATTCCATAATAATGTACATAGTAGGTAGCAGTAAATACATCTCATGTTCCACCCGTATCTGTGCCCCGGCGCACGTCTCTGCAACAGTGGCTCTTCAGTAGGCGGAAAGTAGTAATCTTCGGCATAGATGTAAGGGTATTACGAATCTACCTCCTCGCTCATGAAGAGGAGCAGATGCATGTTATTTAAAACATTCAATCCGATCCTCGGGTGAGGAGGCATTAACTGCCGATTCATCGAGTTACGAGGATGTGGACCGTAGGAAAAGAAGAGAGAGGGGGAGAGAGAGAAAAAAAATACACAAAAAAAATGGACAGGAAGGAAATGGATTGATTAATCGATCTGTATATTGATTCAATTATCTTTCGATTTTGAACTTTTTCTAAGATAAACATCGTATCAGGCGTAGGATCAATATCCTCATCTCATTCCTAATGAAGCCCGAAGACAGATTAGCATTCACTTTTCTTTCTTGCAAGCTATAATTTTCCACATCGATAAAATCCCAATACAACCATATATGTTTTAGACTCATGGACGTGAACAAAAAAGAGAGAGTGAAGAGCTTACCAACCCAACCTATCAACCTCCCGCTCGCCATCGGCTCAACAATTCTTTTTTTTTTCATTTCCTTCGTAATTGTTGTATTTACCGCTGGCTGCTGGCAGACCACACGTTGCGGACGTATCCATCACGCTGGGTGAGGCGGTTCAGGGAGTCATCGCTCTCGCCGCGGGCACGGATGAAGCCGCACAGAGCATAGGACTGGGTCTCGCCGGTGTAGCGACCGTTCTCGTCAACCTTGCCGATGGAGATCTGGACGGAGGCGTGGTCGTTGGCCTTGATGATGCGGTTGGTGGCGCTGCACTTGCGGGGGACGTAGCTGGATGAGAGATGTTCGTATTAGCTTTTCTTTTTGTTCTTGAATTCCTATATTTTTCTTCTCTCTCTCCTTCGTTTTCCTCCGGCGCATTTCCTCCTCCTTTTTTGGCTCCTTTTTTTTTCGCTCGAAAGACCAAGTTTATGGTCTCTGGTGAAGATTAAATCGAAACCTCGGGGGTGTGTGTTTCAATCCCAAAGAGCCCTCTCTCCCTCTCCCTCACACAAAGTAGAAAAAGGAGGAAATGAGGTACGTACAGATCGACGATTTCTCCCTTCTCGTTCTCCATTTTGGCGGTTATTAACTGTCTGAGGTCGACGACGAACGGTTAAGATATCGGAGGTGCGCTGGCGGGTTGAACTGGACGGGGCGTGTCGACTTTTGGCTTTCGGTCGTATCAAATTCGGCTGCAGGGCGGGTTGTGTGGGTCATGTGATTTTTGTCGAGGGTTTAGTGGGCCCGTTCGTGGCGGTGTAGGCTCGTTTCGTGGCTGGGCGGTGGCTAGGTCTTGTTGCCTGCGGTTTCAGGCAACTACAGTTAACCTGGTAGTGTACCATGCAGGTCATTTCTCTATTTACCTTCTTTGTAGGCAATTAACTGCTGAATTAGAAATATATGTCTAAACTGACTATGATTGTATACTGAGCGTGGTATAGATTAGAGACTGCTCCTATTTCCCGGAAAAATGTCCCTTTTCCAGGCAACGCTGAGCTCGCGTGCGCTCCCGTCTTTCAATCGCGCCAACACTACCCGTTCGCTCTCCCCTCGGCGCTCCGTTCCCTGAAGCTCGGGGCCGGGGTGGTCTAACTTGAGTACTGCTCGACCATTCTCCGTCATTTTGCCGACTTTGGGGGAGATACACTTCTCCGTCCATGGTGGGCTTCCAGAGCGCACAAAGTCCTCGAGCTGGGTGCGTCGTTGGTGGAGTTCATCTGCTGAGCCAGCGGGTCGCGGTGCCTTGTCTAGAAATTGCGAAACTAAGTGTAGTAAGAGGAATTGCGGCGGGAAGAGGATAATCTCCCCTTGTCCTGCCTTATGAAGCCATTCGGACGCAGGCAGGAACAGGGCTTCGGCGATTTCAACACCTCCGTCGCTCGTGGGGATCTGGATTTCCTCGCGCTCGCCCTCAGCGGGGATCTCGTTCAGCAACGCCTTATCCGACTTCACGGGCAACGGTAGAAAGTAGAGGTACATCTGAGTAGTGTAGCGTCTGGGAGCACTCGTAGGGGTGATCCATCGGGTAAATGGAATGAGGTTGTCTTTGTGATAACCCAAGTATTGATATGTTAGTTTGGTTGGGGGGGAAAGAACTGAAAAGGAAGGGTTCATCCAACCTATATCTGGTACTGCTGTAAAATTCTGCTTCTTCAGCCATTCTGTAAAGGTAGTGTTCTTCTGGTGGATCTCTCGTCGGCCACTCTCGCGTTCTTCTTCGCGCACAACGATCATCTTCCCAGATTTCTGGTCTTTGGCGAGGAGAATACCGCTTTCTTCGAACAGTTCGCGGATAGCGGCATTTCGGTACCAGGACGCATCTTCATGTCGCTTGGGGTCTCCAGGAAGTGGACACATTCCATCCTGGAGGGAAAGGTTTCCTCCAGGGAAAACATGGGCAGATGCATATGATGTGGATGTCTTGACGCGGTGAAGAAGAAGAATTTCATTCTTGGGCGATACTAGGACCACACTTTGTAGTATCAGCCACTCAAGTATATACCCATCCAAATCAGACATCCATCTAGAATCCAGATGCAATATATGATGTGTTTGCTTGTGTGGTTCATTGGTGATCATAAGCTTACCTCGAACTGGGTCTGGGCTCGGCCGGCGTTGATTTCTGCTTGGGTGGCATGTTGGGCGACGGAGAGCCGAGTTTGGATTGTGAAATGGACGAACTTTCCCTGAAGAGATAGGGTCTAACGAGGTTAATCCAATGGAAAGATTGGGGATGTCGATATACGCTCGTAGAAAACCGTAACCTTCCAGAACCTTGAGCAACCTCCGACGGACGATGACGAAGGGGGAGGAGGATTAACTGGGCGACTGAGCGTGGAGACACATTGGGGATTGCGATCATGTCCTCCTCAACAAATGCGGCCAAGGCGCATCAAGGAGTCCTCAGTTATTTAACAATTGGTCAACGTCATGTAAGGAAAATATCCATCTCCGCGCAATTCGTCGCGATACGTCGTTAGCCTTGGCTAGAGAGCGGAACCTAGGCTGGTCGGCTTTTCCCCGCGTCTATCCGCAGCTTGGGAGTTTGATTCCATCGACAATGTTGATTTGCACATAGATATACTTTATGACATGACGAAAGAGGACAAGACATAGGAGTAGGCTCTCAGGAGTGTTGGTGTCAGTGGGAGCTGGAATCCTAGGACTGTCTAATCATCCAATTTGGGGGCTATCTCATGTTCCGAAAAATATATACTACGCGATCACCAACCACGTATTTAAGAGGAAAGGTGCTCGGAGAGCAATTCCGTCGTGATTCAAACGATGCTCCGATGATAGTAGTGGACTCGTCTACAAGCTCTTGGAACCCATGGTTTCACTGTGACAATCGAACTAAAGGACAATATGGAACCGGGTTGATTTGTCGAAGGGTTGCCTTTGGGTTTGCTCCTGAGTCATTGTTTTAAAAGCGGCCTCCTAGAAGCAACTAACAGTGTGGATTCGAATTATCGTGTGGAGCGAAGGAGAGGAGTCTGAGAGACAGTTGGCCACTATAACTATAGATCAGGTAGAACCTTGGAATAAAGTCTGTTACCATATCTGAAAGCCTATTTATTGTTCCTTATGGCCACAGCTTGCAGGCATGTAGTCAAGAGGCAAATAGATAGATACTAACCCCTTATAAAGTCGGGTGTATGGAGCAGAGCTTTCTTTTCAAGTTGCTTGGTGTTAATACCCATGTAGTGGTGAATCAACTGAGGTGTTGTTGGGGGTGGCTGGAGGCATGTCATGGGAGGCATCTTGTCAACACTTGTCACTGCCTTCAGCTTTTCACTCTTTCCCTTCTTTTCTAAGGAGATCATCTGCAATGGCTGTGTCGAAGTACCGAACTCTATTCTAGGCCCGATATGAGCCATATATGTTGTAGGATGCCCCGATCATGGGCAAATGCCTCCTCGAAGCCGTGTAATTTCGACGAGGTTGTCAAGTAACAGACACAGCCTGGAGTGATGTTGATATTCACTCATCACTTCACCATGGCCAACAGGACGCGTTTTCTTGACGTGATGAAACACAAAAACTGTCACCCCAATTGAAAAACTTTTCTTTCCCCCCAGGCTACTTAATCCCCCCTTCTCCCTCTTTTTCTTTTTCCCTTTCTTCATCCATCTTTCCTACAACCCCCATCGTTTGTATGATACTGGTCTAGCTGTCAGCTCGATGGGTTATCGAGGCGCCTACTGTTCAATAGATTGGAATCGGTTGAATCTATTCCAGGGGACGTGCCTGTTTGATCTCAGTATCTTCCTTCCGTGTGTTTGTCTTCAACAACTTACACTAACAGTGTGTCTGTCGCTTTCGAGCAACGACTCACCTACTGGGAAGATGTTTAAGAGATGAACGGTAAGTATTCCTGACCTTTTCGTAATTTCATCTGTAACACTTGGAATAGCATCGACGTATCTACTTAGACTCTCCCAGTGCTCGTTTGGCGGAAGTGGGGAGATCATACAACGGCGCACTCGAGGTTAAGATTCTCCTGGTTTTGGTAGGCCTCCTTCTCTTCTCTTCCTTTGTCTCTTCTCACCGCTGGTTTAACCATCGCTATCTTAAGGACTGTTCTTTCGACGGCGGGTGCAACTGCTGCTTGTGTACTGTATCAATGCTACGATGGGGTGTGAAGAGGATTGATCGGTTGTGGGGTGGGCTCAATATCAACTTCTAACACAGGTATAACTTAAAGCCCAGGCTTTGGACGGGTGGTTGGGTTGGGCCTGGGTCATCTGGGTCTTCCCAGATGATAGGTAAGTTTATTCATTCATCACAACTGTGTTACAGCAGCTAACACATATCAGTGGGCACTGGGGGCTTTTACATTTCTCTGGCTTTGGATGGGTGGACGGGAGGGCCAGGGAGTCTGGAGCTTTCCAGGAAAGAGGTAAGTCTATCTACCTTCACGATTTTTGATCTACATTAGCTAACGCAGACATGGTGCAAGGTGGATATAAACTAACCTACTAACACACAGATACCCAGGCAGACACATACACATCGACACACACATACACACACATACACGCATGCAACCCTGTCTCTAGGACCTGGGAGCTAGACCCAGCGAGAGACAGGGTGGCCACCTTATCTCTATCTAGGTACCGAGCCTGGCATGGTACGGTGGTAGGGTCGGGCTTGGGACATCTCTAAGACCTGGGAGTTAGACCCAGTGGAGATACAAACGTCAAATCCAGGCAACTACACCTTCGGGTTGGTCAAGCCTGAGATAACTTTGACTCTTTCCTTCTTCTAGGTTTCCCCGACACGTGTCCGGACGATCGATCTCTCCTCAGGCCTTGGTTGGGTGGCTGGGTCGGGCCTGGGATAATTTTTATGATGCCTTCCGAGCATGTAAGTAAAACAACTTTGTCTTTTGTTTCGTCTGTCCTAACTATGAGTGGTTACTGACGTGCATTATTCTGGGGCGATTCCTCCGTATCGAAGTACACCTTTCGAGAAGAGTCGGAACCGAGACTCGGGTAGATCAGAAGAAAAATGAATGTAAATAGTTAGCTGCATTAATTATCATCATCATTTCCTACACATTTGGTTCCTCTGATGGGAATTGGCATTCCAGCTCAATATGGATTTTGAGACCATAAACCTCTAAACCGCAGCATTGCCCAATCAACTAGCCAACCAAGAATATTGACTTATACATCGCCTTATAGAAAAAGAAGAGCAAACTAAAATCACAACACAAGATTTCCATGGAAGTTCAATCCTATTTCAAATCATTGAATGTCTGAACGCCTTCCCAGCCTTCACCCAAGCCACAATCGTGATTGAAACACTCCATGCACACAGTCCAGTCTGCACATAACTCACAGCTTCTGATCATGCACCCACACACGCCACCATATACAAGATACTAGCTCCAATATACTCCAAGAAAAGAGTATTAAGTTCGCCTGGGGAATCCTTGCCACGGTTCTGTCGAGCTGATGGAATTCAAGTCCCCTTGCTAGCTGACAGGCCTCTGTCACTCAGCTAGATCGAATGAAAGAATCGTTTGGGATAACGTACCATGGCAACTGCGAAAAGGGGAAGAGCCTCCATCGCATTGAGATGTACACCTCGGGCCCCTTTCAAGTTTGTCCCAGGCTTGGTTTGAGATGTTGCCTTTTAGGTTGGAGAGATTTTCTTGGGGGCTGCGGGGACGTTAGTTAGTTGGGGAAGAGCACGGTGAGAGTGAGAGAAAGAACTTATATAGGATATTGCTGGCTAGCACCTTTGTATTTGCCATCATCTTCACGTAGTAGTGGCAGCAGCCGTGGGGGATCAGCCCGACGCCGTATGCAGCTTGTTACGAGGGCTAGAGTGGATGAGTTCGTACCTTACCTATTGGCGATCTGTGAGATTACCTCAGGTGATATCTATACGGAAGCAAATTCAAAAGCCTTAAATAGCTGATTGCTGGTAGACTCCATGACAGGAACAAGAAGGAGAGTATAAATTTATTACCTACTGCCTACTATCGTGAAATCTGCAAAGCCTCTAGGCGCAGGTAGAGAAGCAGAATAATATGGATGCGAGGGCGACAACCATCCACCCTCACTGACATCGGCATACTATATCTACATCTCCTTCTACATATTGTCCTTCCACATCAACGCCAGGGTTTCCCCCCCCAAAAAAAATACAACCCATCTCCCAGACCTCTCCACCCTCCCCTTTCATCTCCATCCAACAATGATTAAGCGTCTCATTCTGTAGTTACCAGCCTATGCTCGATGTCCTTCCTTGGCCGCCGATCCAGGTATTTAACCTCCCCGTGACTCTGCGTCCTAAGGCGGCGCAGGATCCCATGGGGCTGCTCCAGTTGACGTATGAGATGGAGGATCTTGGTGGGGAGGGGATCAACGTGCAGGGCAGGATACGATTAAGCAGGATGACTGGGAGATTGGGCAGGTGGCGTTTGAGTGGTGGCGATGGGCTCTTGATAAAGATACTGTGGATACGAGTGATCGGGCGAGGAGGAGAGGGGCTTGTGTTGCAGTAATTGAGTGGGTGAGTTTTTAAGGGAAAGAAAGAAAGGGACTTGGGAGAGGAGTTGATGGGTGAGTTGTGAGGATGACATTCATTGATGTGTGTGATCATGGATGAAAGAGAGGGTGTCTGAATAGTAGGCCCCGTTTTAATCAATCCATATAGCGACTACTGAAGGGAAGGCTTCAGGTATTTAGGTAGTGGCAGTAGTAAGAGGTATATATGATTTAATTTCGTATCAAATACCAGTAATACAAATATCAAGTCTTCGCAATCCTCAAGTCAAAACTCCTGATCCTCATGCCCATACTTTTAGTTTCATTGTAATGACGTATCATCGTACAGCCAGTTCCTATTAATGGACAAGGCTTCTTCAAGAAGAGTCGGGAAAAAGAAAAAAAAAAATCAACAAGAAAAGGCTAACTACACTAAGTTTTCACCACCTAGGAGTAGAGCTTCTTGTCGTAGCTGTGTAGACCATGGACGTTACCCTCGGCCTGGGCACTGGCACTCCTCATCTCGAACCGAACAGTGCCATTGTCGACACCTTGGTGGAGGGCCTGGAGATGCGGCACACCGATATCCTGCAGAGAGTGTTGGATACCAGCTACGAGGTAAGGGACGAACTTGGTGACGGAGCCACGGTCAAGAACAGAGCCAGCGACACCCTGGGCAACAAGGACACTGTCCTTCTCAGAAAAGTAACGAGCAGTGCCCGCATTGCTGGCCTTGCTGTCCTTGCTACCAGCACCAGCCTTCTTGTCCTCCATGGCAGCGATACTGCCCATTCCACGATAGGCCTTGACAAGCTTTCCTTCATTGCTGACAAAGTATTCACCGGGTGACTCGGTAGTACCAGCCAAGAGTCCGCCCATCATGACAGTGGAAGCACCCATAGCGAGACCCTTGACAATGTGACCGATGTTCTGGATACCACCATCGGCAATACAGGGAACGCCGAAGCGAGCGGCGAATGAGGAAACGCTGCGAACAGCAACGGCTTGGGGACGGCCGACAGCCATGACTTCTTGAGTGATACAGGCGCTACCGCTGCCCATGCCAATTCTCAGGCCATCGACACCAGCAGCAATCAAAGCGGCGGCTTGTTCCCGTGTCACAACGTTGCCACCAATGACATCGATTTCAGGGTAGGTATTCTTGACATACTTAATCATCTCGATTTGATACATGCTGTTACCCTGGCTGCTGTCAAGGATAACGATGTCAAGGCCAGCCTCAACAAGGAGCTTAAGTCGGGTCTTGTCTTCCTCGCGTGTACCAATGGTAGCGGCACAAATCAGCTGCTTGGAGGATGGCAGTTTAGAAGCCAAGGGGTAGTGCAGGTTCTTCATCAAATCGCTTCGAGAGAGTAGGGAGACGAGGTTTCCGTTCTCATCGACAATCGGCAGCTTTCCCTTCTTGGAACGACGAAGGACATCATTGGCCTCGGCCAGGGTTGTGCCAGCAGGGGCAGTGACCAGGTCAGTGGCCATGACGGCAGTAACGGGGTCACCGAGGTTGGGGTGGAACTGGATGTCCCGTGTGGTGATGATTCCCACAAGTTTAGAGCGGAGGGTTCCGTTTTCTATCATCAAATGCTTCGTTAGAATCAATGGGTTTTGCGAAGCAAAAGAATTCTCCAAATGAAAACAAATGAATGGGGTCAGATAAAATCGTCTCTCTACACCGCAACTCTCGTCGCTCCAGTGGAACGAAAGTTATTGAAGATAGATGGATGATCATCATAATAAAGGAAAAGGAACCGAGACGATCAAAACTTACCAGTAACGGGGAAGCCACCGAAACCCCACTTAGCCTTCAATTCCTTGGCTTCTCCCACAGTAGACGAAGGAGACAACACAACAGGATCCAAGATAAATCCGTTTTCATAGCGCTTAACCTTCCTCACCATCTCGGCCTGCTCCTCCGGTGAGCAGTTGTGGTGTATAACACCCAAACCACCCAGGAGAGCCATGTGGATTGCCATGTTGTGTTCAGTGACAGTGTCCATGGGAGACGACAGGAGAGGAACCTTCAGGGTAACACGCTTGGTGACGGGGGTGTCCAAGGTGACATCGGAAGCAGAAAAGCCTTGCCATTGAGTTCAGCCATTGAACGTTGGTTTAGAGTCAAGTCAAGCACAGCTGCTTACCGATGTATCCAGGCAGGACGAGGAAGTCATTGTAGGTCAATGCACCGTGCTTGTCAGAGTCAAGCAGGGTATCAACGTCCAAACCGTCTCTGGGGTAATCCTTCAGAAGCTCCAGGGCCTTGGTATGGTCCTGGAACTCGGCCTTCATAGACCTCCCCAAAGCATCACCGTTGGCAATAGGCATTGTGGCAGAAATGTGGTCTACGGTTTCTATCGTAACTCGTAGAAAGTGAGTGGGTAAAAATGAAAAGAATCAACAGATCGACGATAGAAACGTTCTGCTGATGGAGAAAGTCTTCCTTTCCCAAAGAAAAGAAAGAAGAAAAGAAAAGAGAAAGAAGAAAATTTTGACGCAGAGAAAAATATGCCTGTTGACTTGGGAGCAGCCATTCCGGAACAGGACTAGTGCAACCCCGGTGGATGCGCCATCTTGCAGGTGGGGTCTGTGATTGGCTGCTAGACGAAATGGCAAAGGCGGCGAGCCAGGAGGGGGAGATGCTGACCAATCACCACAGTCTTCCGAAAATATCTGCACAGTTGGTTGATAATCAAGGACGGGGAAATTGGTAACCGTGTTGTGTGTCTAGTGAGGAACTCCTCTACACTTAGTAAGTACTTACTACTGCTTCTATGACCGTGGCATTGCATTTTGCAATGAATTAGAAATGACTAGAAGAGGCTGCGGAGAATTAGCAATACTAGGTCGTAGAGTCATCGAGTACCTTGAGAGCATGATGCATGTTGTGCAACCCCTCACCTTGACTTAAAGCATGCCAAGCATACCCATTTAAGCATATTTTCTTCTTTGAGCTTTGAAGCCTATCTAGCATCAAAAAGTAACTTGGTAGCATTGCTGGTTCCGCTTGCGGGGTGAAGTTACATGGTTTGTGCTATCCCAGTGCCTGCAACTGTAGATACGCTTCGAACATCCAGTATGCTTTCTGGTCGCTCACGGGATTAGATATGGCATTAGATTGCAAATGGCACCTAGTATCTACATACAATCTGGGTACAATAATCCAAGAATTCAGGAGACCGTAGTCAACAAGGTTTGGTAGCGGTGAAAGGCACCTAATCAATATAAAAGCCATGGCTTCGCCTGATTGACGGCCTTTTCCCACCCATGGTCGTTGGTCCATACACTGAGGCTCTCTACCTCATCTTTGCCAAGCTTCAGGCCATTGTATAAGTGCTGTGCTTATCAGCCACCAAATACACACAAGAAAATAGAGGCATATACTAGTAAAATGATATTCAATGCATGTAAACATACCGGAAATAGACCCTCCGCCGGTCGTGGTCCGCACACATTGCCTTCCGGGGATTCCCATCGGATATCCTGGGCTACGCGCTCATACAGGATTCTTAATACATAGACAAGTGGCTCATCCTTAAAAAAGATTTTCAAAGTGTTTGGCACTTGTAATGCTGTTGAGAGGTGAACGAAACCCGACTGCTGATCGATCTCGCTGACTGGGAGGCGGTCGGGAAGAGGCTCACGCACGGGTGATGTGGAGGGAACAAGTTTATAGACGTAGACGGGTTCACTATCCATGACCTCGGCAATCTGAGGGAATCAGAAATCCAGTTAAATGATGGAGATGACAAAATCGATGATAGCAGGAGAGGCGGGGGGCGGATGTCACTCTTGCGTGAGTTCCAAAAGAGTCAGTCGCCAAGGCGGGGGTCATCTTGACGTGATTTATTTTCCAGCCTCATTTATCATCATGGGTGCCAGCTTCCTTCTCCTTATATTAGTTCAACAAACCTTCGGACTACTTGTCAATTTCTAATTCAGCAGAACTAACTCCTCAAGGAATTATTGGTGGCCCTAAATTAACGAAACGAATAACGTTTGAGATGCACCGAAGAACTCCATCCGATCGGCGGACGTGCCCTGCCTATCCGTATACTCTACCCAAACGTTCCGTCCTGAGTCATGTTCTTCAGCGAATATAAGCGTCAAGCTACGCAAGTACCCGTCCAACATGCGAGGTACAGTCGGTTGGAACGGTTTCTCGGACATAGTACTGTATCGCAATCTGCATGGGCAACTCTGCGTAGGGCCGATCTTGATCTATTATCTAGACAGCGGTATTTTGTTTGTCTATGGTAGGACCGAAATAAGTATAATGCTACTAAGAATATCAGAATGGCGCGACACCGAGGCTGAAACTTTTACGATTTAAGCCCTTTAAAAACTACGCGTTCAGCGAGAGAACTTGCATCTCGGATACCCAGCGAATATGTTGAGCAGCTCCTCGTTAGCAGATAATGGTAGCGATGTCAGCTTTCTGAGGGAAGTTCTGCCCACTATACTACCCAATACTCTCTTTGACATTGCATTCAGAACATCGAGCCGTCAAAAGTGTCTTTCATTTGCGCGCCGGCTGTCTGGACGGTGGCCTTGTCGGTGATCTACAGGCAATTTATATTTGTTGGGCTGGATAGCCTGCTCGACGTTCATGATTTTGCTAGGGTGTATAGTTGAAGTTGATTTGAGCTCAGCTCCTACGTGAGTGTTGTGAGGCATTCAAAAAGGAAGAGTAGATCAGCCAGTAACAGGTACGCCGAGCGCTTCAAAAAAAGAAGAATGCAATTGGTAGATGTGACGAGTGGATACCCCCTCCTATGGATGTTTTCAATGTCTGAATGGACACGTTAGAAAATTTTACAAAAACCATGAGTCCTCGTTCCTCTTGTTCCGATGCTCCTCAGTTCCCCAGAGATTAATGAACCACGTATTTATGGTTTTGATATGTTTGATACTTATTCTCATCATTGGCTAGTGAGGCATTTCAAGATTCCAATAGTAACAGTGCGTATATATTCTAGGTAGTTGTGAGGCAACCTTAAGCCGACTCAAAGAAAAAATATATCGTTACTCTCCAAGTGTGAAATAAAAAGGTGATAGAATCTGTTCACAGAACGCCACGTTTGAGATTTCAATGTGCCGTCTCTTAATTCGACCAAACAGGTGTAGTGGCTCCAGCGCAGCATCACAGCAGCATCGGCAGTAAAAGGCAATATCTCCCCGAGGAACAATCAGTATCCAGTAGTACTAGCAGTTAGTGACACTCTGAAGATACGGAGAACTCCGTTGACTTACAGAACAGATTGTATAGATTGGTGGCTGGAAACACGATCGACACGAGACGAACTTGTGGCGCCGTCACGTGGCACGACGCCATTCCCGATCGGGAGATTTGTTTTCCTGCCTCCGAATTACCCATCGCTCTTTCCACTTCTACGCTTTTCCTGCTCCCCCTCCCCCTCCCTCCTTCCTCTTCTCGTCTCTTCTTCTTCTTCTTTTTATGAGAGTTATTATCCTTCACAGACACATAGAGCGCCGATAAGGAAAGAATCCTTTTGTTTCTTCTCTCTCTCCGTTCTCTCTCGTTCATTGTTTGTTCCTTTTTCCCCCTCACTTTCGGGAAGGCTCGCACGTGTTCTAGATTCTCTGCGGGACGGAGACTGCCCGTTTCTATACCAACCGATTCCTGCCGCCCAGTTTCTCCCGTAACCACAGGGCAATGCGGCTGCTCCCTTGAATGCTCATTCCATCCCGACAACACATTCAGCGAATCGTGCGCACCACTCTCCTGCTTGACTGCTTCTCCTCGTGAAGCAGGTATGCGGCCCATTGAGGTCAACAACGCCCTATCTTAACTAGTTTCCGCATTCTTGTCCTCGGGGCTACTGTACCAGCGATGCCAACCCATCCAGCTACGCTGCGACGTGCGCAGACCGATATTCCAGTTCAACCATCGAGTCCGCTACGCCATGGCTCGATAGCATCCACAAATTCGTCGGTCCACTCCCTATCTTCAGGCTCGTTAGCCCCCAGTCGAACTAGCACAGTATCTTCGAGTGCGTCCATCGGGTCTGTATCTCGCGTCGGCCACAAGCGTGGCAAGAGCGAGGTAAACATAACCACCACCATCTACGAAAATATGGCGAGAGACAACTCGGAGTGGTCCAACGTAGGCGCGACATATGAAAATGTCCGCCGTTCGCTGCGACCTCTTTCCCAGGCCCCCAATGCCTCCCCTCCAACAGTCAAGCAGGTTACGTTTCGCCATTCAAGGAGTCAGACCCTTGATAACCCTCAGTATTGGAAAGAGAACCGCCCGAGAACACCTGAATCGCGTTACGGACAGCCTTCTGAAATTGAACCGCTCAGGGAACGGGAACCGCCGAATGTTCAAACTCCTCCGAAGACCAGCTCGCCTCTGCATGGATCCCAGCATACCAAGTCTCATGTCCGGGCGCATCACTCTCACAGCTTGTCCAGCCCAAACCCCGCCCCATTGACGACAGCTCTCTCGGTCCCCGAGCTTGAGACATTCCAGAAATCTTCGACCAGACACCTTCGCAATCTCTCAAGATTCGCAAAATCAGGGGAAACCGAGGATTTCGCTCTCGATACATACACGCCTTCAGTGGTGGGGTTGCAGGGACGACGCCGCTTGAAAAGGTCGGATTCAGTGGCTGGTAACCATGTTTCGAGAGCTATCCAGAAAAAAACTGGATCTGCGTGGGCAGCCGGAAATTGGATGGATAAACAACGGCAATTCTTGCAGGCATACGAATACTTGTGCCATATTGGAGAGGCTAAAGAGTGGATCGAGGAGGTTATTCAACAACAAATTCCGCCTATTGTTCAACTGGAGGAAGCACTCCGTGATGGAGTTACTTTGGCCGAGGTCGTACAAGCGATGTACCCTAATCGGATGTTTCGAATCTTCCGGCACGCGAAACTACAGTACCGACACTCGGATAATATAGCCTTGTTCTTTAGGTTCCTGGATGAGGTTGAGCTGCCAGAACTCTTCAGATTTGAACTAATCGACTTGTACGAGAAGAAGAACATTCCAAAAGTGATTCACTGCATTCACGCCCTCTCATGGCTACTGTTCAAAAAAGGACTGGTCGATTTTCGAATGGGTAACCTGGTTGGTCAGCTGGAATTTGAACACCATGAACTTGAGCAAACGCAAAAGGGTCTCGATAAATCAGGCGTTAGTATGCCTAGTTTCACGGGAATGGCCGCAAATTTCGGAGCAGAGCCTGAGCCTGAGCCTGAGCCTGAGCCCGAGTCTGAGGAAGACCGAATCGATCGCGAACTCCATGAGAATGAAAGTTCAATCATTGATTTCCAGTCCCAGATCAGAGGAGCAATGCTGCGACTGAAGCTTGGAAACTTGATGAATGAGCTGTGGGACTTTGAGCCACTGCTAGTCGAACTCCAGTCCAGACTACGAGGAGATTGGACACGTCAGATCGTTCAATATCGTCTAGACATGCGGATGTTTGCCGTCAATCTTCAAACTCTCTGTCGTGGCTTTATTGCCCGATCTCGCCAAAACAATGCCAAGCAGACTTATCACGCCCTAGAATATGATATCTTGCAATTACAGAGTGCCATCAGGGGCTCAAAAGCCCGAACTCAAGTCGAATATCTCCGGAGCCAGATTCAGAAGCATGAATCGGGAATCAAACAAATCCAGGCTGCCCTAAGAGGTGCCCTTCAGCGGAAAGCTGTATTCGACATCTATGACAACACTAGGGATGTTGAAGGCCAAGTCACGATGTTGCAGGCTGCCATCCGAGGTGCTCTACATCGAGTTCAGGTCTCAAAACAGTACGAAGCAACGCGGTCCGCAGAGGATCATGTGAAAGGGTTACAGGCCGTTATCCGAGGGACGTTACTCCGCAGTCGAATAAACACTCAGTATGACGAGATCGCTCAATCTCGAGATGATACAGAGAGGGTTCAGGCAGCAATCCGAGGAATGTTAGTGCGTCAAGCCATCGCTCAAAAGCATGCTTTGCTCGACAGAGAGATGTCATCTATAGTATCTTTCCAGTCATCCGCCCGCGCTGTAGCGCTCAGAAAGTCTCAGTCTGAGTTGAGAGAATTTCTTTCAAAGGCAGAACAAGTTTTCGCCACTATACAATCTTGCATACGTGGTGGTGCTGCAAGGAAACGCGTTGATGTCCTACGAGCAGCCTTAGCCAACCATGTTCCATCTTTCATTGAGATACAAAGCATTGCCCGGGCCAATGCTGTACGGTCCTTCTTGGAAACGCAAAGACAATCATTACTCGAAGAAAACAAGGCAATCTTGGAGCTTCAATCCAAAGCCCGTGGTGTCATTCTGAGAAGGCACTTGGAAGATGATGCAGCGGCTCTCCGAGAGCAGGATAGTGTTATCATCGATCTCCAGGCTCTTGCGAGAGCGGCTATTCTAAGAATTGAAATTGGTGGTATCCTGGAACAGCTCGACGACTGCGACGAAGAAATCAGCCAGCTGCAAGCCCATATCAGGGCTATGCTCGTACGAGTTGAGGTTGGCCAAATGTTGTCCGACCTTGCATCTCAAGACGATGTGATTGCCGACCTACAGTCTCATATACGCGGGCAACTTGTCCGGGCAAAGTTTGAGGAAAAGCGCCGTTACTACAGAGAAAACATGGACAAGGTTATCAAAGCACAAAGTTTCGTGCGTGGGAGAATTCAGGGTCAAGCGTACAAAAGCCTCACCACGGGTAAAAATCCCCCTGTCGGCACCGTGAAAGGATTCGTTCATCTTCTGAATGATAGCGAATTTGATTTCGACGAAGAAATTGAATTCGAGCGCACAAGAAAATCGGTGGTGCAGCAGGTTCGGCAAAATGAGCTGGCTGAACAGTATATCAGCCAGCTCGATATCAAGATCGCTCTCCTAGTGAAAAATAAAATCACCCTTGACGAGGTTGTGAAACACCAGAAGCACTTCGGCGGCCATGTAGGAAGCCTTTTGCCCAACAGAGAGATCTCATCGAAGGACCCGTTCGACCTGAAGGCTCTGAACAAAACATCAAGGCGAAAGCTAGAGCACTATCAAGTCTTCTTCTTTCTTCTGCAGACACAATCGCAATATTTAGCCAAGCTTTTCCGCAGACTGCGCGAGATAAACACGCCTGAGAAGGAGTATGACAGAATACGGCACTTGATGATGGGCCTCTTCGGGTATTCTCAAAAGAGGCGCGAAGAGTACTATCTCATCAAGCTACTTGCTCGTTCCGCCCGAGAAGAAATCGAAAGCTTTGACTCACTAAACGAGTATCTTCGTTGCAATTCCTTCTGGAATAAGCTGTTCGCCTCATACATCAAATCCCCTCGAGATCGGAAATTCATGCGCGACGTACTCAATACTATTGTGAAAGAGAATGTGATGGAGAATCCGGAGTTGGATCTTGAAAGTGATCCCATTCAGATCTATCGCTCCGCCATCAATAATGAAGAGTTACGCACAGGAAAACGTAGCAGGCGTCGACTCGATATCCCCAGAGAAGAGGCTATCCGTGATCCGGAAACAAGGGCCACTTTCATTCAACATCTCCAAGATCTTCGGGACATTGCTGATCAATTTTTCTCTGCGCTGGAGGAGCTGCTTTATCGCATGCCTTTCGGAATCCGGTATATCGCCCAGCAAATGTACGAGAGCCTTGTGTCCAGATTTCCAGGCGAGGACCCGGGGTTCATTCTACAAACTGCAGGCCATTGGGTGTGGAAAAACTACTTTCAACCTGCTATTGTCGAACCGGAGAAGTACGGAGTGGTGGATCGCGGCCTGACTCAGGAACAGAAGCGAAATCTGTCGGAGATTGCCAAGGTGGTCGCTCAGGTAGCGTCTGGAAGACTTTTTGGCGCTGAAAACGTATATCTCCAGCCGTTAAATGCGTATATCGGAGAATCGATTCAACGTCTGGGACAGATCTGGGGTGATAGTAAGTGTATCCTCATCCAATTTGATCATTCTTATTCAATACTAACTTGCGATGTGATAGTGATATCTGTCCAAGATGCAGAAGCATATTTCGACATTGACGAGTTCAATGACCTTTACGCGAAAACAAAACCGACATTGTACATCAAGATGTCTGATATTTTCTCTATCCACCAACTTGTGTCTTCCAATGTTAACTACATCTGCCCAAACTCTGATGATATCCTGAAAGAAGTTGTGCGCGACCTTGGCAATGTTAAGTCAAACGAGAATGAATTGATGAGCGTCAATTCTTCCGAGATTAACCTAACTCTGAATCCTAAACTCGCTCAAGCGGAAGGTAAGAAATATGAACACCAGTATATTTCTTAGCATTGACACTAATTTAATTCAACTAGATCCGGAAGCAGACGTCAAGGCACTGTTCATGGAGACAAAGAGATGTGTTCTTTACATCATTCGGGTTCAGTCTGGAGCAAACCTGATGGAGATCATGGTCAAGCCGCCTACACAGGAAGACGAAGAAAAGTGGATGATGTTTGTACGAGACGAATTGAGTGCCAACAACACGCGAAGAAGCGCTTACTCCGAGGCCAATAGCCTTGTGGACATTGCATCCATGAGCTATTCTGAACTCAAGCGTGCTGCGCTGGAGAACATCCTGCAGCTTGAGCAAACTGGAAAGATCACTCGCAACAATCACTACCAAGATCTTTTGAATGCCATCGCAATCGACATACGAACCAAACATCGCCGGAGGATTCAACGCCAACGAGAGTTAGAGAGCGCTCGGTTAACACTAGGCCGTCTCAATGACCAGGCTGGCTGGTTGGACCAGCAACTCAAGACTTACAATGACTACATCGAGCAAGCAATGGTGACTCTACAAAACAAAAAAGGGAAGAAGAGATTCCTCATGCCATTCACGAAGCAATGGGACCACCAACGCGAGCTCCAGAAAACTGGCAAGGTGTTCAAGTTTGGATCCTACAAGTACTCGGCCCGCAACCTGGCGGACAAAGGTGTCTTGGTCTACTGGAAAGGATATACGGAGCGTCAGTGGGACCGGGTTGACCTAACCATTTCGAGTAATGAAGTTGGTGTTTTCACGATTGATGGAAGCAGTGGACCGATGATGGTTCCTGGAGCCAATGCTCAGGTTCCGTTGGATGATCTCCTGCAGGCCCAGTTTAACAATATGCAGTTCTTGGACTTTTTCGAGGGACATTTGCGAGTCAATGTCAATCTGTTCCTGCATCTCATCATGAGGAAATTCTATAATGAATAATTGGCCCTGGGTGTTCGGGTTTTAGATTTATGGTGGGAGGTTTTTTTCTTCGTTTTTTTGCTTCTGGTTTTCTCTGAATACTACCCTGATACTTTTTTTTGTTCTGTCCTGCATTGTTCTTTATTATGATATCCCCTTTCTATTTTATGATATGTCACTGATGAAAAAGCTCCTATTCTTGCATGACAATCCGAGCAATGCTTGCTTCAAGTTGTCCTCTACATTTCCCTAGTGTTTGCCGTTGAGTTCACCCTCAAGATTGTTATTTCTTTACCCTCTATTTATCATGTTAGCGACCTTTTCCTCTCCCCTTTCTGTGTTTTTCCATTTCTTTGTGTGCTGGCCATCTGTTGCTTCTATGACTATGATTTACCCTTTTCTCCCCCCTGTCCTTCGCCTGTTTTATTCTCCCTTACCTTCTCTTGACGATTTAGACGAAACAATGTACGTATGCATGTATGTATCTATTAAGAATGACATATCCTAATTCCAAGGAAGATGGCCCTCTTGTGCTTCGTAGTCTGTGGATTGTAGTGGTGTAGTTCAGGGGCCGGCCACGTGACGTCTTGGGGCCCGACGGCGATGCCAGCTGGGTCAATGCACCGCTTCTTGGGTTTCCTGTCGTCGTCGTCTTTGTCTTCGAGGCCTCGTCTGCTTTCCCCTTACCTCCGATTTTCTCTCTCTGTACTCCATTACAAGTCCCTCCTTCTATTCCAGTTGACAAAGCGCCAGCCAACAGCCTGGTCCGCGTTCTTTTTGCCATGGATTTCGACTCTCTCAAGAACCAGGTCAGCAACCTGACTTTGTATGATCTCAAGGCGGGAGTGCGCAAAGTCCAAAATGGTAAGTTCAGAATATCCAATCCCCCATCTACATCTGGAACCCCGATAGAAATTGAGCATGCTAGTATGAGATGGGCTTTGCTAATTGTTACAGCTGTCATGAATTATACTGAGATGGAGGCCAAGGTTTGTTGTCGTCCCTCCCGATGTTCCCGCTGTCAACACCCTCCATCGTGAGACGGATTGTCAGGGTACACGTTGCTTATGATTTCTAGGTCCGAGAAGCCACGAACAACGAACCTTGGGGTGCATCAACAACACTGATGCAGGAAATTGCCACGGGAACCCACAGCTAGTCAGTCACACCTTTAAACCTCCCCTTTTTTCCCTCATCCCATGCCCATTTGTCGCAAATAGTGTACGAACCCGTCACTGATCAGATACAATTGGACTTTGACAGTCAATTGCTCAATGAAATTATGCCTATGATCTATAAGCGATTTACAGACAAGACTGCGGAGGAATGGCGGCAAATCTACAAGGTATCCACAAAGCAATTCAGAATCAGTCCCTATCGTCTTTGCTGACCGCGGACTGTCTTCCACAACATTAGTCACTCCAGCTTTTGGAATTCCTTGTTAAGAATGGGTCAGAGCGCGTTGTCGATGATGCTAGGTCCCATATGTCGCTTCTCCGGATGCTCCGCCAATTTCATTACATCGATAACAACGGGAAAGATCAGGGAATCAATGTGCGGAATCGCGCGGCGGAGTTGGTTAAGCTCCTGGGTGATGTGGACATGATCCGTGCTGAACGGAAGAAGGCCAAAACTAATCGAAACAAATTCCGTGGTTTTGAGGGTGGATCTACGGGGGGTGGCATGGGAGGTGGCATGGGAGGCTCTGGGAATAGGTATGGAGGTTTTGGAAGCGAGAGCCTTGCCTTTGGTGGGTATAGCGGAGGTGTCTACGGTGACGGCGGCGGATTCGGCGGCGAAACTGGGGAATTCAATGATAATGCGCGACGCTCAAATCGGTTTGAGGAATATGATGAGTACGACGAAGCGGATGCGGCGCCAGCACGACGACAAGCAGCAAGCCCTCCTCGCGCTCAGCGAGAAACAAAGCAGCCAGAGCCTCCGAAGGCTGCCGCACCAGACCTAGTGGACTTTGGTGATAATGATGACTTCTCCGCACCTGCACCTACCTCTACGGCGTCTGTTGCTGCTGGCAAGCAACCTGCGGGCGGTAGCAACAGCCTGAATATGCTTGATCCCACCCCGGTTGATGACGATGACTTTGATGATTTCCAGTCGGCGCCTCAACCTGCGTCGTCATCTTCAAACAAGTTCTCCATCCCCCTACCTGGGTCAACGGTCAGCACCACCTCAAGCACCCAGTTCGCTGCGCCTCGACCTGTGTCCGGAGCGCAAGGTTCAAACCTAAATGGCATTGTTGGATTCACCTCCATGACCCCCACTCCAACCTCAAGCGGCCTTTCATCCCCGACACTTCCATCGCAGCCTAAGCCTAGTGGATATCAAGCCGCGACCCCGAACTATTTCACCTCCGTTTCGACTATATCCACGCAGCAAACACCTTCTAGCGCATCCGGCCACCGACCCAGCGTGCCGTCCACGGCATCATTCCCTTCCGCTGCTGGTGCTACGAACACTTCTCTAGGAAGCAAACCTGCGGCATCCAAAGCCTCTGGTGACGCATTTGGCTCGCTCTGGTCGACCGCCAGTGCAAGCGCAGGACTGCAAAAATCCTCCTCGAGTGTCAGCAAAGGACCTAACCTGGCAAGTATGGCTAAGGAGAAAGCGAGTGCAGGCATCTGGGGTACCCCAGCAGCGTCCAGTCAGTCATTCCAACAGCGGCAGCAAGCGGCAAAGACTGGTAGTTCTGGGTTGGACGACTTGCTGGGCTAGTCTTACCTTTTTTTTTTTTATCACTTTCTTTCCCTTCTAATTCTATCTCTCATTCTTGCGCATTTCAATTTCTTGGGCTACATTTCTCCCTCCCTATTGTGCAAATCTCTGATGCCATATCCTTGTGTTTCTACATTGCTGGAAAATAAAATTTCCTTGTTTATTCTACTTAATGATCCACAGATGATGAAGAATGCAAAGCCACCGTCTCCATCATTCACGAGCTCCACGTGTATAACTAAGGTGTTATGGTAGTTGCACCATCCCTCAGCGGTTGATACTAATCATGATGACTCTCCTATTATCGTTTACCTTTATTTTTTTTTCACTTTTATTATTGCTCCTACTCTAGATCGCCCCTTCCACTCACAGAATGACGAACCGACCCAATAGTCCTCTATCCAAAACCTTTACTGTATCCTCACCGAATAAACTTTAGACAGAACAGCCAGCGTTCAAGCAATGGGACAAAATGACATCATTCTCTATCTCCCTCTCTCTTTCAGGGGCTGACCATAGACCCGTCCAACTAACTGTGTCCTCCCAAGCAGCCATGAAGTCATAACAGCCAGATGCACGCTATGTTTCAAATACTTATTTCACGGTTCTTGATCGAGAAAAAAGACGAGCTCAGAAAAAAAAATTCTTGCATATTCCCTACCGGGGGTTAGAGATTAAGCTGTGGATTTATATTGGAGTTACATTTCTTATATACTACTATTGTTGCTTTTCTAGTGTCTAAAACCGCTGTATATATATATATATATATGTATGTATATTAATACCATTATTCATACCCATAAGACAGTCCTCTAGTATACAACAAAAGATAACCAGCCTCTTCACTCCCCATCTAACATGGTAACTACAGGTAGGCGCGGGCGTTGTATACAGACTATTGTTGAATCACCCATGGCAACGAGGTACCTCCTACCCCTTCGCACATACCATGCCATTCTATGTGATGCAGAGGTTGGGAAGGATAAGATGGGGATGGAAATCGAAGTCATTTCTCGCTTGCTATTCTGGTTGGGGTTTTAGAAGCTGGAGCTGGGCCTGAGTGGGTGGGGGAATTATGAGATGGGGTCGTCGACGGGGAACATGAGGGGGTCGAGAATAGGAGAGGAGTGATGGGTATATGCTCTTTTTGTATGTGTATATCTATGAGATATATATGTATAATATATATATGTGTGTGTGTGTTTTGCTACGAGATTATAACCCCTGCCTAAGACGATGACTAGCTGAATATAATGCTTGATATTGATGATGATCATGATGATGACGCCGACGCTGACGCTGAACAGTACTCACGAATATAACAAATATGTACAAACTTACACACATCAATCTCGTAAGCTTCGGATGCTCGCAAGCCCGGCGAGCTGCGAGTATAATATGCAAAGAATCACACTCCTGCCTCCAATCCACGACTATTTTTCAGTCATGACAATTCTATCGCTCATCATGCATACATGCATGTGTCTCAACTGTCCATAGTTCCAGCCTGGGAACTTGAGAAATGATTAAGGGAAAAAAAAAGATGCACACAATTTCCAAACAGTCCGGTCCATGATCCTGGGTTTCTTCGGTCGTAATTATTCCTTGTTATATACCTTTAATGCCGCTATACCTCGAAGACCGCCTTGTACGGTCCCACAATGGTTATACTTTCTTTTCTGAAAGCTGCGCCTCCGTTGTCCCAGCGACATCGAATTCCGGGTTCTTTGTAGCGCTCGTCGAAATCCTAGGGTTGACTCCTGCTGTGCTAGCCCCGTTAGTCCTTGATTGGGAATCAGATGGTGTGAGCGCCTCGTCTGGCTCGGATAGCTCTTGATTGATAAATGTGTTCTGTTCGTAGTACTCAGGTTCAGACTCGCCATTCAGAGAGGTAAGGCCGCCCTCGATGTCACGAACGAGCCGAACAAACTCCTCAGGAACCAACCCGCTCTCTCCGGTTCGAGGATCTTCTGCGACAAGCCAGCCCTGGCCGTGTCGATAGGAGACGAAAATAACCTGGCCCTCCGTCAAAGGAAGTTCATTTTCATGCTCACGCGTGAAATCGAAAAGCGCAACTGCCTTCCCATGCATCTCCTCATCAGGACACCCAACAGCAAATTGAAAATCACGCGAGTATCGATGAGACCCCGAGTAATCTTCCTCGGATTCGAAGCCCGCCTCCGCATCATATCCTCGATGATCATCATACGTGCCCATATGGGAATATCGACTATCATTGGCCGAGTATGTGACAAGATCACCTCCCGGTCCATCATCTGCAGCCTCTTCGTCGTTCACATAGTATGTTTCACTTCCATCTGCATTCATGCTAACTAGCACGCCGCGATCACTGCCCTGAGCAAGACTCATGTGTCCAGGGTGGATATTACTGCCTGATATTCTGCCCCTTCTGCCGTTCAAGTCTGTCCCCGTGGATTTGTTCTTCCGATGGCGTGGTGCTGAAAATACGGGGCTGTGTAGGTCTTCGTCCTCACTGTACGGCGGTCCATCGCCAAACGACATTGCAGGAAGTGGCTGGTGCCCGTAACTGTGATCGGTGCTCCAAGGACCCGCAGACCATTGGCCACGCGAGCTGTCCCATGGCGCCGGGGGATCAGAAAGCCGCCGATGGTCGCTTACAGGGCTCGATAACCCGGAGACAGGGGGTGGCAGTGGACCATAGTGCAACGGATGGGTGGCAGGATACGCGAAATCCCGGACTAGAGCATATGGTAAGCTGGAATGGAAGATCGGGAAAACATGTGATCCAGGGCGCGAACGGTTTTGAGAAGCTAGGGAAACGCTAGAGAGTATGGAAAGGCGGTCCTTCGCATACGAGGAAGATCGCTGGTGACCTGTCCGTTTGACAGATGTATCGGTGACGAGAGGAGGCAAGACTGTGAGACTGGGCGACGAAGCAGTCTGCTGCTGTAACGGAGGAGAAGAGGTTGTTGTGGTCATGGTAGCGGTCATTGAGTTCCCAAGACAGTCAAAAGGAACGTAGAGCCCGGCAATGATTGCGTATCACGGAGAGGGATTGGGTAATATCAATGCGGGTTATGGGTTGATGGGGGTTGACACTCAAGACGAAGTCTACTCCCTAGATTCGCATTGCGATCGCCCACCCACAGAAGAATTTAAATTATAACGTAGATTAGGCCCCCACTAGAAAAGCCAAATAACACCTGAGTCCTCCAAGGTAGTCTGTTCGAGTCCCTAGAAGGATGGTCCTCCTTCAAGTATAGGATATAGGCTTAGGTGCGCGTATTGTTTTGCGTGTGAGTGAGACAAGAGCAAAGATCGGGTTGGAATCCAATTCGGCGGGGAGGGGCACCTGGCGAACTCCTTGCGTGTAGGGTCAACCCAACTCTCTATAAAATATTTATTCGGAGGGCTGGTTGAAATGAGACAGAGTTCGAATCAGAGATAATTGACAGAATACCAAACGAGGCGAGACGCCGGTAAAAAAAAAAAAAGAGCAATAAGCGCTCTCAATGGGTTCAGCGCTGCAAAAAAAAAAATAGAGGTTGAACCACCCCAATGCGGCTATCGATCCCAGAACAGCTCGAGAGGAGAGGGGCCGAGACAGGGTCCGTGGTCAAATTGATGATGGAGCGATCGCAGCGACGACAACAACAATAAAAGAAATTATTGCCCCCGGTGGGTAGCTGAGAGAAGTCGGAGAGACCTCACGATGGCAATGCCCAATAATAGGTAGGTAACGACGAGTTGGTTGGTTTGTTCACTGCAACGAGCAACGAACGAGGTGTTTCAAAGTCGGTTTCTTCCGCGCTTGAATCTTCGAGTTGTCAAGGACAAATCAGGGATACTAAATATAGCGCAGGGAAGCACCACTGTCAGAGACGGTGATCCCCAGCCCACACAGAATCTGCAACAGCAAAGGAGAGCACACAATAATAGGGGGAGAGGGAAGAAGCGAGGGGAAAAGAGGACAGGAGAGGAGAGGAGAGTGAGGGGACAGGCGTCTAACTAGTACACTGGTAGGTACTGCAGACAGAAGTAGGTAAGAGACCAGTTCGGTGGCAAAGGCGCTTCTCTCCGCCAAGAGGAAGGAGATGATGATAATGATGCTTACCAGAGATGATTTCCCTGTAGACTCAGTAGTTGTATGGTAAAGAAGTTCTCGCCCAACTCCGTTCTTGTGTGTCGATTCTGAAGAGACGACGATAAGAGTGACGAGCCGCTGCTGGATTTATTGTGGAGTTCGGCTCCCAATAACTAATGGAAATTGGTGCTCCTGATATAATAATGGTCTGCAGGGACGTTGAATGCAGGGCGCTTCGATGAAGAAGGATCCACGACCACAACAAGACAGGAAGAATAATGACGAGTACTATAATAGCATTATAGACCAACAAGCAGACGAAAGAGAGATGAGGGGAAAATAAATAAAAAAGAAAAAGTAAAACCACCACAAATCGATCTCAGATCTCGAATGCTGCTCTTCAGCTGCGTCTCTGGCGCCGGACACACGTGACATGCCGCGCGCGGACTAGCGTGTTTCAGCTGTGGGTGCCGTGGCCTTGGTGCCGTGGCCTTGACTTCCAGAACATTATCCTGTAAAATCGACAGATCTCAGTTCAACCTCATGACAGGCACCAGTGCGAGGTAGCAGGTGCCGGCTGGCTTGAAACCTAATGAATAGATGAAAAGACTTATTATTTATTTATATTTTTATTCCCCATATAACAGCAAAGAACTAACGAGGACAAACACAACCATACACCTATAATGACACAGAATCGGTACCATCTTGGCCAAGCCTGCCTCGCCATATAACGTACAGATCAAGCATCGGTCGCTGGATTCCAGCTACTGGGTATGTATTGTGCAAATTGCATCCACTAGTATGTAAAGGCACCTCCGCGTCCTGCGCAACCCCCTAGCGGTTAACCTCATAATCTTGAATGGTCCTAAAAGCAACCAGTTGCATGGACGATCTTCACCGATGTCACAAATGATGTAACCGTGACTGGTCTTTGAGACACAGGAGTAGGCGTTTCTGCAGTCCCCGGTGTCTCTGAAGGAGCAGCTTTTTCAGCAGCATGAAATATTTCTGAATATTGATTTGGAATAGAAGCACTGTCCAGAGGCTGACCTTGAACATACCCAGTCCCAGCCGCAAGACGCACGTAACTCTGGGAACTATCAACTATATCCACGTCCATACAGGTAGTGTAAATCTCCTGTTTACCATTAGGAAGGGATGGATCTGCCTTGGGTGCAGTTGGCCAGTCCCAAACCCAATAAAGGGTATACGGTTTACCGGACGGCGCGTTAGACGGTATTGCAACGTCTGCTTGACACCATAGATCGGCCCCCATTAGCTGGTTAGCAACGTGGGGGAATTTGGCTTGTCGGTGTGTCGAGATATTGCCATTGTTGATTTGATAGCAACGGCCATCATCAAAGTCGCGCTTCGCCAGAAGAACACCTCTCCTATCCCCACCAGTCCCGTTCTTATTCCACACCTTATAAACGTCGAGAAGTTTCTCATCCACTCTGGGCTGAGTCGTCCCGTAGATGTATATCGTCCCGCGATTGTGTGGTTTTCCGATTTGATTTTGTGGCAGCGTGACATGGCCGTTTTCCTGGAAGCGGAGAGCAATAGCGGCGCCTGCGCTCGCTTGTAATCTTGGGCTTCCTTTGCTTTGCACTTGTTTTCGTTGGGTGCTCATGCACAGATTGTCCGATGGAAGGAGTAAACTCGAGTTGGCTCTGCCATTGGGTGGTATCAGGTAGGTCATGAGGGTGTCGCTGAAGCCAGGTTCTGTGCGAAGGGCGTTCCCCCTAGCATAGCCTGGGGATCCCACGAAAGTCCCGTTTGATGCGATAACCATGAGCTCTTCAACCCAGGAGTGGGTGTGAGCTGCGACAACTAGAATAGCCAAGAGAATCAACCTCAGCTCCGAGTAGTGGCCCGTGCCATGCATCGTTGTAAGTTTTGTTGTCTTTTCTCTGTTTGACTTCCTCTTCTTTGGTTGCATAGGAATGGAGAGGATGATAAACATCAAAAGAACCCGATCGATAGTAATACTATTCTCGAAGTCAGGACAGGAGAGCTGGGAAGTGTTGGTGAAGAATAAGTAGTGAACGAAACCTTTTATATGTCCATTGTTCTGAACCACTGCACTATCTTCTCTAGTACCTCGTATCCCCGAGTCCTTTCAAGATAAAGGAAGCAACGGAACAAAGAACAATCCCAAAGAATGTATGTGTTAAATAGGAGACAATAGACTCTCAATGGGCAATTAATCCACTAGAAGCAGTAGAGTTTGAGCCAGCTGCTGAAACAATGAATTTTCTCTTTTTCACTCATTTGATTCCTCCACTTTATCTTCTTCCACAGTCATGAAGAAATAAATAAAGGGTTTATAACCATCTGGCTGCCTAAAAAGTTCAGTCCATCTGAAACATGACATTAGGCAAATCTAGTCAATGGAGCTCCCTGAGTGAAAATATTTGTCCTTGGATCCGCTTTCACAGCGCTTAGCAGGACAGAAGTGAAGAATGAAAGATCTGAAAAAGAGCAGGTTAGAGCCAATCAATAGCAGATAAAAGGGCTCTGCCCATGTGTCTGAAATTATACGGATCATGTTAGGTCCTCAGTATGTGAGACGAGCTTTTAGAGTCTCCAATATATGATAGGTTATCCAGTGGAAGCATTTGGACTGAAGCTTTGCCTTCTAGGACAGCTCTATTTGATCTCCGTTCACGCGACATGTCTTGAAATAGCAACGGCGCCTATTAAGCTCAAGCGGAGTTTCCTATTTCTTTTTAGTAAATTCAGACGATATTAGAGCTCCCTCTAACGCCGTTGGCAGCTGGGCGAGACTGGAGGTCCTCGAGATGCGACCATACTTCCACTGAAAAGTGCCTAGCATAATTGTTTCGAGGTTTCAAAACCATTTATAGATTGTGCCACTCCTCAATTATAGCATGTTTGAGGTGAAGAAGTAGACAGCATTACGGAACGAGCCTACTCGTCGTTGTCGCTCGTAGAGATTTGGCGTCTAAGCGCTGGCATCGGCAGTGGACTGACATTCCGCCCCTCCAGAGCAGCAGAGCGCGAATCGAAACAAGAAACGGCAACAGGGTGGAAACTTTGGTCTTGTCAGTTTTTATTTTTAGCTTTCTCCTATGAGGAGGAAAGAGACATTACTATTGGAGCATTCTTCCATCTCTTGTTAAGCATGGAGAGCAGAAATTATGCGTGTACGCGGTGTTCCCTGTTGCGGTCTGGAAATGCCATGTCACTCTTCTCTTTGTTTATATCATTAGTAAAAAAATTTATAAGTAAGCACTTTAGCCAACGTATTTAAAAAATTTTTACTATTTTTCATCAATATTAATACTAATATTAACTATTATGAGGCATTTTATTATAAGACAAAGATCTTGGCTGTTTTTTTTGTTTGTCTGGCATGCAGAGAAAACTCCACCACCAAAACAATGGTAGAAGATATGCTAGTTATCCACGCAGCTCTTACTTATCTTCAACCTTCCTTGCATGGACTAGAAGAGACTGTCCAATATTCTGGATTTACTTTCTATTGTCTAACTATATGATAATAGAAATTATATCACCCTATCCTCCCACAAAAATCCTGTGTTACCTCTTGTGACATGCCTTTGTCCCAGGAGGTATTGCCATCCCACTCCATCATCCGCATTGAAAGTCCTGAGTAGGCTTCATTTACACTTTATTTCAGTTATTACCTAATGGTCATTTGTTTCTAGGGCAAGAAAATTCTGAAACTAGAAGCCCGGAGACGGCTATCTCCAGTCATACTCGTCTGAGTCTAGCAGAGATGAAGATTGATTAGATGAAAAAAGTGGGTATTGAGCGATTATCTCCAAAGTGGCTCCTTTTAAGACCGTGCTTGGCGCCTTTGGGCCCATAGGAGGGATCTGAAGGAGGGAAAAACCGGATGCCTTTGATGATCTGAATACAATTACTATTATGTCATGGATGGTGAGCCTTTAGTTACAGGAAGACACGTAATTGTTGTAGTAGTGGTGGTGGTGGTGGTGGTAGTAGTAGTAGTATTCTCCTGACTAGTATGTCAACCCTCGGCGATAGTCAGAGCTACTACGTACGATTCTAGGTAGGGAAGCAGTTGCCGATGTCGCCAGTAACTAGGCCTTGTTGTAAATTCTCGGTTCCCGTAGTCCATCGGCGATTCGGTCTCCGTTATGGAGGGGCTAAGCATCCTTTAATTGGGCCCTTGATTTCTCGAGACAAGCTGGCAGGGCACTAGGAACTTGGGGACTCGGAAGGGATCTAGATGCTGAACAACCGGTGAAGAGACCTCAGGTAGGTCCTTGTTTAGCCGCAGGAGAGGATCTGGTCCAAAGAGACCTGACGTTTCTAATTGAGAATCGCAGACTTCGTTCAATGTAAAAAATGATACTTCGTTGGCTAACGGTCTACTGTACACGAGCTCATAGCATTATTACAGAGAGTAAGGACAATAGATTGTATGATCTGATTGTCCTACGCTTTTACCCCATGGGTCCATACGGCCTGGGCGGCGGTATTTATATTTCGGGCCTCAGAATGTCGGTCAATTGAGTCGTTAAAGGATTACCGTCTCCCATCAGCTAACCAGACCAATTCTTCTATTAGTAAAAAAGACGGAATCCCGAAATAAAGATTCATAATTGCTTTTTGCCATTCCCTGCTCTCTTTTTGGGTCCTAAGATAAGAGACTGAACAAGCCCAAACGGAGGATTTTTTTGGTTTTCGTCCCGGGTACATCTTTGTCTGTTTACGGTGTACATTCGAAGGACAGCACCGTCATTATTCGGAGCTTCGGTCCACGACAGGCCTAATTGATACTCCGCAGACGCGAATATTGAAGTTACTTGACGTGGACATTGACGTTGGAATTGAGCATATTGTGCAGTAATGGACAAGAAAATGTCTATTACCAGTGGATTTATCATCGTCTCACTCACCTACTAGTAGTAACTACTATACTTCATACGGAATACCCCTTGCTGTCCTGGTCCAGAAGAGTCCCAGTTGGTATGTACATACATATGTAGGTATGGCACTATACTGCCACCACCTAGCCCTGTACTAACCTACTTGGTAGTATCTGTGCAGTAGTGCTACTGTGTATGCAATTACTTCGGTGCTAGTTATTCTTTATTTAAGTGACCCCCCCATTTCACTTCAACGTTCCAGTCTTCCAGTTCTTTGTTCTTCATTTCTTATTCTCCCTTGCTCATCCCAGCTATCGTTCTCTTTTCGTGATCAATCTTCTGCAATCTGGGTGGACTCTCCCCAGCCTTCCGATCATCTTCGAGGTCGTGCCAGGTATTTCCTTCGATAGCCCACTGTGGACGTTGCGGGCAGGACCCTCTGTCACGGAAATACGGCTGCTGATTGGCTGCTGCCACTGGCGACATCGGCCTTCCCCTAAAGAGTAACCGCCGCAACAAGGCCCGCAGGCGTTTTGCACTTTTTAGGCGGCAAAATTCGCGGGCTTACTTAATCCCTTGGTCGGGTGGCACAAGCTCTTTCAATACTAGTACTACTACTATTGCTGCTACCACTGGGTCCCCAGTTCACATCTTCAGGGGTGGCTGCGACAACTCCGACTAGGCTAGGCTTTGCAAAACTAATTGAAGAGAAGGAGTAGTAGCCGGTCTTGTTGGGAATTGGTTTGAGGAGTTGGAATTGGAGGTTTTCAATTGTCCCCAGTTCCTTCGTACCACTGGATATCACCCCTCTTTCACTTAGGTATACCCTCCATCTCCTCGCTTCTTTTCCCTTTCCTTTTGGTTGTCTTGATTGTCCCTTTGCTTCTTTGCTTCTCACCTAGCCTCCCCTGTACCCCTGTTGTGGCTGGTTATCACCGACAAAGAGTAATAGGTACTGACTGCCGGTGTCGAAATTTCTCCAAGGTCATCCACTACCCAAAAAAAATACTTCCTTCCGTCCTGTCACTTTACCCCATGCCATTGGAACCCGGGACAAGTATCTACATCCATTGCTTCAATTAGTTGCACAAGACGGCCTGCGTGAGCCACGACAAACATCGGAGACGGTCTCGTTGGGTGACCCATCGGTATCGCTCTGTCTTTCGCTGCACCTCACCCACACCGCCTCCTTCTCAACCGCATCCCAGCCAATATGGCTTCTACATTGATTCCAAGGAAATTTCGAACGTCGGACTCTGACGATGACGCTGAGCCTTCGTGGCTGAAGCGTCAAGTCACCGAATGTCTGCAATCCATTTCTCGCCGTGCCTGTCTTCATCCGATTCATACAATTGTCGTTATCGCGCTTCTTGCAAGCACAACTTACGTCGGTCTTCTTGAAGGCAGTCTATTTGACACTGTCAGGAATCCCAAGAATGTTGCTGGCCAGGTTGACGTGGAATCTCTGCTTTTGGGAGGCAGGAGTCTGCGATTGGGCGAAAGTACTTCCTGGAAGTGGCAAGTCTCCGACTCAATTCCCGAGGAGGAATACGAGGTAATGCGTTCCACTGTCCTTCTCAGCTGCTTGTTTTGGTTCTGATTGCGAATTGCGACTAGTCTCTCCAGCATCTTGCCGTGACGACTTTTGTTTTCCCTGACTCCGTATCGAAATCGGCCTCAACCGCACCCGTCGCAGATGCTGTTCCTGTCCCTGCCAATGCCTCCGCGCAACGCCTCCCGTCTACTCCCAATCTTTTCTCTCCTTTCTCTCATGACTCGTCTCTCGTGTTTACTCTTCCATTCGACCAAGTCCCTCAGTTCCTGAAAGCAGTGCAAGAGATCCCTGAGCCCTCGGACGACGAGGATGAAGGGGAACAGAAAAAATGGATTATGCGGGCAGCTCGTGGTCCAATCTACGGCTCTAATGGAGCTGTCAGGCTTTGGCTTGCAGACGCGTGGAGTTCGTTCGTAGACCTTGTCAAGGTGATTACCTCTCAAATATGCATGCCAGTTTCTTTTTACTAATCTTCATCAGCATGCCGAAACAATTGACATCGTCATCATGACACTCGGCTATATTTCCATGTATCTCAGCTTTGCATCTCTTTTCTTCTCCATGCAGCGTTTGGGTTCAAAATTCTGGCTGGCCACTACCGTCCTGATTTCAGGCGCCTTCGCTTTTCTGTTTGGCCTCCTTGTCACAACGAAATTCAGCGTCCCCATCAACGTGCTTTTATTATCGGAAGGCCTTCCATTCCTTGTTGTGACCATCGGGTTTGAGAAACCAATCATCCTCACCAAAGCTGTTCTCAATGCCTCGGTTAACAAAAAGCAACAAGGTTCTAACCATGGCCCCGCCTCGTCAACCCCCAGATCCATCCAGGATTCAATCCAGACAGCGATTAAATCACAGGGCTTTGAAATCATCAGAGACTATTGTATTGAGATTGGGATCCTCATTGCTGGGGCTGCGTCCGGTGTCCAGGGTGGTCTGAGGCAATTTTGCTTCCTTGCCGCTTGGATTCTTTTCTTCGACTGTCTCATGTTATTCACCTTCTATACGACTATCCTTTGCATCAAGCTCGAGATTACGCGAATCAAGCGTCATGTTACTCTCCGAAAGGCTCTTGAAGAGGATGGCATCACTCATCGCGTTGCTGAGAAAGTGGCCTCTAGCAACGACTGGCCTGGCGTAGGGTCGGACAACGAAGGGCCCGGTGACACCAGCATTTTTGGTCGCAAAATCAAATCAAGCAATGTGCGGCGTTTCAAGATCCTCATGGTCGGCGGTTTCGTTCTCGTAAACGTGGTGAACATGTCAACGATCCCTTTCCGGAATTCATCCCCGGTTTACAATATGCTTGCGCCTACACCAATCGATCCATTCAAGGTCGCCGAGAATGGTCTTGATACGATTTATGTCAACGCCAAGAGCCAACTGAGAGAAACTCTTGTGACTGTTGTCCCACCAATCAAGTATAAGCTCGAATATCCCTCTGTACACTACGCCAAACTCGGCGACAACCAGCCATTTGAAATCGAATATACTGACCAGTTCCTGGACGCTGTTGGTGGACGGGTGTTGGAAGGCGTTTTGAAGAGCATTGAAGACCCAATAATTAGCAAGTGGATCATCGCTGTTTTGACTCTGAGCATCGTCTTGAACGGCTACCTCTTCAACGCTGCAAGGTGGAGCATTAAAGAAACTGAGCATACACCTGCCCCCGAGCCTGTTGTCGAACCCAAGGTTTACCCTCAGATCGACTTGAACCCACCAGGTCCCATGAGAAGCGCGGAAGAATGTGAAACCATGTTAAAAGAAAAGCGAGCCGCTTATCTCTCAGACGAAGAGCTGATTCAACTCTCTTTGAAGGGTAAAATTCCTGGATATGCGCTAGAAAAGACATTGGAAAACGAGGACCTCATGAGCCGTGTTGATGCCTTCACTCGAGCAGTCAAGATTCGCAGGGCGGTAGTATCGAGAACTGCAGCGACCTCAGCGGTAACGAGCTCTCTGGAAACATCAAAGCTTCCCTATGAGCACTACAACTACACCCTGGTTCATGGTGCTTGCTGTGAGAATGTCATTGGTCATTTACCGCTACCTCTGGGAGTGGCGGGCCCTCTTGTTATTGACGGACAAGCTTACTTCATTCCTATGGCCACCACAGAAGGTGTCTTGGTCGCTAGTACAAGTCGAGGTGCCAAAGCCATTAATGCTGGTGGCGGCGCAGTCACTGTTCTGACTGGTGACGGTATGACTCGTGGTCCTTGCGTTGGTTTCCCTACACTCGCACGAGCTGCAGCAGCCAAGGTTTGGCTTGATTCCGAGGAGGGTAGGAGCATCATGACAGCTGCTTTTAACTCTACCAGTCGGTTCGCCCGCTTGCAAACAATGAAGACTGCCCTTGCTGGTACCTACTTGTATATTCGGTTCAAGACGACCACTGGCGACGCTATGGGTATGAACATGATCTCCAAGGGTGTTGAGAAGGCTCTCCATATTATGTCTACTGAGTGTGGCTTTGACGACATGGCTACCATTTCTGTTTCAGGCAATTTCTGCACGGACAAGAAAGCTGCAGCTCTTAACTGGATTGACGGCCGTGGTAAGTCGATTGTGGCAGAGGCTATCATTCCTGGAGACATTGTTAGAAACGTGCTCAAGAGTGATGTGGACGCCTTGGTTGAATTGAACACCAGTAAGAATTTGATTGGAAGTGCAATGGCGGGAAGCCTGGGTGGTTTCAATGCACATGCGTCAAACATCGTAACCGCTGTTTTCCTTGCAACCGGTCAGGATCCTGCGCAGAATGTCGAGAGCAGCAGTTGCATTACCACAATGCGGAAGTAAGTCTCTATAACTCCTTTCGTGTTCTCTTTCTATCTGGATAGGCCTCGCATGCTAACAAAACACTCTAGTGTAAATGGCAACCTGCAGATCGCAGTGTCCATGCCTTCAATCGAGGTCGGCACCATTGGTGGTGGCACGATTCTTGAAGGACAGTCTGCCATGCTCGATCTTCTCGGCGTCCGTGGCTCTCACCCTACTAACCCCGGTGACAATGCCCGCCAGCTTGCCCGAATTGTTGGTGCTGCAGTGCTTGCTGGTGAGCTTAGTTTGTGTGCTGCGCTTGCTGCTGGGCACCTTGTCAGAGCCCACATGGCACACAACCGCAGTGCTGCTCCTACACGATCAGCGACACCAGTTTCAGCGGCTGTTGGTGCTACTCGCAGCCTCACTATGACCTCGAAGTAAACGCAACGATAATTGCCAAGTGTTTCTTTGAAATTTTCTTTTCCCTTCCTCATCATACCTCATGATAGACCGCCGAGACATTTACTTCTTCAACTTTTGTTTGACCTTGTTTACACGGTCTCTACGATACCCTCGGGCTCCCGGTTGACGACTTCCAGGCACCTTCTATTTTTGTCTCCGTTTCCGTTGTATATTCTTAGGCTTTGATTACATGTGAGTCTTTTGCCGATTGACAAGTCTAGATTAGTGTCATGAGGATCATTTTCTTGAGCGTGAATTTACACCGGAGTCTGGGAATTATCCATGATCATGGATAGAATCTACCATTACCAAAACAGGAAACCCATGGGGAAAGCCCAAGCACAAAAAAAGAGGCAGAAAAATATGAAAAGCAAAAACGCAAAAGGGACATCCTTCAAAAAAAAAAAAAAAAAAAAAAAAAAACCCCGAAGATGGACAAAGCGCAGCAGATTATATTTGAAAAATTCGAGGGTTGAATGTTTCCGTGATGTGTGGGTAACTATTCGAATCGAATCATGGTGTTTCGATATTTTTTTTTTTCAATTCTGATTTTTTTTTCTGTTGTATCTTAATCATGCGTCTGATGAGAAAGATGGGTGAACCTTTATTGGACAGTAAGGACAGATGTACATATTGGATTTCCACTAGATCTTGCATATGACTATCCAGAACCTGCATACAGCCCGATACAATGTTATTCTCACTATTATTAGGGGAGGCACGCAGCCTAACTGAAGTTTCCAGGAGAGAAAAAACGTCTCGAGTCCGAGTCCGGAGTGGACTTGAGTTGTCAATCTGCCAGTGTCTGATTCCCGTCATCAAACTCCTGAACGAATCCCGGAGAAGATGGAATGGATGAATAATGTGGACCGTGGACTCTGGAGTCCTCGGTCCTCATCATCTATTTCATTTGAATTAGATAGCGGTGGCTGGCCCCGAGTCCACTATTAGTTATTCCTCGACACTTGGGCGTAGGAGTCTGGCCGCGCGGGATAGGTCCAGGCGAGATTATACGATGAGGTAGCGCTGTAAATCATTTCCCCCTCGGAGCGATGCAGATGCCTTGTTTGGTACTCTGGATTCTCTCATTATTAGATTTTTTCCGACTCTGAGAGAGAGAGAGAGAGAGAGAGAGGGCGACAGCGTGCTGGCAGCAGGAAAGGAGGTCTCCGGAGACTGGCACCGCCACATCACCAACGAACAGTAAGTTCAGTAACCAGTGCCAGTACACTAATTGGACGGACTCGGGATCGGTTCCTGGTGGCGTCGAGTGGAGTTGGCGCCACTGATGCGGTGATTATTATTGCTGTTGCTGCTGTTGTTGTTGTTGTTGTTGTTGTTGTATTGCTATTGTTCAATTACATTCTGGATGTTGTGTTATGCAAGATTTTTCCTGTACTTGGCACGGTGTACGGAGTAGCCGGAGCAGAAGTCAATCTTGGAGAAATGATAAAAGCAACGGCCTGGAATCGACGATTCGAGATGGATCCATCCAGGCTTTCTTTGTACTCTGACTTTGCGGAAGCTCTGTTGGCTGTGCAAACTGCGTAAGTTTTTAGTCCTCATAGTTAGTGCTAATAATGTACATCCCCCTTTACTCCGTACTCCGTGCTCCGTACATCTGCTTGCTGTTATTTTTCGGCCCAGGCTGTGGGAAAAAAGTCGATCCCCTTTCCTCTGTAATAATAATGATAATAATAAGAATATTATTCACTCTTCTTGTTTGTACAGAGTAAATTTCATATCCACTCCAAAATCCTAAGAAAAAAGGCTCCTGACACACCGGGCGATTCTCTCCTTCTTTCTTCCCCCCCAACACTCCATTCAGCTCCATCAGTCCCTCCTCCACTCCTTTGGGCCTTCGCACCGTTTGGCTTTCTTCTTCCCTCTCTTCTTCTTGGGTCGGACTGGTCTCTTTTTTATCCATTTGCTTCTTTTCTTGATATTATTTCACTCCCTCACCACTCATTCTTTTTCTCTTCCTACTGGGCTGTCTGTACTACTGGATGGGTGATCCCTCATTTCTACTATCGCCATCTACTACTGTATCTTCGACTATCTTCACAGATCCCTCCCTTGCTTTTTGATCTTCTTGATCTCTCCCTTCCTTGGCTGGAATAATTTAAATATTTCCTTGGATAATATTTTTATTCTGTCTCTCTTTTCTTTTTGGCAGACAGTCATAGAGTTGATCTTTACTGCTTCCTTCATCTAGCCGCTCATTCCCGTCAACCGCGATCGAAATCATTGAGTCTCCGTCTCTACCGCATTTTACTCCATATTTGACAGCCTTGTCCACCGATGCCCCTCGTGTCGCAACCTTACGAACCCTCGAATGCATACTGGTAATTCCAGGCTCGATTGGTGGATCAAATCAAGATATTACAGGAGGCAATTGGCGCTGGAACATCAACTGGGTCGACATCCCGTGACTCCATGAATGGTCATTCAGGGGCCATGTCGCCTGTCTCTGTCGATGGGAGCGACTGGTCAGGAATAAATCAGTATCAAAAGTCGGATGCGCCTTTCTCCCCGACTTTCCCGAATCGCGGCAACCTGGCTACACCTCCTACCTCAGGTGTGGCCGGCGCCCCCAGCAGCGCGGGGATATCAAACGGTTCCTCGACACAGGTAGGCGACTCTGGCAACCCGTCTCCACCCAGTTCCGTCGCGGCGCGATCTAGTGATGGTACTTTGGGGGATCAACGTAGCAGACGGCACCGGCAGGTGGAGGAGATTCTGGGCCAGCATTACTCTGCCTTTAGGAGATTTCTAAACTTGACCTTGCGGGATGATCGACAGGCCAAAAAGTCAAGCAGAGCCCAGGACAAACTCCTCCGTCTTTCGGCAACTCAATTCCACGAGCTCAGTACTGATGTCTACGATGAGCTGCTCCGACGACAGCAGGCGATGCCGTCTCCCAATCGGCCCCCTCGCCCTGATATCCCTCCGTTTTTGCCCCCACGCGGTGACTTCCACGAAAAGCGTAATCACGCGCGTCAAAAGCTTGCTTCTCTCCAACACCAGCGTTTCAGAGACCTCGCAAATGATGTCTTTTGTGAGCTGGAGCGACGGTTTCCTCATTTTCCGGCAAGGGAATCCCGTAGAGCTAGTCCTGCTCCCAGCCTTCATGGACGCCCGCCAAATGGTTATCCGCCCACCACTGGGTATGGACCCGCAGGATACCCTCCCCCTCCGGGAAGCCGTCGTTCGCAATCGCGCGGTCCTCCATCTCGAATGGGAAGGGGTTATCCGTCTGGCGGGCCACCTGGAAGTCCCATGGGTGGCTTCCCTCCACGCAAGGTGTCACTGGGCGGGCCACCATCAGGTGCCAATAGCAACGGAGATGGGCCCATGGCCAAATCCTTCCAGAGCAATACGATCGTTCCCAACAAGAGCACTATGGTGGAGGATGACGACGATGGAGCTGGCATAGAAGATGACTACGATGCGCGAAGTGATGCATTTGCCCTCGATGCAGTTCTCCAAAGTAGGCGAGGCACTGCAACAACGCTCGGGGATGGAGAGAGAAAGATGCTAGCAGAGGCACACACAGAGGTTTCCACACTGCAAGATAAGGTGAGCAAGCTCGAGGAGCTGCTCAAGGTCAAGGACGACGAAATTGCCAAATTCCAGGAAGACCACCAAAAGGTGGACGAGCTAGAGGAATTGTTGAAGTCAAGGGAGGAGGAAATCTTAAAATACCAGGAGGACCAGGACAGATCCCAGGTGCCCCCGCCTCCACTATTTTCTTTTATTTCATTTTCTCCGATTTGTTAACAAATATGACAGATAAGTATCGCCGAGCGCCAAGAGTGGGACGAGATCAAACTAGAGCTTGAAAATAAGATATCTCAAGCAGAAGATCTTAATAGTTCCTTGCAGCTTGAGCTTGAAAAAGTCCGGGCAGAGCATCAGGCCGTGGAAAGGGATCTTAGGGACCGCATCGAGAACGCCTCCGTACATGGCACAGGAGATACTGAACTGCAGGCTCAGTTCGCCAGTCTTGAAATCAAAACCAAGGGACTGGAAGCTGAACTACGAGAACAGCAGCAAGTGACAGAAGAAGTCAGGCGTGAGGCCGCTGGTTTCTTGACAGAGATGAGAGCTTTGTCCGAGCAAAGTCACTCTAGGTGGGATGATGAGGAACGACTGTCGGGTGAAATACACAGACTAGAAGAGGAGCTTAAGGTTTGGAAGGGCCGATATGCCAAGTCAAAGACCCAGTTGCGGCATCTTCGGGCATCCTCCACTGGCATCTCGGAGCTGCGTGCCGATGTCAATATTGCGGTTAAAGATAACGAGTTTCTCCAAGAGGAGGGCTTAATCAAGGATGTGCATGTGACGAAGTTCCAGATTTCCATCGATGAGCTTCTTCGAATTGCGCGGTTTGACGACCACCAGCTTGTCATGCAACAAATCAAGGCGGTTGTAATTGCTATTCGCCATGTTCTCCGCGATGTTGAGGTAAACCAGCATTCTGCGGACGGATTATCAGCACCATTCACAAAAGCTACACGCAAAGTGTCTGCAACTGCAAACAATTTGATTACAGCGTCCAAGAACTTCGCCATCTCAGGCGGCCTTTCTCCTGTCTCGCTTCTAGATGCTGCTGCCTCACATTTATCCACTGCTGTTATCGAACTCGTCCGTATTGTGAAAATTCGGCCCACGCCGGTAGACGACCTTAATGATGATCATGATGATGACGAGCAGTTCACCCAGATGAAGTCCCCAGAGTATTTTAGTGTTGCTCCAAGTCAGAGCAGATTCAGCAACAATGGGTCCGTTTACAGCGCCATAAGCCCTCCGACCGACTCAGAAATGGTACCGAATGGCTTGGGTATGAAGCATAATTACGCCGTGCAACCAGAAGATCACGAGCTTCAGGAGCTAAAGGTGAGCGACATTTTAGTTGATTTTATTTTTATTTTATTTTACTATCTTTTGTATCAAACCTAACATATCCTTTCCTACAGCTCTATGTCGAGGACCAAGCCGACGGGTTAGTCCAATCGATTCAAGCTCTGGTTGCCAGCATCCGCGCCGAAGAAGGCATGACCACCATTCGCACCCACATTTCTGCCATTGCGTCCATAGTCACGAATGTTTCTTCTTCCACCGAACATTTAATCCACAAGCCAGATGCCAACCCTGTCCTTCGCGAACGGGCGGGGGCGGGGGTTGAGACACTCGAGTATCATAGAAGCCGACTGGTCGCGGCTGCGGCTGAGGGTGAAGATATTTCTGATCCAGCGCAGGTCCGAGGTATTGCCAACCAGCTACCACCCATTGCATTTGAAATTGCCCGAGAGACCAAGGAGCTTGTCCAGCGCCTGGATCTAACCGACTACGATGACTCTGAGGTCGATGAATTCCGGTAAACATCAGCACACTTTGGCGTCATAGTCATAACTGTGATGAAATAACTTTTGTACACTTTTTCTTTCTTGTCAGGCACACTGATTTGGCTCGATGGTACCGATGCTAACTGCTCGATCCTTGCTTTTTTCGCTTTTTGCAAATTATCATGCATGAAAATGAGCAACCATGTGGAACGAAGTGTTAGATTTGGTGGAGCTTTATGACCCTTTCCATTCGTTTTATTTGCCCGTTTGAGCTTCTTCAACTGTACTTTACTGGGCTTTGTGTCTAGGCTGTTTTATCCTGACACTCTACCCAAATGACTTATCCTTCTTCTTCCTGATTAGCGTTCTTTTCTTGGCCACTTTTCTCTCTTTGCTTCTTCCCTTCTACCACTGTGTCATATTGATATTTGGGCTGGCTAACAGTACGCTGTTTCATCACCATTTTGTGTTTCGATTCTCTTCTTCTTGCATCTAAATTTATGTATCTTTTTTGTTACCTTTTCTTCCCCCCTGATTCCTCATGGGTTAGGTTTGGGGGTCACTATGTTTTTCTAGATTCTCCTGCGAATATCACGCGAAGTTGACAGGGCATCTGCAGGTACTTTGTAACCGGACTGCTCAAGTGAATAGTAGAGCTTCGGCCAGTCCTGTTGAACATGAGATCACGTGCACCTGGCTGACGGGAGCTACAAAAGTCAGCTGGTCCCCAAGCCAGGAACCAGCGCTTTTTCCCCGTCTCCTTCCGGCCCCCATTTCTGCTTCAATTCTTTCTGAGTGTAACTATAGTGTCTGAGCGGTGTTCTCATTATTATTATATAATCGATATCATTCTGTACCATACTGCTTCTGGGTTGTCTGGGAATTTTTCCTTGCTCTCTGGCAGCGTTTCTCAGCTCCTTTTGGGACTCCAGTCTTTTCGTGCTTAGCAACTTTTAATTTCCTCCTGTAAGTGAACTCCCAGTCAATGGCTCTCGAAAAGTGGCTCGGCAATGTTTGTCATTGCCTACTATATATCCTCAATCTCAATTTATTCCAATCTATCTTCGCATGGACTCAAGTCCGCCTGGAAGCGCTTGCATCTGCGCCCCTGCAAGTTGCAACCAACTAAACCTGCATGTTTGGCGCATTTGGACTGACGCAGCGCACGGATGCAGAGCCCGTCGGCGGCCGAGTTAACCCGGGTTGTGCCCCTCCAGCAACAATGTTCTCCCGAAGCCTGAAGTCAACAATAACCCCACCTTTCTCGTCCTTCTCTTCTCGTCCCCTCTCCTCCGTCCTCAATTGCAAACAGTCTTCATTCCTCTCTCTTCGTTCTTTCCATCAAACCACCGCCATGCCTTCCCAGGTCTTTTTCGACGTCCAGTACGCCCCTGTCGGCACCAGCGCTCGTACGTATTTTCTTTGTTCCCTGTTCTGTTCCCTTGCCGCAGCCCTGTTGGAAAGAGCAAGATGC
Organism: Aspergillus funiculosus; assembly: GCA_027569145.1. NCBI lineage: Eukaryota > Fungi > Ascomycota > Eurotiomycetes > Eurotiales > Aspergillaceae > Aspergillus > Aspergillus funiculosus. The sequence continues at coordinate 131,492 of JAPDEN010000025.1, forward strand.
CACATTTAAAACACAACCCCCCCTCCCCCCCTCATTCTCTGTTTAAGTGGACTTGCCCTCCCCTTTTCAATGCTACTAGGGATCAATCGCCTAGCTGCTTGATCATACACCCTCCGCTCAGCGTCTAATGATTCATTGCTAACAGACTGTCTTTTGCCCCGTTATAGCTAAGACTGGTCGCATCGTCTTCAACCTCTTTGACGATGTTGTTCCTAAGACTACCCAGAACTTCCGTGAACTCTGCAAGAAGCCCGCTGGTGAGGGTTACAAGAGCTCCGGCTTCCACCGTATCATCCCCGACTTCATGCTCCAGGGTGGTGACTTCACCCGCCACAATGTAAGTTTTCGCAAACATTTTCCTCGATAGTCTCGTTGTGGCGAGCCCTTGTTTTATGGATTCTAACCGCAGGTAATTCTACTGTGTAGGGTACTGGTGGCCGCTCCATCTATGGTGAGAAGTTCGCCGATGAGAACTTCAAGCTGAGGCACTCCAAGCCTGGTATCCTCTCCATGGCCAATGCTGGTCCCAACACGTATGTTCATATTAAGAAACCCTTTGTTTGTCTTAAGAAACAAAGATTGACTCACTAATCCCAATCTAGCAACGGTTCCCAGTTCTTCATCACCACCGTTGTGACCTCCTGGCTCGACGGCAAGCACGTCGTCTTCGGCGAGGTTGCTGACGCTGACTCCATGAAGATTGTCAAGGAGATCGAGGCTGTCGGTAGCAGCTCCGGTGCTGTTCGCTCCAACGTCAAGCCCACCATCGTCGACTGCGGTGAGCTGTAGATGCTGCGAAGAGTCCAAGCTCAAAAAGTTTTCTGCCCGTATGGACCTCTTAGCGCTTTATGGTTGGAAAATTTGGGAAACCTGTAGCTGTCGCATATGGAATTCGGTCCGGATGATAATACAGTGTAGCTCTATTTTCTTGCCAGGTGTACTCTAGAGTGTTGATAATAACAAGCTCACCTTTTCTCAACAATTTTCTCGCTGTTGTTGCTTTGTAATAAAATTCTTTATCGTTTTCTTTTTCAAAAAGAAAATTCTACAAGTAGCTGAAGTTAAAAAAATCCTGAAGCCTGACGTGATGAAAGGGAACCCCGCTTCAGATGGCGGGGTTTCTCTCATACCATGCTACCCAGGTACTTGCAATTACTATCTACTGTGTAGGTACTTGTTACCTTCCCTGTATGTTCTGTGCTACCATTGCCAGTCATGAAACCCCTCTCTTTCTTTCTTACGCAGGACAATACCTGGCATGCCATCTTGCATCTCTCCTCTCTCTCCTCTCTCCTCTGAACATGAATCAGGTGCTGACTAAGCATCGCCTGATTCCCGTCCAGAGCGACATCAGACTGACATCATTTCCTCTGTATAGACTTTTGAGTTTAATTCCCGCTGGATGTGATGTTAGTGCAGGTCTTTACCTAACTCTAAAGCTGTATTTTCCTGCTTTTATCTGTTGTCTTTATGCTTCAAAGGTAACATGATGTGGCAAACAGCAGTAAAGCGAGATCTCCAAGTCCCGACTCTGTTTGGGTTGGGTAGATACCACATCTTATGTCTTAGTTTATGTCTACCTTTTTAAGACGTAATCTCGGTACTAGTAGGTTCTAGATATATGCATTTTTTATACAAGGAATACCTGTTTTGCATAACTCATAGAACATGCATCATGATGTTCGATACTTGGCTGGGACTGAAGAAGAAGAAGAAGAAGTTGGGATCCTACTTTTACTAGTACCTGCTAAAAGGCCATAACTGTACTCCCTTGCTAGGGTAGGGTGTAGCTCAATTCTCTATATACATACCTACTGTAGGTATAGATTGATCTTCGCAAGTGAATGTGGGGTTTATGGAAGAATTGCATCGGTGACGTCGTAACCCAGCCCAAGCCAGCAATAATGTAGTAGGTAGTTTGAAGAAGGTCATCCACAGCATTTAGTAACAGCCATCGCATCATTCCTAGATTTGTATGGTTGTGTTAGTTATTGTCTTCATGTCCAATAAATGAAGGCCAAGCTGGTCTAGAATAATGATATCTTTTCCAGTGGAAAGGCACAAGGAGAGAAAGGTATAGATAACATACTCGGGAAAAATGGTACTCCCCAAAGGCTCCCATGAAAAAATAAATGAGCCCAGAAACGCCCCGATGAAGATACAGATGATAATGTACCCGTTGAAGTACATGGCGAGGAGCATAACGAAGTACGCAACCGCGAATTGCACCATATGTAGCGCGGCACGGACGAGCTGTTCGACCAGCGACGGACGGAACGTATTCTGTGACAGGTCTGCGGACCGAGAATTGGGTGCTGCTGTTACAGCTGCTATTGCGGTTGCGGCTACGTCTGCTTTCTGTGCTTGTGTCTCGTCATCGCTCGGGGTAGACGATGAGGCCTCCGTGTGAGAATCGGGGGAGAGAAACAGGGCTCTCAGGTATGCGCGACGGAGGATAAAGGCGTCGTATTCACGACCGAGACGACGGAGGAATTCAAGGCTCATGACGAGACAGATGACGCCGATGCAGGAACCGGCGAACATGCCGCGGGAGGTGATATGCCACGATCTGGCGATGAAGCCTTGAGTCTGTCAGTGTTTTGGTATCCTGGATGGGTGTGATAATGTATGGAGGATATATATCGTCTTTTTGGAGGAGGGCCTTACAGGAGTTGACAGTATTCCAATTCCACAGCATCTAGGGTGGAAATAATTAGTCTAAACACCTTAGGTAGGAGTATACTGTTTTGTTTCCCTGGTTTGGGGTCGTGCAGACATGATGAGGGATGCTAAATCATACCGATATCACGCACTGGTCCGCAGAGCTGCCGCCCATGTCCATTCCTCCCATGTCATGGTCCATAGACATGGTGCTAGAGGTCATGGCAGCAGAAGAGGTAGCAGTCGTTGTCATTCCTGGCATTGACTCCATAGCGAAGGAGAGTAAGTAAACAACTATGTTTACAGAAACTCGAAAAGAACCAGGTAATGGAAAAGATATCCCAAAAGAGATGTAAATGTTTTTGAGACAGGGAGAGGGAAAGTTTTCTCTCGAAGCAAAAAGAGACGGTTGACAGCCGGTTACATAGTTATTGTGCCACAGCGCGGATCAGTGGTGAATGAGCCCGCTAGTAAGTACTATTAGCACTGGGCTATATTTTGTCCTGTTTAATTGATTTAATTTGATTATATCTTCTCTATAGGCCCTGGACTAAGCGGATCCCAGAGAAATCCAAACACTTGAAGCCTGTTTGGCCTAGGGCTCAGAGTGTATAGATTAGTATACATTCCGAGATGAGCCAATGGGAAAAGTTTTTTGTGCGCAGGATTGAGCACATTTTCCGGAGCTAAATTTCATGGCATTTACTGAAGTGCCGCCACTCGTTGACAGAGAGACAGAGAGGCAAGCTGTAGTACAGCCTGTGCTCGTCACACTAAAGCCTGTATACGAGGCCGGAGTTGCGCGAAATCCCACCTGAATAACGGAAAGGACCTTTGAAGATCGGGAGCATAAATCATAAGAGTATCCTGTGCGGTTGCTCTAACATAATAACAAAAGATACAAAAAAGAAAACACCGAACACCTCCCATGACAGTCGTTGGTATAAATACATCTCGCCTTAGATGCTTTTGGCCATAGATATCTTGTACTAGGTCGAGCAGTTTCGGGACAATGAGGCATAAAAAGGAAGGGGGAAAAAAGAAAAAGAAAAATGCAACAGTCAAAATCACCCTCGGTTTGAGCCTTTAATCACTCCATTTAGGATCTCACGGATTTGCTTGCAGCCATCAACTCCCACAGCCAACATTGTCTCAATGTAGGTGTGGTGAACCTTTGAGTCCATTGTCAACATAGAAACTTTCATGTCATCCTCGTCATCATCCATTGCATTTGCTCCAACAGGAACTGATGTCGTGGTCCCAACTGTCAGAAAAGGGAGCTCTTGCTCTTCTGGGAGAGATACATCAAGAAGAGGATCCAGATAGTCATTTAGCGGATCCCTTGGAGTAGAAGCACTTCCACTCATCCCGGCGGTGCATCCACACAGGAGGCCTGGCATAGGAATACCGGCATCTACGAGAGCCAGGGTACACGCATTAATGGCCGCCGCAAGAATAGATCCGTCAGCCGACAATACAGAGACATGAATGCTGATTGTGCTGTGTGGGTAGAGGTATGTGTGAAGATGTGACTGAAAGGCAGCGCGTAGGGTAGAAGCAATACGTCCAGATTGCCTTATCAGAGAACCGAGTCAGTTAGCAGATTTCCAAAAATAAAAAGCCGAGATTTGTTTGCTATAATTCTGGTTATACCTATCGCTCCCTCCTGCTCGTCTTTTGCGGTCGACGCTCGCGAACCCTGCGATATTAACGTCAACCTCCACCACTGCCTCCGAAGAGCCTGCAGCGCCACCAGTTGCATCGCTCCGACGTCCCTCTGCAGGCCCATGAACAGAGCATAGAATAGCAGTGTTTCCCATCGCCAAGTAAGATGACCCCGAACTCGCGGGGTTTGTAGAGATTTGGGCTTGGATTAGTCGAAGCTCGTTCCATCGGCGACCGTCGAGGCGCAGTTTCGTTAGGGGATACGTGGTAGAGGTATCCAGAGGCATTTTGGTGACTTGATTGATTCAATGCGATCAGGGTATATTCTTTGGACTTTTGGCCACGGTATATCAACGGTATCGATCCCCGCACTGTTGGATTGGCGCCTGTCGGAGAAGAAGAAGAATTCTTCCTTGTCGCAACGAGCTCCTAGTAGTGAGGAAGAGAGAGTTCGAAAAATAAATGGAAGAATTGTCAACCTGGAATTAGTGCCTTCACTTGATGGGACCCAAGATTCGAAGAGCGGGTGAAATGCAAGTCGAGTACGCAAAGTGGGAGGCTTCGGGCAGTCCGACTTTTTGCCAACAAAAATAATTTGCTTCCCAGCTCTTTTCCCAGTCGGGAAGTCCGCGCTGACTTCATCGCATCTCCGCGTCTTCAATCCGCACCCCAGCTTCTTGCTCTCTGTCTCTACCACACACACGAGGATGCGCCAGCTTCAGTCTAGATATGGGCTCAGACCAAGATCTAGACGCCTCGGACGCGATCACAATCGATTCTGATGACGATGATCTCGACGTTACGCGCCCGATAAGCAAGTCTATTTCCACCCGTAGTACCACTACAACACCCCGTCGTATGTCCCCTCAGCTCGTTACTACTACCTAGGTATAAGATAAACTAACAAAGAGGTATCCGGCCATCAGATAATACACTCAAATCTGAGAAAGTCTCACCAGCCTCGATAAAATCCACATCTCGAGCAAATATTCCTATTAAGCAACCCTCTTCTCCCGACCAGAAAGCCCCGGTAGTAGTGGACACCACCGATGGAACCAACAGTGACGATGGCTCTTTTAATGAAGGCGAAGCTATCTATAAGGAGTTCAAAAGTCGCAAAGCTCGCAAGCGAAAGCGAAGCTCAATAGGTCTACGCAAGGCCAAAGTGACAAAAGTCGCGGCTTCTGACGCGATCGTCGGTCGAATCCCGAAACAAGAGGCAAGAGCCACACGGTCGAAACGCCGATTGGAGTATGGGGAAGAAGTCCCGTCTGAGGATGAGCTGATGGAACATACACTTCCCGACTATCTGCAGAACCGTCGAGTTAAGTTTGACCGTCGGGTGGAGCAGCTTAGGCAGTCTGGCTTAAAATTACCTCCCGACTATGATCAGGTATACTTTTCCGATGATGAACGGCTGGAGTTTCTCCAGGAGAGACCGGCATTCAGGGATATCAAGCCATGCAATGAATACAAAGATATTACCCTTCCCTATTCTTTGGGATTGATTCCCGCTCCCATTGCACAGTGGCTACGTCCATATCAGGTGGAGGGTGCTGCCTTTCTCCATGAGTTATTCGTCTATCAGAAAGGGGGAATTCTTGGCGACGACATGGGACTGGGCAAGACTGTCCAGGTCATTGCCTTCCTTACAGCAGCATACGGGAAAACGGGAGACGAGAGGGATGCTAAGAGGATGAGGAAAATGCGAAGAAACGAGGGTAATCTTTGGTATCCTCGAACCCTCATTATCTGCCCGGGCACCCTCATAAAAAACTGGATGTCCGAACTTTCCCGCTGGGGCTGGTGGCATTTCGATGCATACCACGGGGAAAATAAAGACCTCGTGCTCCACGCTGCTAAATCGGGACGAGTAGAAATACTTATCACCACATATAGTACATATCTACACAACAAGGACTCTGTGAATATGGTTGATTGGGATTGTGTGATTGCAGACGAGTGCCATGCCATAAAGGAGCGAAGTTCGGAGACTACTAAGGCGATGAACGATATCAACGCGCTCTGCCGGATTGGATTAACCGGTACAGCTATTCAGAACAAGTACGAAGAACTTTGGACACTGCTGAACTGGACAAATCCTGGAAAACTCGGTCCGGTGACTACTTGGAAAAAAACTATCTCCGAACCCTTGAAGATTGGCCAGTCACACGATGCTACTCTATATGAGTTGCGAAAAGCTCGCATAACGGCCAAGAAGTTGGTAGAAAATCTTCTACCTCAGTTCTTCCTTCGAAGGATGAAGACCTTGATTGCCCACCAGCTTCCGAAGAAGATTGATCGTGTAGTGTTCTGTCCACTTACGGAGACTCAGGCTGAAGCATACGAGAATCTTGTGGACAGCGACATTGTCACTTATATCAAGTCGTCTTCCGAGATGTGCGATTGTGGATCGAAGAAAAAGGCCGGGTGGTGTTGTCGCCAGTATTTGCCCTCAGGGGTTCGTTGGCAGAATTATGTATTCCCTGCCATCGCCGTGCTCCAGAAACTGAGCAATCATCTGGCGATTCTAATCCCTCAAGGAGCAGATTCTCACGAAAAGCAGGAGAAGGACCGAGAGATGCTGGAGATCGCCGTCCCCAAACAATGGGAGCATCTTTACCGGACGAGAGATTCCATCGTCAACTATGCCAACCCTGAGTTCTGTGGGAAATGGAAGGTCCTGAGAAGGCTACTGAAATGGTGGCATGCGAATGGGGACAAAGTTTTAGTATTCTCCCACAGCGTTCGGCTGCTGAAAATGCTGCAGATGCTATTCAATTACACCAGCTACAACGTGAGCTACCTAGATGGGTCAATGAGTTACAGCGACCGGGCAAAAGTTGTGGATGAGTTCAACTCCGATCCGCGCCAGTTTGTGTTCTTGATCTCCACACGATCAGGCGGTGTCGGTCTGAACATCACTTCAGCAAACAAGGTCGTCATTGTTGATCCCAATTGGAATCCTTCGCACGATCTCCAGGCACAGGATCGGGCGTATCGCATTGGCCAGTCGCGGAATGTAGAGGTCTTCCGACTTATCTCTATTGGAACAATCGAAGAGATTGTCTACGCGCGCCAGATTTATAAGCAGCAACAAGCCAACATTGGATATAGTGCGAGTTCTGAGCGGAGATACTTCAGAGGCGTCCAGGAGAAAAAGGATCAAAAGGGAGAGATTTTCGGTCTAGCAAACATGTTTGAGTACCAAAACAACAACATCGTTCTTCGCGACATTGTCAACAAAACCAACATCGCAGAAAGCAAGGCGGGAGTTAAGGTCATGGGGATTGATTTGGACGTGAAAGAGGAAGCCCCGATCTCCGAAGATGCTTCTAATACTAAGAATCAGAGCCAAAATCAAGATGATGAAGTCATGAGTCAACTTGCTGCTGTGATTCGAGGCGATAAAGAAGACTCTTCTCTTTGGCAGCCTACCCCAGAGACAACCAGCAAGCATGACCCGATCCAAGCCATTCTAGCTGGCGCTGGAGTTGAATACACACATCTCAACAATGAGGTTATAGGCTCGTCCAAAGTCGAGGAACACCTCAGTCGACGTGCGGAGCTAGCTGACGAAAAGATCGAAAACAACTTTCAAGTCTTCGGTGGCTCACAAGATGAGCGAGAGGCTATCTCATCGTCAGCCCTCCAGAAAGACGGACGGCCTATCCAGTTCAAATACCATCCACCCCCCGACGTGATGAAGCGGCAGTTCTGCAGCATGGCGCGACGATTTGGATTTCCCAATGCCACAGAGTTTGCCCTCGTCGTCGAAGGCATGACACAAGCTCAAAGACGGGCATGCCTTGACCAATGGTATAAAGAACGGCGACAAGCTCTCCTCGAGAAAAGGCATCAGAACTCTACAACATGACTCATGTCGTTTTACTCTCACTTCAATGGAGCGCGTCCGGTCTATATGGATACCACATCCAAAAACCGACCGTGTAATAATCACACTAGCTGGGTCGAGCTTTTACGCGATCTGTGCCTTTACGTATCCAGAACAAGGAAGTTACCGTGACCCTATATAGGCGTTGAACGAAAGCTACTACAGGATAACCCAGTCCCATTCTAAGACCACTCCCTCTCTTCACGGGAATCGTTACGATACTGTCTTCGTAGCCTACGCACTTGCTTGGAGCATGACCTTCGCGTTGGATTAAGTAAGTTGGACAAAAATAAAAATCCCACGGCACCACCTCCGCGATATAAGGAGATGATATTTCTCCGCGTGGCTCACTTGAAACAGTACGTTATCTCTTGGGTGTATGAGAAAGCTGATGTGAACGCATTGGTGCTCGAAAATCAGGAAAGATTCGCTTTGAATATCCAGTATCGCCTTGAAAGGCTAAGATACCATATAAATAACACGTACATACAAATACCAAAAAAACTTAAGCAGAAGCTTTGTCTCTCCTATAATAGTTTTAAACATGTAAATATACTACTATCAGGGTATAATAGGACTCGAAAAAAAATTGGTCATTATTGGTTCATTATTATGCCTGTCATCGTTACAGAGCTTCAACTCTTGAGTCGCTAGCATTAAAATAGACTATAACCAAGCCAAGGTCCACAACGCCGGGAGATTCGGCCACTTCTCTTGCCATGACGCCAGGATCTCAGGTACCCTTTCATCGAAACTCCTACGAGCTTCACCAGTCCCGTTCTCCCAACCTTCCGTGCCAATGGCTCTTTGCTCCTGGGTAGCAGCTTCGCTAAGCCGCGTGGCTAGTTCCAGAATGGCCTTTCCGCCTACCAAGGCCTCCTCGTGGTTATCACGAATGTCGACGTTAAATACGTGTACGGGTCGATTCAGTGGAGAGCCTTTGTTCATGAGATCATCGACAACAGCATCCCAACAACGTTCCTCGCAGGTGATGATAACATCTACAACACCACCTTCAGTCCCTAGAGAGCCTTTATCACCCTTAGAGACATGGTCGAGTCGGGGAAGCCCGGGAACCCAGTCTTGGAAGCGTTCAGGGCCCCATTTGACGTTTCGGTTGCGGTCTAGCATGTTCAAGATACCGTTATTTCGGTACAGCCGTTCATCCTTAGAGAGGAGTTCATCGAACATTTGTGAGTAGGAAGTTGTATTGAAATTATAGACATTAGGTTGTGTGATAGATGGACCGGGAAGACGGACCAAGGAGCCTGTTCCGAAGGAGATTACCGGGAAGGGTACAGGGGCGGTAGATAGACGTAGGTGAGCCTCCATCGAACGGTTCTGGTTAGATGCACATACTGTGCAGAAGCGGAGTTTGTGTGAGTCTGACGGCTCTGTTGAGCTTGTGCTAGGGGGATTCGTTGCCGTAGCTGCGACGGCAGCCGTGGTCGTCTCTAGTGGAGGAGGGGGAGGTGGAGGGTCTGGAGTCGCAGTGCCCGCACTGGATAATCTTGGATCGTAGGCCATTTTGATCGAGGGATATAGGCCTGAAGGCTTAAGGAGAGACGGATGTTGTTTAGGTGTGAATATAGGTTTAGGGTGTGGAGTTGAAAATTCTGCCGCGGTGTTGATTAAGGAGGCTGGAAGGTATGTTCACTAGATGGTCCCTGAAATGACTACAAATAATTAGCAAGGTGATGCCGGTACATCTAGGGGGTAGTAATATAGCATAGAAAGGCCAGGTTGCAGTAGTGGTTCAGAAATTAAAAAGCGTAAGTAATGTAGGTTGTCCGCATCGTGAGCTAGGACAGCTCCAATAATAAGAGTTCATCATGGAATTGCGACTAGAGAAGGGGGATTATCAAGATGCCTACCTTTGAGATGTCTATCATGATAGAGGAGAGAAAGGACTTCTACGAGAGTTGGTTGAGACGAAGGGCCGCAGCCCTGATGCCAGTGAGTGAAGAAGAAGCTGTGCGAGTTTCGCGGTTTCTGGTGGGTGGTTTTGTGCCATGAGCGCTGAGTCAGCACTGAGGCAGCCACGCTAGTCCGTTTTCTATTGTGCGAGTCCAACTTGGAACCAGTTAGTAGTTGCTCCTTACTGCTAGTTACGACTTAGTCCTGGTGATGGCAGTCTAGGACAGGCTGGCAGCTCCTGAAGAACCAGGATGATTTAGAGTTGGGTGCACTTGCAGGTCGCTCCCCTTCCGTATCTCTGGAGAAAGCCCCCAGCATATATTAACCCCCCCATCTCTCAGATAGTTCAACAGTGGGTTGACATTCAAGATGAAAGCTGCGCTGATTGTTGTGGATATGCAGGAGGACTTCTGTCCGCCGGTTGGTTAATGCTTATTTCCCCCCTCTCACACATTCTCTTCCACGAGCATCCTGTGCTAATGCGTTTACTCTTTTTTTTTCCCATGTAGCATGGGTCCCTCGCTGTCAAAGGAGCCCGTGACCTAGCACCTACAATAAATTCACTCCTGGCCCATCCTGGGTTCGCTGTTCGGGTTGCCTCACAGGACTACCATCCTTCAAATCATATTTCTTTCGCCGCGAACCACCCTGCGCCCAACAACCGCCCTTTCGAATGTAGCATCAAGATGACAAACCCAGCTCCCGGAAAGGAGGCTGAAACAAAACCACAGGTTCTCTGGCCTGTGCATTGTGTCCAGGAAACCCCAGGGGCGGCCATAATCCCCGAAATCGATACAAGCAATATAGATTTAGTTGTGAGAAAAGGCATGCACCCAGGTGTCGAGATGTACTCTGTATTCGCCGATGCATTTGGAAACCAGGATCCGGCGCTGGTGTCCCAATCTGTAGATGCCAATCTCCACGCTTACCTATCGGATAAGGATGTCACGGACGTCTTTGTCGTCGGGGTGGCGGGGGATGTTTGCGTCAAACATACGGCTATCGACGCCGCGAAATCAGGCTTCCAGAGCCATGTCGTGGAAGATGCGACCGCGTGTGTGGTGCCGGGGCCAGGCTGGGAAGAAACAAAACGGCAACTCAGGGAAGCTGGTGTGTCGATTATTCAATCTAATAGCCCTGAAATCTCAGGTTTTGCCTGATTGAATTCCCATTGAATTCTCCAGTTGATCTCCCGAGTTGCTGTATGTTTTCTCTAAGGGTAGTAGGTATTCCTGCATAGTTAGATTATTGTGGACTTCACTAGCCAGTTCCTATACGAGTAAGACGATTCAAAAGGTGAAGCAAGGCTTGCCCAACGGCTTGCTAATGCATGCCTTGACGCCATGTTATGGGTAGTAGTAGACAGACAGGTTGACAGGTTGATAAGGCCATGGAAGACGGACTATAGTTAACACAACCGTAAACCACAGGGCCACTCTCCTGCTTTCCTCTCACCACAACGACGACTTCCATACAGTCGGGATATGACAGTCACTCCATCTGGCTAAATTCGGCCTATTCCAGGATGACGGGCGTGCCAATCCCTTCTGAAATTGTCTGGGGCTGCGGGTCTGCGTCCGCCAAAAATATCCCGCCTGCTGAAATAATAAGGACATTCCTAATGCGGACAATACCAGAATATCCAATCATGCTTCTACTACGCCTCATCTGGCCGGCTCCCTTGATACAATAGTCATCCTCTGGGTTGCGGAGGGGGCGTTTCCCCTTTCCCCTTTCTCTTAATTCCCCCTTTCATATCTGCTGCCCCTTCTCCGGTTCTCTCGCTCTCACCAGCTTCCATCCAGCAACTACGCAGATTTTCAGAGACATCACAGTGGATGCTAGTCCATCGACGCCATGTCCCACGCAGTCGCCACTCTCACTGCTAGAGATGGGAAACTGGAGGCACCGGGGATTGCCTATGCCTCTACCATCCTCCAGCCCCCCGTAAATAGTGTCCCATACTGGATGGTCAATGTGCCTCCAGCACAATGGACGATTGAGTGTCCTAGCTATCTGCAAAACTTGTCTGCCAAAAACATCAGTATTCTCTCGACACCTGACGAGCAATATCAAAGGCAGGGCTGGGATCTCGTGAAGCAAATCGTAGGTATGTGGCAGCGTCAAGTGTCAGATCCGTTCATTCATTCATTTACCCTTTCATTGAATCTCTTGCTCACAGACCCCTAGAGAGTAACCAGATTGATCGATTCCAACGCCTCCCAAGTGATTTGAGGAAATATCTAGAGTATAAGGAGCAACTCATTGCAAAGCATGGCTCGATAATGCGATTTGTGATCAAGGAAAGACTTCGCTGGGGTGAAGGGAAAGCAGAGGACTTGATGCCAAAAGGACGGCCGTTTGAGTTTGACGGTTCGTATATCATTTTGATACAGCTATCAACCGCGTGTTATGGTTACTATTCAGAAGTCTGGGTCAGGATTGAGCTAACTGTGGAGTCGTACGGGGTCGTACGGGGTACAGAGGACATCCGGATCCTATACAATGACTGGCCATACGGCTTAGCCAACGGCATCATTCACCTAGTGGTGTGGACGAAATTCGAACTCGAGGATGACCCGGCAACGGATGATTTGACGCCACAAGCGAGGCACGAGATCGATGAATACGTGAAACGGACATTTTGTCGGCGAATACCCCCGGATAAAGTACGTTCAACATAAACACCGCATGGGCCATGTCATATCGACCTTTTTGGACTGACGTTCTTGTGTACCTCTCTTCTCTCTAGGTCATCTGGTTTAAGAACTGGAAGTCACTCAAGTCAGTGCATGCCATCGAACACTTCCATGTCCTGCTGCATCATCCAGATCCGGCATTTATCGAGGAGATCACTAGAGGAGATGTGCCACTGGCAGCAAAAGTTGGTTAATATGGAATTTGTCTGGGTGGGCTTCTTTTTTTTTCTTGTTTTTCTTGGGATTTCCTTTTCAATACCCTTAGGAAGCGATGGTATGCGCTAGATCATCCTTCTTGCAATAATATATTTCCAGCGAAGGCTTTAGTGGAAGTCTTGGGGTTTTCTACAAAAATTCTCCTGCAAACCCCCCCACCCGCCAAGCTATGTGGCCCCCTAAGACTGACGGTCAACAACAAAAGAAATTATTAATTTGATTTCTCTATTACTGAAGGGGGGGTAAAAGCCCTGAACCCTCATAATGACAGAATCCCTGAACAGTGGGGAGGGGGCAGATCGTTGTTCAGAGGACAAACCCATACATATATAAGGCGCTTCTCCAAGCCGCGAGGAGCGAATGACTTCACTCTCCTACTCCAAATTTTTTTCCTATCCCCATTCCCCCTTTACCCCCTATAAGAATGGTGACTAGAATGAAATAAACTCTAGAAGACTTTGCCCACGCGACTTTACATAGAGAAGAAGAAGAAGAAAAATAAGGAAAAGCCATACTGTAGCCATGCCCATGATATCTGTTTCGCACATCCGCCGCCGGTCGTCGCTCATGAGTGCTGTTAGTGAGTTGCCGTCATTGTCGCTCCCACGTCATTTTCGCTCTGCTTCCCCTCCTCTTTTTTCTCCCTCCCTCCCCTCTCTCCTTTGATTTCTCACCCTCCCTCCATTCCAGATCTATCACGAAGCTCCTGGTATCTTTGCAATATACTGCATCTGATCTTATCGGCTTTCCTGGTTTTTTTTTGGTTCTTTTCCTGCCATCATGTCCGCTGACTGGGGCTCTTTTTTCAATCCGTCAGGTAACCGTTCATCCATCGATGAACCTAAGCATGAATCCGGCAGTGGGGAAGATGAGGTAGTTGAGCCTGATCAAGGCAATGGTAAGTGCAGAATACTGTCCTCTCCATCTGTAAACATCCTCTAGAAAGGTAGAACTAACGTGAGCGAATTTGTTATTCTATTATGCAGTCCTCACCCACATTATCTCCCAGCTCCGACCGGGAGCGGACCTCAGTCGGGTTGTCTTACCCACTTTCATTCTGGAACCCCGGTCTATGCTAGAGAGGATCACCAAGTATATATGAATTGTCTTGATCTCCTTGCGAACTGATGGCTAACCCATTTCTAGCTTCATGGCTCATCCAGAAACACTGCTTCCAATGCCCACCGTCGATGACCCCCTCGAACGCTTCGTATCAGTTGTCAAGTTCTACTTGAGCGGATGGCATATCAAACCTCCGTACGTCCTGTTCCTCTGTTTCCCCTCTCAAAAGACCCTAGATTCCGCGAACCTTGTTTTCGCTGACAGCCCGGTATTAGAGGAGTCAAGAAGCCGCTAAACCCCATTCTCGGGGAAACCTATACCTGCTCCTGGAAGTATCCAGATGGGACCCACGGGTATTATATTTCCGAACAGACTTCCCATCACCCACCGAAGTCGAGCTATTTTTTCATGGCTCCCGAGCACCACATCCGAATCGACGGTACGCTCAAGCCGCGCAGCAGGTTTCTCGGTAACTCTGCTGCCAGTATGATGGAGGGAATCGCTATCTTGCGGTTTTTGAATCGTGGGACAGACAAAGAGCGAGGCGAACGATAGTAGGTGTTGACTTATAAACATAGTGTGGCATACCCCTTGGGACTAACAGGCAACCAGCATTTTAACCCAGCCGAACATGTATGCTAGGGGAATTCTCTTCGGAAAGATGAAGTACGAACTCGGGGACCATAGTTTCGTTAGGTGTCCAGAGCATAATCTTGTCGCCGATATCGAATTTAAAACCAAAGGCTACTTTTCGGGTACTTACAATGCTATCGGTGGAACTATCAAGAACGAGAAGACCGGAGAGGTCTATTATGAGCTCTCCGGTCTTTGGAATGGGGAGATGTACATCAAGAGTGTTCGCGTATGCCCTCCCCGCTTTTCTCTATTCTCGATTACACATGGATTACAAAACTGATCCAAGCAGTCAAACGAGAAGGTACCCCTGTTCAACGCCACCAAATCCAAGCCAACCTTTCCCATAACCCGTCCAATTGAACAACAAGGCGAACGTGAGTCGCAACGACTATGGCAGAGCACTGTGAAAGCCATTATCGCTCGAGACCACGTGTCTGCCACCGACGAGAAAACCAAGATTGAAGATCGCCAACGAGAAGAAGCAGCCAAACGCGCTGAGCAAGGTGTGGATTGGCACCCCCGGCTCTTCCGATCGGTCAAGGGTGGGCCTGGCGGTCCGGAGGAGGGTGAAGAAGGTCTTGACTGGATTATTAATGCTCATGTGTAAGTTTCTTTTTGGAAGGAGGGGGCAGCAGTATTGACTGGATGTGCTAATCATTTCCTTTTGATTAGTGACTCTCATAATCCTGGGCTAGCCACTAAGCAAATTCTCGCAATTGCTCCGGTTCTTGAGGGACAAACCTGGGATAACTTCGAAATTCCGGAACGCAAGGCCGGCGCGCCCAACGGTGCTGCTGACACAGGCAAGGTTCAGTCAGCCCAAGAGGCTGTAGAACGGAAGGACTCCCGAACTTCCGATGTCGATGCCTACGTGGATGCATCAGAGACGCCTAAGCCCTGAGCAACACTTACTACATGCTTTTATTCCATTCCCCAGCCAAATGTCAGTCCCCACTATGCTATAATTGGGAAGTATTTGGAGGAAACAAAGCATACCTCCGACCGAGGCAAGGCTGAATCTGAAAATGGGCGGACCGCCGTGGATCCTGATGTAATTGAGCTGCCTATAGACCGTCACCCACCTGCGCTGATAGAGCTAGACGGGGGCCGGCTCTGCCTCAATTATTGCCGAGCCTGCGGAACCCTCGGCTTGGATGATTGAATTCTCGTTCGCCAACCGTGTTATGATCGTGTACCTGGATACCCCCCAATTTGCGTTTTGCTTATGCGAAGAAAAGCAAGCGATTTGAAGTGACTAGATTAATATAAATAACAAGAGAAAGAAAAAAAATCTAAACAGGTAGGTATTGGGCAGGACGGGACAGAGCAGGAGTAGAGAATAAGTAAATGGGCCCGGGGCGATATATGAGTCTATTTTGTTATTGGTCTTCCCCTGACTATTGATATATGTACCCTCATCTTTGATATACCACCACTTTTTCATAAAGATCAGTCATAAATCGAATGAGTTTGGCATCTACTGTGGTCTATTATAAACATGCATTATTCAATGCGTCTTGGACTTAGTTGCGAAGTCGAGAAAAAAAAAAGCCATCCAAAAATTTGAAACTCCACCCCCAACGCCAAAGCAAAGAAAAGGGTAAAAAAGGTAAAAAAAAATTCAGGTGTACATCTCCCCTTGTTGGCCACCACCTTTCTCCGCATCACGACGCCTAGAATTCTTCGCGGCAGAACCACCCCCACTCTGTTCATCACGCTCCTCTTCCATCCGAGCAATTTCCTCCTCAATCTCCTTCTCAGTATCCTCCCGAAGACCCAGCAAATCCGGCGGAATCATAGACATCTGGACACTCGGTGCAGTCTGGATATACCTAAGCTGTTCGCGGATAGTCTGGACAAGGGAAGCGAGGTAAGCGCGGGAATTCTTATTCTCGAGCTTGCGCATCTCCGAGAGGGGCGGGAAGAGGGAGAAATCCGGGCCGAAGTGGTTTCGAAAGGCGACGGACTGCGGGATAACGGGGTCAATGACGTCCTGGGCATCTATGAGGATGGAGGTTTCGTGGGCCCAGGCACGGGAGACGTTGCGCGGGGTGTAGCCGCCGCCGCCGACGACGAGCAAAGGGAGCTTGAAGGTTTTCACGAAGGCGACGCAGGCGCCGTGGGCGGCGACGTTGAGGTTGAAACAGCCGAGGCGGTCGCAGCCGAGGGAATCGGCACCGCATTGGAGGACGATTGCGGAGGGGCGGTAGACGTCTACGCAGGAGCCGATGACGTCGCGGAAGAGTTGGATGTAGGAGTTGTCGTCGATGCCGTCGTGGAGGGGCACGTTGATGGCGTGGTGTGCGCCTGGATTGAGTGGGTGCGTGGGACCTGTACTATCGAGGGGTCCTGTGCCTGGGAAGAAGTTTTCTTTGTCGTATTTGTGGAAGGAGACGGTGAGGACGCGGTCGGTGGACCAGAAGGCTTGCTCGACACCGTCGCCGTGGTGAACGTCGATGTCGATGTACATGACACGCGGGTGAAGGCGGAGGAGCTGTAGGACGGCGAGAACGATATCGTTGACGTAGCAGAAGCCACTGGCTTCGGCCTTTTTGGCGTGGTGCAGGCCGCCAGACCAGTTGATCGCGATATCCGCTTGGTTGTTGCAGAGCTTACGGGCGGCGTCGAGTGAGGCTCCTGCGTAGAGCGAGCAGTATTGGTATATACCGTCGAAGATGGGGCAGTCATCTCCGAAGTTGAAGCGGGCAACCTCCTCGCTCAAACTGGCTTTCTCCATATCCCCGGGAATAACTCGCTGGAGAAATTCGAGGTAGTCGGAGGTGTGGAAGTCAGCAAGCTCCTCTGTTGTCGCAGCGCGCGCATGGTAAAGGTCCATTGCGTGATGCATGCCGTACGCGAGTACCAGCTGCTTGGTGAGCGTGAGTCGCCATGGCTTCATGGGATGCGACTGGCCGAAGTGGTGCAGCTCTACCGCTGGGTTGGCGTGCCAGGACACCCGGTAGCCCGATGGGCGCGCAATGATCCCTTCATGTTGGTGCTGGGTGGCTTTGCGGTCGACTGTGAGCGTGGGAGTCGGATTATACTCTTGAACAATAGCAGATCGGGGCATGAGGGTGAATTATTTTAAAGGGAACAGGAGAGAAGCTGAGTTGGCTGGGGGGATGTTTGGGAGGAAGGAATTGTTCGAAGAATAATGAAGCCATCCAAAATCACGAGACGAGAGCCGCCGCTTATCTAATCAGCCGATCTCGCCCCGCACCTGACATCTATACTCGGCCATCTTCAAGAGCAGTTACTTCCCCGCTCCTCTGAATTGGATGTGTTATAAGAGTCCTCTCACAGTATCATTCTAGGCCAGGGAATTAACTGCAGAATCTACGATATGACCTGTCGGTGGTGCCCTTAGTCCTTGACCGCTGCTCCTAAATATGGTTGAACATAGCACCACGCCACCACTACTACCGAGCCCTGTGCAATGGGCTTCCGTATCATCATCTTTCCATTTGGGATGGGCCGCTTGGTTACACCTGTACAGTCCATGGGGAAGCTCAAATATGACGGTACACAGTGGTTAGATCAGGCGCTGATGAGGCAAATGCTGTTCTGTATCTGTGGGTTGGGTGAGAACGTGGAAGTTGGCGCACAGGCAGGCGGGGTTACTTTCAACTATAACAACACAATGCAAAATCCTAGTTGGTATGTATTAAAAACAATCCTCTATGTACTCTGTAAGCCTAGATAGTAAACTGAAGCTGTTCGGAGAGGACAAGTCTGGCAGTTTACGCGCATGTCTTTTGTAAGATATCCATGGATGATCATGTGATATTCTGGGTTAGGCTTAGCAGCAGCTCCCTTCACGTGGGCAAAACTGGGCTGGAACAGAAGGAATTATTCCAAGTGTCAAAGAAACACGAGTATTCTGTACATTAGGAAAGAGGAAATTTAATCTTGCCAGGAAAGAAATAAATGCAATCTTATATCCCCCCTTTAAAGACAAATTTCAGTAAGCAATAATGTTTAAAAAGAGTTTGGTGTTACAGACCAATGTTAAGCTGACCGCAGTACAAAAGCAGTTTGTGAGAGCCGAGGGGCAGAGTCCAACGGTTCCTAGAATTGCGCGAGATTAGAATTCTTCATCCGGAAATCTTATTATTGTTATTAGGGGAAGCAAACCCTATTATTGTTTTCCAAGAGCAACAGCAGACGGATGTCATCTCCTCAGTCCATGGGCATTTCCGCGTCGAACCACGGAACCAAGGTCCAAGGAACCCTTGTTTATTTACTTACTACTGGTAGCACACTACTAAATATTCTGGACAGGAGACAAAAGTAAGGCCCTTTGTGAAGCCTTTCAAGCATGAGGCATTATTTTCTCCCAAGACTCTCCGAGATTATTCCAAGTCAACTTTTGATTGATCAAGACTAGTGACTCAAGTTTCAAGGCGATCGGCCGACCGGCTAAGAAGTCAAGGACCCATTCTTTTTGTGGCGATGGCAGTTGGACTAAAATACAGGCTATCGTCGTCGACTTTCGGACCCGCTTATTGGGGCTAGAAGGTTCGAGGGCTTTATTCCGATGAAGAACGGCAATAATGGTCTACTACAGAGGAGAAAGTACGGATATAAAGAGCAAGAGTGTGTCTTGGGAGTTTTGGGAGTCTTGAACGAAGAAAATATAATCTAAGAAAGATTATATTGTTTGGAGAACATGCTCTGATCTGTCACTGCCCCGTTCGAACTCGTACATTGAGAAGCGGAAATTCTTCCTTGATCCTTAAGTACTCTGCAGAATTCACCATAAAGAACTGCGGAGGCAGCGGTGAGGAGTGCTGACTCCTAACAGTGAAGACAAACCGGGGTCAGTGTAAGATGACGAGAATCCTTGGGTTCCGTCAGTTTCTGCTTTTGACACAGAGGAAAACAATCAGAATTTTTCACCGTGCATTTCCTTCCATCCATCAATATGTGGTGGAAATTTGAATGACACTTCATCACATCCGTCCGACTTCCGTGGGTTCTGACGTGGCGAAATGCAGTTGATCCCGATTGATGAATCCAGAAGCAAAGATGATTCATTATTCATTTGCAAGATCTTCCCTCTCCCGGAAGAGACGGACCGGGGAAACTGGGAGAGGTACTGGGATGGAGAGTTGACGTTAAGGGACAGAGGTATAGAAGTCGAAGTTGCCTGATCTCAGGCAGCATTCCAATCATCTAATCAATCCAGTGACAGCGGAACCACAATATCTCAATATCTATACAGTCAATCCATACTAGTAGTAGCAAACACATCATTATTGCGGTGTCCCGAGGAAATAATGTGCTGTCGCTGCCAACAGAGAAATACCAATGGACTGCTGCTTTCAGGTACCAGGCCAGGCACACACACACACACACACACACACACACACACACACACAGAGCCTTACTCGGAGTCTGACTCGTACGAAGATTACCAGAACATTACCAGAAGTAAGATGACCCCTGGCAGGATTGTCGTTTTTTATAGGCTGTGCCCGGAGTCTCCAAACCAGGGAGGTGGGGTCCCAAGCCGCCATTCTTCACCAATCATCGTCTCTACCCGGCGCCTCTCAGGAACGATTGCTCATTGTAGACCAATCAATAGTCTGGATTCTTGATTGCCCCTGATCGACCCCTTTCAATTTGATTGAATTCACATTTCGGCGCTTACCATACCGTACCACCTCAGGGTCTCGAGTCGACCTCAGTATTATTACCTTATGATTATTACCTACCTATTATTATTATTATTATTATTATGGATGGTGGGCTTCTCTTGTCTGCCTTAATATGACTAGCCCCCTGCCCGTGTTCTCGCTCTTCTTCCTCTCCCTCTTCTTTCTTCGTCTTCCTCTTCATTTCCCAATCCTCTCTCTCTCGTCTCTGTCACAGTCCATTCCTTTGGTTTTCGGGTTTCGAGAGCATCGCTGGTGCTGCTCTTAAGTCATTCATTGTTCCCAAAAGCAACAGACATTCCCTTGTTCTTTGTGACTCGCTTGGCTTGCGTTTCAGAGAATCTCTTTCCTTTATTATATAAATCGAACCACCCACTTGCATAGACTTTACATTTCGCCGTCTAACCCTCAATCATCATTATCATCATGCAGCTCAAGAACTCTTTGCTTCTGCTGACGGCCATCACGGCTGGTTCCGCTGTCGCCCGCATGCACGGCCATGAGCGTCGTCATGCTGGTCACCACAAGGTCCATCAGGAAAAGCGTGCCGTGGGCGATACCGTCGTTGCTACTATTGACGGAAAGGTTGTCTCATGGGCCAACGAATACGCCGGAGGAGCTGCTACTGCCACCACTGCTGGTACCGCTGCTGCTACTGTTGCTACTGCTGCCACTGCTGCTACCACCACAGCTACCAGTGTAAAGGCCACTACGACTTCTGTCCCTGTATCCTCCGCTGCCGGCACTTGCGCCACCTGGGATGACACCTCGGCTGACGATGACTACACTCGTGATGGCTTCGGCGAGAAGACTTACTCCAACTACCTCGAGTACATCTGGTACAAGGGCAACGTGGGAAGCCCATGGGGCAGCAATATCATTGAAGTCGCTGACGAGAAGGCCTGCAAGTACAAGCATGTCGTCCGTATTGACGGCGCTGAGCAGGACGCCTGGACCGTTGTTTTCTGGAACAAGATAGGTCCCGACGGCAAACTGACCGGCTGGTACAACAACAACAAGGCCCTTGAGATCACCCTTCAGCCTGGTGAGACAAAGTATGTGGCCTTCGACGACGACTCCCAGGGTGCCTGGGGTGCTGCCAAGGGCAGCGAGCTCCCCACTGACCAATACGGCGGCTATTCCTGCACCTGGGGTGAATTTGACTTTTCTAACAATGGCAACAACGGCTGGTCCGGCTGGGATGTTTCCGCTATCCAGGCTCAAGTCGCCAACCAGGAAGTCCAGGGCATGAAGATTTGCGATAACCAGGGTGGCCGCTGCTCTTCCATTACCAATCTTGCTACCCAGGTGGACAATGCTTACACTGCCGCCGAGGAGGGTGTTGATGGCATTGGTGGTAACCTTGGCCCTGGTCCTGTCCGCTTGGTGGTTACTGTTGATTACAGCGAGTAAACTACCTTTTTCAAGGATTTATCCTATGCTTGCTCCCATTGATTTTTTTTTTTCTTTTGACCATATTCAGTTGTTTGATTCTCATCAAAAATTCGCTTGGGGTATCAAGGTGTTGATATGGGGGTTACCCAGTGCATCAAGGGGATGATGGCCGTTCCCCGCGGCTAGAAGCTTGCAGGGAGACTAGTCCGTTTGCCTACAGCGTAGGTAGTTCTCGTATCAGTGGCCATCGTCTTACCTGATGCAACATATTTTTTTCTTCATCTGTACATAGTATATATACCACTGCTGCATTTCTAGTTGATATTAACCTGATCCATGTACATCTTGTGTCCTAGTATCTTTACATAGATACCGTACTAGTATCCCGGATGTAGACCCTACTTGCCTTTTCAAAGTATACACAACTAATTATCATCTACTAATCCCTAGTACAAGCCTATTTAGAGTAACAGCGCCTAAGTAGCTCTTCATCCCACGTCCAACCAACAGGGAATCAGCACCTCCACGGTTTCACTCTGACACAATAAACAAGAACGCGGGATCTATTTCTGGATTCGCCGGACCAGGTATACGAGATTAGGTACCATATATAGAAAACACCCTTAATATGCTAAATATAAATATCATCAGTCTTTCTTGCCGTCTCCACAGAATTACTATTTCTACTATTACTCTTAGCGTTGGTTTTACAGAGCATACTCTATCCTAAATTAGGTTATGTTTCTATTATTATTGGTAGTATTATACGCTCCAGGCCGGCGGCTGGAGGAACGTAGGAACGTATCCCGGGTAGTATTTGGTTTGGTGAGGTAGCTATATCGTAGGCGCCAGAGGACTGTCTATCTAATGGCAGGCTCTTTGAATCTAGAGGTATAGTATTCATGGTAAAGGTTACGGAGTAGTCTGACCTACGTAGGGGTGCGTTTGTTAAACTAACCTATCCACTATCAGGGCTGCACCTCCAAACCATACCCAAATATTGAAGGCTCGGCTTTACTACAGTTTGCTATACTCTGCTTTCTAATCATCTAGATTCAAATTTTTAAGCAAGTGAGCGATAACATGGAATGAGACGGAAGTCCTACAAAACATGAAACGGAAGGAATGGAAAGTATTTTCACAACCTAAAAATGTATATGCCATCAGGAATCAAGTCTTGTGATGGAGGATTGAAATGCGAGGAATTTTTGGCTACGAATGTCATTAAGGACGAGGTATTGTTTGCAGCTTGAGTTTGATGACTTTCAGCTTAATTTAACCGGGTAGATAGATTCTGGGCTTTGTCACAAAGTGCGTAGGGGTGAATAAACCTCAACTCTTATCCAAGAGGGACCCTCTTGTTATTGAATTCTAAGGGTTGTCAGGTGTTGTACTTGGACCTTGTAGAGTATATTCTATCTACATTTTGTAAGGTAAGTCCGTCTTTCAGGCATTAATTAAAGTAGCATAGAGGAATGGACTATTTAAGACCTATATCAATTCACGCGATTAGACAATTAAGGAATTGTAAGGTATTAATGATAGAGATGTCTACTGCAACCCGAGGCCCAGAATCTGTATTCCCTGCACCGGTAGAACATACCTACAGCCATTACCATACAGAGGGCTTACATTAATTGGCAAGCGCTTGCCTTGCCAGCAGTGCTCGCTGGCAATGCATCTCCCGAGGCATTTGTGTTCATGATTGGAATTATTTGACCCTGGTGTAGGTCTACCTAAATCCTAAGGCAGTCGGCTGGACGTATGGGAAATCACAAAGTAGTCTACTGTGTAATTGGATATGGAGTCTATAATGGAGGTCGATCTTTGATATTAGAATGGCGATTTTCGTTCGAGTGCCCGTATATTTCACACTGACCTCTTCCTCCATGTGAGCGTATGCGGTATAGTATGAGTAACCAAACAGAACCCTTCCAAGAACGCTGCCTCGACTCGGTCTCATTGACTTGAATTCAATGGTAAGCATGTCGGATGTGCGATGTCCGTTTGGTCTGTGCAATGAGATATTGGGTGTGTATCATCATCATTATCATCATCAGATGAAAGGGCAGAAGAATTTGACGACACCTCCAGGAATATGGCTGTTGAAGATGTTTTTCCTATTTCTCGGGATAGTCTATGGCTTATTCGTGTGTGGAGGCCCCTTGCATTCGAGAAAAGGGGGCCAAGGCCAGGATCTTATCAATTAGTTAGCAAGAGTAGAAACAAGGCGCAAGAAAAGCAGTTGCGAATAATATAAATAAGATCTAGATAGTACATACATTAGGACGTGCTTGTGCATGATCTATAGATCAAGCGTTGAATATAGTAAACAGATATCTTGGGGTTAAATAGGGTTAGGGGAGTTGAGTCCTTGGCTTGACGGCGATTCATTCCCTAAAATATTGCAGCATAGTTAGGAGCAGTCACAACAGTAACACCCATGGCTCCAGACATTTGACTGATTGGCAGTACTCTAAGGCAGGTCTTTCATAGATTCTATGTCTATGTATAGTTGCACCGTTGATCTAAGGCGAGAGTCACCAATGTCAATGACAAAGTATAAGACGTCTTTCCTGGCTGAGAAACAGAAATATTAAATACGTTTTTGGAAACTTAATCACAGCGAAGTAATGAACTTATCTCAGACAAACGGGCTACGTGAAAGTCATTAGATGACTCTTCGCTGGCGAGATCGTGGCAGCTTTCATGAGACAAATAGATCCCAAGGGTTATATATCAATACGAGCTCGGAAGGAAGAAGTGAAATGATAATAAAAATACAATTGTGAACTTATCAGGAACACGAGCCGCATGACGGTATCAAATTCCGAGGAAATCTCCCGCCTGGAGAGAGTCTGGTATCATTATTCCCTCTGACTCATCCTCCTCCTCCTCCTCGAATTCTTCCTCTTCAGCTGAGAACACCCCCACATGGGCCATATATCCTAGCAATGCGGCGAAGCCACCCACCACAGCCGCAATGGATAGTAGGGTATCTTTCTTCTGGCCCTGAGCGTAGGCTGACAACGCTTGGCTTTCGGTTGCAGACAGTCCCGAGTCCGAGGCTTCGGCGGCCTCGCGTAAACGGTTGTTTGTGCGCACGTCTTTTAGAATTGGCGTAGCGTCCGCCAGGGTATTGAGGACGGTGGATCCGATGGTGGTCAGACGGGCTCTTTCAGGTGTCCGCCAAGGCAGCGACGAGGGGCTGAGCTCTGTCGGGCTGCTGCTACTGAAAGCGTGAGAGATTTCCACAATCCCATAGAGTTCCCGGCGAATGCGATCCGTATAACGTGATATTCGCGGGGCTTTTCGTTTCATTGAATCGCGGAGCCATTGATAGGGTAGATCCGGGACTAGTGCTAGGCTGAGGTAGCCTATTGCAAGGCAGTCTAGGCTTGATGGCGCCCTTCCCGAAAGCAGATACGGCTTATCGCCTAGCAATTCTTCTAGCGGCTCAAACAGCTCACCTGTTAACGCCTCCAAACGGAATTGGTTCTGCTGTGACGTCTTCCCTAGAAGGCTAGAGACAGTCTCCCGCGGGCTCCGGATGAAGTTCTGCGGGATTTGACCAGCTGCGATGGCGGCAGAATGATCCCGTTTCTGCTGCTCCTGTATAGCTTCCAAGTCGAGCGATGAGAGGCCTAGCAACTCAGTCCGGGCCTTTGCGGCAGCGTGCAGCTTTGGTGGAAGGATCCATTGGTTTGGCCATTGAAGGATCGCACCGTATGCTGGAGAGGTGCTATTGTAGTAGTTTTGGCTGGTTACATAGAGCGAAAGGTCGACGAGGGCTTGGGCACGGGATTCCACAAAGGAGGAGAAGCTGTTGTCTGATCGTCAGTCGTGTGATCTTTCCTTCTTTTTTCGCTCGTGTCTTTTCGTGCTGGGATTTAATGAAGGGGTGGAAAGGTGCATACGCAACGCTATCGACTTTGTCTAACCCGCTCAGGTCCCGATCCAAATCCCACGCGCCACTGGAGTACTGACGCAGGTAATCCACGATATTCCGAAACCGACTCACCCACGTCGAACCATTCTTCAGGGCGGGTAGCTCATCTGCGGGGTAGAAGAAGAATAAAACAAGGACGGTTTCAGCCAAATTGCAGATTAATCCAGGTATGTATGCAAGGCAGAACTCAACATACGTGTAGGAGAGACGGTTGGGTCGCTACTCGCGATTAGAACCCACTTGTCCTTCGGGACGGTCTGAGAAAAATAGGCGATAGTTGCGAGGCATTGGGCCTCTATGGAGGGCAGAGAGAACCCTGGACCCCAGACATGGAGCTCTAGAACCATGATCTTGTGGCTGATTATTATTTTTGACTTGGTTTCCCCTTGTTTCTTTCCCCTCTCTTTGCCTCTTTCTTGCTGGGGGGAATATGGCCAAGAAGACTGCGACAGGGGAAAATGCTGCGAAATGATCACGTGGCAGGTGCCTTGACCGCCATCCTCAGGCACGCACGGTGTATGTTTTAGGCAGATTCTATCCAAGTACCTACAGTAGTTACATATATCATCATCGCATTATCATGACTTGGATCCATTTAGATACTCTGTGTTTAATTTGGTGCCTAGCCCGTTGCGCAAGAAGAAGAGGTGAAATGCTACCATTGTATTTACCCACAGATGAATAATTTGCCTCGGTGGATATCGAAGGTACCTACGTATGCCGGGTCGTCAGACTCTTCCCTCATGTAGATTGATTTGTCCAGCTGGCGATGATGGCGTTATCAACCCCGGTCTGAATCCCTGCAAACCGGCGGCCAGCGGGTTAACCGTCTCCCAGCCGTTGTATGTTGTATGGTACCTACATAGTAATACAGCTATCCATTGCTAATTTGCTAACTACTTGGTAGCCTGTAGGGGTAGGTAATCGCTGGCATCTTCCCATAGTAATAATATACTACTTCCTATCAGCCTGTAGACCCAGGTAAATACCACAGCACTATTATTATAGAGCCTCATTCTTATAGCCTTCCCGACACGAGGGGAAGAGAGGGAAAGGGAGGGGTCCCCTGGTTAGTAGTATTTAGGCTTCAGATAAGACCATTATTAGCTCCCAATGATATGCACACGTTCCATGGCTCATGAAGCACAGAGCTGAAAATAAAGGCTGTCTTGGTCTCGCTAGTGGTAGTAGTACTTGTTCTCAGAGCCCTTTTCAGAGTTTCCTGGCCATGAATCAACTCGGGCCACCCAAGCGAGCACATGGCAATGATGGCATGACAAGATTTACTCCGTATTTTGTGCAAGTTTCACCCAAACTTTCAAGTTGGCCCCCTCTTCTCCTCCACCCCCAACTCCAATTTGACCCCTCTTCACCCCCGAAAACTAATAATAATGATAATAATAATAATAATAAAGGCTGAAACCTTAAGGGTAAAGAAAGTTACTTCCATCCATGCGCGGTCAGTTGACCTGCGATCAGGCTCCACGGGGAACCTTATTTGGGGCTGAATTCAAGCCAGGAGGATTGGAAGTTAACACCAACAACGGAGTCACTATCTAGGTAATTGTCATGACTCGATGACTGCCCAGGATTCTTCGGGGACACTGCCACCATTGGTCCTCCGCCCTATTGGCAGGAGTCTTCTCGTCATAGGTATTCCAATCCTGCTTGCTTTTCTTAATGATTATCGAATCATTGTCGTCATCCTCGTCATTATTATCATCTTCATCGGGCAAGGATACGTAATGTCACTACTAATAGGAGTGGATAGCAATATGATGAGAATAACAATAATAACAACAATAATGTACTCTATATTAGAAGAAAGCAAACAACCCGAAGTTGAGTACTAGAGAGGTAATAGGAAAGGTAACTATGACATGGCAACTACTACTAGGTACCACTAGTAGTATTAGGACGGACATTAATATTACCTGGAAGGGACGAAGTGGTGGCATGTCGTACATATGCAGGCGGTTATCGTCAAATTACCTACAGCGATAGTGCTCCGCCAGCCGATGCATCTGCTCACTAGAAGGGAAGCAGCTGTTGCTTGGATTGAAGGTTCGATAGATTGTCATTGCATTAGTACTAAAGTGGGCGCTATTATCATTCTGTTATTATAATTTACAGAGTGCAGAGGACTTGCAATCGAGGGTGCTACTACCTTATACCAGTAGTAAGTAGTACTACCTACTTGTTCCAAAACCAAGGACAAATCAAATTATTTGATTGTTGCATCGTGGGGAAAATAGGCTAAAACAGGAAACTGGTAAAAAAACGATGCATGAATGTAATGATGATTCATGATTAAAAGAAAGTAAAGAGCGATGGAAGAAGATACCTGGTTATTGCCTACTACTAATAATATCTACTAAACAGGTAATAATAATGAAGACTTGATACTGAGTCATCGCCAGGCACCACCCACCCCGGAAGGCTAAGGGAGTCTCGGAAAACAAGAAATCAGAGACACTACTAGGTCCTATCGAACTGGAATCCTTGTTTTTTTATATGAGCAAATTAAAGCCAAGCCTGACTCGAGTGGACACCTGGTTGCACAAGGCACTCATTACGAAGCAGTGCTACTGTAGTTGGTTCTTGTCAAATCTGCGAGTTTACAACAGTATGATAGGGGAAATGCAATAATAGCGCATGTAAGCGACGATCTAATTATCAGTCGAAGAATCAAAATGCTTGCGAGAATGCGATATGCTATCGGGTATATTAACTCTATTATACATGCTGTTGCTTCAGATCATGTACTAGGACGAAAAGACCGAAGATAATACAGAATAGATAAGAAAGAAAGAGAGAGGGACGAAAAGAGAAAGAAGCGAAATATCCCCCTCCCAAAATAATTAAATAAGCTTCAGGAAGTTCATTCGCGGATTGGAGTCCAGACGTGGGTAAAACAAGGGCGCATTGACACTTCCAAGTTGGAACTTGGAAAATAAAACCGATGGAGCGATCGTTGTCCTGGAAATTGCGTCGACCGAAGAAGTTGTGCAAGACCGGACTGGCTTGAAAATGGCGGCCACATGCAATAAAACGGTCTGCAGCTGTGTCATCATGTTGTCATAGTTACTTCTTGCGGGGTTGAGCGTTGACAAGGCCGCTATGAGATAAGTAATCACAAGGTGGGGGCCTCATGGCCTGATAGCTTGGATATCGTTTTTATCGTCAAGCCCAAACCCCCTGCACCGTGAGAAAGCGCGCTGATCAATCGGTTACCCGCGTGAACCGATAGAGGGTATTCCATGTCGTCATCTGGATAACGCCGTTGCGAAACTAGAACAGTGCGCCTGCGCATTGTTCCTTGAGCAGCAGAAAAGAAGCTGTAGTAGTAAAAGAGTAAATCAAGACGATATTAAATCCCAGTAATCTCAAATGTCGTATCTTGGGATTGCACTGGTCTAAAGGTATTCGAAATGTCCGGAGTAAAAAGTTGAAGGAAGCAGTGAAAGGATAAAGTGGTGTAGGTAGTAGTCCAAAGGAAAAAGGCCGTTGTATAGTCCCGACATGGAGATCGTGATATGCGTGGAGAACAAGTTTCCTTTGCTATGAGCGACTCGAGCCGGTTCACCTGAAAATGGTTCGCCAGGAAGCATCGCGTGTGGAAGTGGTCGAGTCCAGAGTCGTCAAGTTCATCAGAAACCCTCAGTGTCGGCTTATTTGGGAAGCGGTGGAAGAGGTCCCTTTGGAGGAGGTCCAGGGCAGGGAGGGAATTGAGAAGAACCACCGACAGAAGGCATGATGAAAAACGTTAGGATATTGAGAGGTGGCCTGTTGCAGAAGAATAGCGTGTTGTCGCGAGGAGATGTTGATGTATATAGTAGCTGAGGATACAGTACGATGAAGCTGTACGCAGTTGATTGGATTGTTCTTTGAGAAGAGAAATTAAGAAAGAAAGAAAGAAAGAAACCTCCAAAGTCAAGGTCAGCCAGTGGTTAATATATCATCATTTCAATAATTTTTATAAAAAAATATTATATCTCCGGACGGGATAAAAAAATAGTAAAATTGTATAAAATAGAATAAAAAAAAAAATAAAAAAATTTAAAATTTAAAATTTAAATGATTGTCAGAAACCATACTACTCCGTATAACTAATAATAATATTATTATTATTATTAGCAATACCAGCTATTAAGGCCATCCCTGCAGTGAACAAAAGCTGAGCTCCACACCGGACAGAGGGAAACGAACGACGTCAGAATCCGCCGTCTCTAACACTAGTCCAAGTAGAGACAGTGGGCTGCCATATGGCCTGCCCCAATCGGAAAT
Organism: Aspergillus funiculosus; assembly: GCA_027569145.1. Classification (NCBI taxonomy): domain Eukaryota; kingdom Fungi; phylum Ascomycota; class Eurotiomycetes; order Eurotiales; family Aspergillaceae; genus Aspergillus; species Aspergillus funiculosus. Next base: position 161,531 of record JAPDEN010000025.1, read on the forward strand.
TCAAGAGAAAATTTCTAGAAGTTCTTCCCGTCCACTCTCGTTGCCTCGTCGATTTGCTTCACCGCTGGGATGAGGAGAAGGGGGGGCAGTTTTTTGCCTCCCCCTTTTATTGTGTCCCACAGGGCTTACTGATCATTTCCAGAAAAATTTTCAGGTACGGATGAATCCAAAACACCGTCAAGACTCAAACAGTAGTACTAGCAGTACTCCGTAGTACTCAGTCCGGAGTAGAAACAAGAAACTAGACCTTAATAATAATACTTCGTCCTACTCAAGGGAAAAAGGGAGTGACAACATGAGACCCACTCGTGAGTGCTGATGACCTTCTGTCTTTTGGCCTTGTTTCTTTTTGTTTCTGCCTAAGCCTTCGACTAGCACGCGCGAAGAAGCTAGGTGAGGACCAGAAGGAGAAGATGGGATTATTTTCGGATGAAGACACTGTTTCTGTCAACCCCATCAATAATAATAATAATAGCCAATACAACTGTAGTTAGTTAATACAGAGAGGAGCTATCCGACTCAACAGAGACGATAGTTAATGATAATAGGTAGTTAGCTACTCAGAGTAATAATAATATCAACAATAACTAATAACTAATAGTTTATAATAATACTATCAGGAATAGATCCATAATTAATCTTTCTCATGCAGAGCAATATTAGTATTAATGTCCTTCTATTAAATTTAATCAGTCGTCCGAGGGGCCGATTATGCAGACACGTGCCGGTTCGTAGATCCTAAGACGGGTATATTTCATCCATGATACCTCAGATACCGAAGCACAGGTAATGGAACAAGGGAATCAGGTGTCTTGTCTATTGACTCTTGACACTTGACCCTTGAAGAAACCCAAGACTAGGGGATAGGGAGTTGATTCCTTCATCGCACTGAGTAGTAATTAGGGACTTAGTAGTACTAGTGCTGTACTACTCAAACTAGATGGAGCTGAGGACTAAAACGGAAATGTCTGAGCGTCTGATCCTGTATGATTCATCAGTTTAGCCCCAAGCCAGAATGCCGGGACGTTCTCCAAGCCACCCCAAGGCTCAAAGCTGGTACAGTTCCTGAAGGCTGAGCCTGACAGCCATGGGGATTCCTCCAAATCTTGAGCCGTTCGGAGATGGCGAGGTCCGTTCTTGTAGCTGCCCTGGTCAGGGGAGGGAGGCTTGTTGTGTGTTAGGGTAATGTCAAAGTCGATAATAATAATAACAATAATAATATTATGACAGGTCGTTTCATCAACAGGTAGGGTTGTACAAGATAGATGTCTACGGTGTCCTCTTCAGCCAACAGAAGACGGAGGTATTATCTTTGGCTCCCATACATTACTAGGATGTTTCAGGGGATGTCTCCAGGATCAAAGCGAAAGTCCCTATCTGAGCATTTAACCCCGCCAACGAGAAATCCCGTCCCCTTGCAGGTGATCATAAACTGTTCGTGTTAATATTAATATTATTATTATGCCGGCGATTTGGCCAGGGTGAATGGTTGAGCCTTGCTGATATCGACGTCCTACTACGGAGTACTAGTAGTATCTACTCCGTACTAGCTTCGAGACTGAGTAATCCCGATACTGCGGTTATGTTATAGACCTAGTAAACCGGGACAGGTGCTTTGGAGGCTCACCAGCTGGACGCGGGTTAGCGGTTGGGACGGTTGACCTGCCGTTCTCCCAACGTTTGAGATATGGGGACTGACTTTACTCAGTAACTACTAACCAGTAGTTAGTTGAATCTGGAATATTTCTAATTTCTAGCAACTCTGGTTCCATGTTTGTCGGAAAGATAGCCGAAAACCGGTCACCGTGAATAACCATAGTATCATCATCAACCAATGCCTATGTGCCAAAATCAAATGATTAGTACCCCGTATCCATGGATATTGAGAACACTCAAAAACAACCTCCTCCCCCAACCAGAATTGCTTTTACCTATTTGATGCAACAACCGATTAACCATCTAATAGCCACTCTAAAGTTCGACTCACATAAATCCGTAGTAATTAGCAACACTTTTCGTCCGCAATGGACTTGGTGGCTAGTGTGTACGGAATCTATATGCGCACGATGCAAAGATGCGGGACGACGCACATCGCTGCATTCGTGACGGCTTGAATTCGCGTGTCTTCTCTTGCATTTGCGAAGGAGGCATGCCGTCTTACCCAATCGATCCCGAGTCTGTAATCAAGGATCAACCTCACCCCCCACCCCCAAATCAACGAATATTGCCGGGGGAAAAGAAGCGAAGGGCAAAGGATGATCCAGCACGTCACAACAATGACTACTGCATCAATGCACTCTGTATATACAGCTTGACCCACAAATTTGCGTTTCTAATACGGAGAAAATTTTCAACTGGTGATTTGGCATGGCGGCCTTTTCCGCTAAAGGTAACTTTGTAGGTTCCTGCAGCCATTTGGAGTAGACTGATTATTGTGAAGTGCATGCAGCATACTTCAGGTAGATTAATGATGATCATCACTGTGGATAGGAACGGATTGTAAGCCATGAACTCTGGAGTCCTTCTGGCGTATCATCTTGTTCCTTGGGGTTGTTGTTTTTCAAATCTAAGCGGGATCGCGTCACCGCTAACGAGATCACATGGACCTTTTCTTTATCTACTTTGGAAAAGAGCAGTTTCCTTCGAGTTTCGCGTTTCGAGTTTTCGGATCCGGTCTCCATTACGATTATTCCTGCAGATTGCAGAGTAACTACTTAGCTACTCTGGGATGTACTCTATAGTCCATACGGAGACCGAACTCGGAATTACCGCTATTTTGATTTGGCGGCGTGACGAACAGAACACGGCACGAACCCAAGTGGAGGAGAAAGCGGTTCTGCGCGGCTGTGCCTGACTCCTAGTCTGGAGTCCTCCAAAAAAGCTGAACGAAATGAGTGATCCACAGTTGGGGGAAGTTCATTCCGCACCGTTGGTGAGATGGGTATTAGGTACGAGTCTTTGTAGCGACTGGATGGCAGGAGATTTCTCCTGGTTCGGCGGGGGTCCCTACTTCGTCTTTTGTTTGCTTGGCAGGATGTCCTCCCCGAGTCCTGGAAATTATTATTACTATTATTATTAACTATCCTCTCTTACTCTGTATAATTATGTACTGCTGACCCGATGACAGTATTCGTTATCATCATCTTTTGGTCATCTTTATTATTATTATTAATTAATGATGATAGATTGTCTGTACAAAATTTCCTTATAAACTCCTAATCACGGGGGAGATACACATTAGGTACTTGTCGCTAGCTTGTAATAGTCCCGTACTTAGCAATGCGGTCTCTGGCAAATCATGGCTTCTCCGCAGAATTGAGTATCGAACGGTATACCTTAATCTCCTCGACTCTGCCAACGGGACCCAACGATTCTTCGCATTTGCGCCTCGGCCAGGAAACTTAAGTTATCAACCCTACGGGAAAATCTCCGCTCTCCAGAAAATATTATTAGTATCAAATTCAACCGTCTTCTAGAAACCAGCAGATCCATGGTTGACTGTCTCTTAGTCCTTGAGCCTGCGGATTCCGGAGTGCGGGCCCTTCCTGGAAGAAATGAATAGTGAGATACACTACTATACTAGCAGCCGGCTAAGGGCTTACCTACAGAATAGAGGCTAGGGCTCATTAAAGAGGAGCAGCGCCTCTCCTTCCCAAGGCTTAAGTAGCATCCCACGTTTCCATCCCGGAATACTACTCGCGGAGTAGTACGGAGTACGGCACTTTTAGAAGGCTGTAATAAGAACTACGAGTATCCACCTCTATTACCAGGAGTACATACTACTAACATAGCACTCGACCGTTGCGGGCTCTGCAGTCTTTGTTGAGCCAACGGTGGAATTTGTCTCTCCCACCAAAAGCCACAGTTTCAGTCCGTCCCGCGATCCACACGCACACACGCGCGCGCGTGCAGGTGCTTTATTCTGCACGGTTAGAAGCGAGGAGGAAATTGGATATGTATTTCAAATTGTCTGATAGTTGCACCAATAGTAATAGTAATAATAACTGAGAAATCCCGGATCATCGGGATTTGACCCATGAGTCGTGTTGACTTACTTGTTCGCCACTCCCGAGTCGTTGACTCGTGAGTCGTTAGTCTAGGAGTCTCTAAGGAGTAAATCAATATCGTTACCAACAATTCGGATGTTCCTCGGTAATTTTCCAACTAATCGCTTATTGGATCTTTATCAGTGGTGACGTTATCCGAGGTATCACATCTCCAAATCACGCCAATGTGTTCATGTGTAGGTAGTAGTTGGGGAAATGTAGGGACCTAGGGAAGACCCCTTACTAGGATCTTTAGTAAGTGTACTACTCTATAGTTAAGCATTACTTTACAGTATAATATTAAGTTATTAGCTCTTCAATAAAAATATGGTTTTAGTATCTTAAAAATATATTTCTTTATATAGTTATTCTTGTACCCAATGAAACCCACCAATTCCAAAGCAGTATCACATAGAGCGCGTATTGTCTGAGGATACAGACAGAGACAAAAATCCAAATGATCAACATGCTTTAACCTTTAAACTTAGTATTTCCTGCAGCTTTCGAGTTTACTAAAATCTTACTTTCAGTCATTGCAAAGGTCTGTTGATTTGATCTCTTAATCTCTCAATTTCCCCAATATTCCTGGAATCCTATCTAGAGCATGTGTCGCTGCAGGGTGAATGGGTCACCCCACCTTTCCAGCTGGAGTAAACGGATTGTGCCTGGCCGATTCGTTAGATGATTGCGGGTTTGAATGAAGTCGATGAGTGCTCTGGTAGTTAGATTAACTTCCTGATAAGGTGGCTCGCTCGGTAATAAACTGAGCCGGAGCATCGGCGTTTTGTCATGGTATAGGAACATAGATCCTTCCATAGGACTTTGAATGACTGTTACCGTATACATCTTCATGACCTTCAGGTGGTTGCACTGGGATACAGTGAGCAAGTAAGCTGCACGTGCTGTCTACCAGTCTCTACATCCTCATCCCCTCCAGCCCACAGAAAACTTGTGCTTTCTCCAACCTCTTTGGGTGCTAACCATTTTCCCACCAGGTGCGAAGCTTGGGAGAAATCTTAAGATAACTCCTTTATCCCATTTCAGTAACAGGTACAAAAGAGTACAGGACCAAGACAGAAAAGCTGAGCTCAGAGATTTCCTTTAAATTCTCTTGTACGGTTAATTTTCTCTAACATATTAAGCTCCTATTGGAATATCCTCTTTAAGAAGTTGGCAACTAGTGCTGAATTAATTAAGTTAATAAGTTATTACTTGTGCTTGGGTCTAAATTATAATATAATAATACCACAAGACCTGCTTATCATGCAGCTAGAGGGGGGAAGATAGAGGTACTATAATAAAACTTATAATCTAGGAAGTTGGGAATTGAACAGAAAAATGGGACTTTGCTAGCTCTATGCTATGTCACACTTTCCTAGAAAATTTGAAATGCTGACCACCATTTCATGAGCTGCTCTTCACACCTAATTGGCTATAGGCCGCCCTTCTGCAGATGTATATAATACAAAAGGTGAACTTGCTTTGTTAGATATCATCGGAGGTAAAGGCGGGCATAGGCATTTCCATTTTAGATCCCTGCTTTAATTAGATATAAAAACAAATAAAAATCCGTCTTTTGCTTCCTTCCGGACTCCATGCTCCAACGGTGCCTTCCCGAAGGGAAACAGAACCGTATCTCGCCTTGACCCGACGGTTTGAGTGATTCAACATGTGCTACTACTTGGAATACGATGTCATATACAAAGACTGTAAGAAAGATCCCAAACATGTTGTCCACAAGAGAAAAGATTATCCTTGTGACGACTCTAAGAAGAGAGCAAATCAAGAACTGTGTCCCGATCCCCAGCCAGCTCCTTGGCAATGGGATAGCTCCAGTATTCCTGGGCCATGCTACAAGTGTGCTAAGCATCATTCATTCTTTGCTCATGTGCGATATCTGAGGTTCGTTTCAGCCATCTAAAAACGCGTCCTCTTTATTCGATTAGCGTCTCAGAGAAGTGTCGACAACATGGATAAGAAGTATAAAGGCGAATGCTTTTGCAAGGCTTGGCTGCAGGGAATATTTCGAAGCTATCGTTTGATAAATAGGAGCTCTTTTGTGGGATGGGGTGCGTACATGCAATGTTGATATCTTTCACGATATTCGCAGGAGTTGTGTATTCAGCATTCCAACATTGAAGAACCAATGATTTCAAGTCCACATTTGTAAGATCTGGAAACTTTCGCTGCTTGAATTTCAGCTCCCTTTCGTCTTCAGAGAAACTATGATACGGCAAATGGCCTGTTGCCATCTCATACAGAGCAGAACCGTAATTTGATATATCACCTTGAAAATCTTGTGGTGTAGCAAGTGAGCCGACAAGTGAGCTTGTAAAATCGCCGACCTTTAAATCCAGACGTTGGTCCAAGAAGAAATTCGTACAATTGACATCGCCGTGGCATATCCTGTTTTCATGAAGGAATTGTAATGCTTCTGCAGCCTGTCGTGCCCAACGGAGCAAAGTAGAAGTAGGGATTAAATCTTGTGATTCCCTTAAAAACTGTCGCACTGGACTGAGCTCTGCATAATCTAGCAGGATGTCGTGGCTCGTGCTGCCGTGGAATTTAGAAGCGATGACGGCCGTTCATGAGATGATAACTCCAGGAGCTGATATATCTCTCTTTCATGATCACAGCGGGCACATTCGTCATCATCCCCGAGAGGAAACTTTATGATGTACTTAGTATTTGGGTCTAAGGCCGCCATTCCGCTCGTCCACATCCCTTAATGTCCTGGATACCTATTCCAGGCGGGAACGAAAAATTGCTGTTAGCACCCATGAGTCAAAATATGTGGGTAAAAGAAAATCAGAAATGTAGGTTTGGAGGTAGCAATAAAGGGTGGCTGGATTGGAGAGCAGAGAGGGACGAGGAGGCAAAAGCAGTCTTAAGTGCCGGCGAGAGAAAAAAAGATGCAGAGGCGACGAGGAGGAGTGGCGCGCGGCCGTGATTCTGCGATAAGATAAAATATGACTCTAAATAGGCAGGACGTGACTGGAAACAACCTGAGTGTAGAATATCAGAAAGAAAGTTGGGGAAAATAAAGAAGTGAGACCAAAGGAGATAGCAAGTATGATTATATACTTAGAACTCTTGGTAAGAAGTTGCGGCTGGTACCTAGGTAGCACAGTTACTGGGCGACCATACTAGAAATAGAATATAATCACAGAAGGCCTAAGTTTTAGATAAGAATATTTAATTAAGAACCATCCTCAGAATTACAAAAGATCCAAGAACAGTAATAAATACTTGACCACATTCCCATAGAACGCAATGCCATTTGAAGTTGGGTTTTACATCAATTTAATAATTCAATTATTGACATATCTGAATTTACTGGGGGGTAGATCTAAGATAATTCTTGTTGTTCTCCATTTACCAGGCATAATATGTAAGTACCTACAGTTAAACTGGTAAACGGGTGGTAGGAGGCTGTCTACCCACCCAGGCTGGGTTTTAGGCTTTAGACCACTCGCATGTATTAGTATTAGGTAGATAGCCTGAAGTATATCAACTCGAAAGACGGCGACAACGGCTCTGGCATTTTGGCAGAGCGATGCTTTTTTTTTAGAAGAACACTTCATATCCCAACACCATGATTAGTTCACAAGGGTATGGCATAACCTTGAGCATGGACAGGTCCGTGTCCCCATCACCACAACTCTTATTCTTCATCTAGGTCCCCCTGGGCTTGCGTGGATATCCACTCCTCCATTAGGACTTGGCGCGTAGGCTCCGATGGTGCTGCCTTGCCTTCGCCTCTCTGTCCTTTCCGTGTCACAAGCAGACACAACATCCAACCATAAATGTTGAAGCCTTCATAATTTGTCCGGAAGCGCATTTTCTTGTCATCATCCTCCAGGGTTTGATGTTGCGGTCCGTCCTTCTTCCGTTTCGCGCGTTGACCATCTAACGGGTCACCGTGAATATCTGACAGTCGTGGGCGCTTGCCATGTGTACCATTTTCTTCGTCCACGCCCGCCTGCGGAATCGCATCCAAGTCCAACTCTGAGTCACTATCACTTTCAACTAGAATCCCCGCGACGGCTCGATCATCAACCCCCTGATCTTTCCCATTCTGTGCTGATTTGTTCCCATTTCCTTCAAAATGTTTATGTCGTGTCAAGAGCGAATGACGGGTGCGCGATTCACGGAGAAACAAGGCGACCTCAAAGTCCTCTGTACATGATTAGCCTAAAGACGCAGAGAAACGCATATCAGATTGGAGTCACACCTTCTGCGATCACATCCTTCACTGGTCTTCCCTTCTTCCGCGCAAGAAGCCTCTCGTTCTCTTCTCGTAGTTTCGGAAGGACTAAGGGTCGGATGGCGGCGAAGATGCGAGGGAGAACAGGATCACGGCTATCTAGTAACCATCGCGTATCTGAAGGATTCTCCAGGTAGATCCTGCACTCGAGCACAGTGTACTTGCTGATTCTGAGATAACGCCTAATGGGGGCCATTATAAGGGTGAGGCCAAAATGATGGAGCCTCTCCAGCTCACTGGTTACTGGTATTGACGTCAGCTGTGCATGAAAATAATTGAGACAGACAGATGGCATAGCGATTACATAAGGCCATACACAAAGGGTGTATAAATTCACGTGAGGCTACCCGTCCGTGCCGAGTCTCTGTCCAATCAGAGGCGATACAAAGGACCTAACCCAAGCAGCTCCCAAGGTCCTCAAAACTCTTGACTGTCCTCCAAGGTCCCCATCCACTGCGACCCCCTCTGCCTGCTGAAATAATAGTCAAAATCTTTATCTGCCACCATGGACTTTCAATCAACGGTCACACTTCTCCCATATTCCTGTCTTTCAATTCACGTTTATATCCTTTGCAAGCCTTCTCAAAGGCCTTTTGGGTAGATTGGCAAGTCACTACTTCAAAAGCCCTCATTGAGTCTTCCCTTCCTTTTGCAAAAGTAAGATTGCGTCTGTCATCCCACATCGTCGGGCCACGAAGGTCCTCACTCTCTCAGTACTAAACCCTGCTCTCTGCCCACCTTCCGTGCATTTGATAGGACCAGCATCCTGCCAAGGTGGTTGAAGGGGTCTGTGGCCGCACATTACCTCCACTGGCGACGTGCGTGTGCGAGGAGGTCATGATATAAGTAGAGCGGGACAAGGCAGATCGAGAATACTAAGCGCACGGAGAACAGATCGTCAAGGATTGTCAAACTGGCTGTAGTGCACTTCATTCTCTCTTCCACGTGGTTCCGATCGAGTCCGCATTCTTGTCTCACTGTCATTCCCATTTTATTGGATCTTCACTTTCCTGGAGAGGTCAATTAGCTGTTCTTGGGTCTTTCTTTGGTTGTACAAGCCAAGGCGTTTGAGAGGGGACTGTACTATTCAGCTGTTCATACGTCAAAAGCTTTTCTGCCCTTCATATTTTGCCCGAAGCTTGCCTCCCTTTCTCATCTAACACGATGAATCTCCTTCATGCTCTTCTTCCTCGGGATGAGGATGGTACTCCTATATCTTGTGATACCGGTAATGAATACGACGGTCGCATAGGCCTACGGATATCCTCAATTTTCGTCATCCTTGTTGGCTCATTATTCGGTGCAACATTTCCTGTCTTTGCCCGAAGCTTCCAAAATTCAAAGATCCCCGGATGGGCCTTTTTTGTTGCGAAGTATTTTGGCTCCGGTGTCATCATCGCTACCGCCTTCATTCATCTGCTTGGGCCTGCCGAAGATGCTTTAAGAAACGAGTGTCTTAGTGGTCCAATTACCGACTATTCTTGGGCTGAAGGCATTATTCTCATGACGATTGTGGTCTTATTCTTCGTCGAGCTGATGGTAATGCGCTATGCACGTTTTGGTGTAGGTCACACCCATGACTCACCTGATATGAGCCATCCTGTCACGGTCGAAAGCAACAGCGTTGAACAGATTGACGCAAAACGCCATATGCCTGGGGAGGATCATCTTGGACATTCTCGAGAGCATCCCGATCCCGAGACGGGTGACAAAAGCTCTTCCCTAGAAGAATACATGTCTCAGCTCACCTCCGTGTTCATTCTGGAATTTGGAATCATCTTCCACTCGGTTTTCATCGGTCTGACCTTGGCTGTATCTGGCACAGAATTCACTACCTTGTACATTGTCTTGGTTTTCCACCAAACCTTCGAAGGACTTGGCCTAGGGTCCAGGCTTGCTACGATTCCCTGGCCACGCTCGAAGCGCATGACACCATACATACTAGCCGTGTGCTACGGGGTGTCGACGCCAATTGCAATTGCCATTGGCTTAGGGGTGCGCGAAACGTACCCCCCTGAAGGCCGCACCACCCTGATTGTCAATGGCATTTTCGATTCAATCTCAGCCGGAATTCTCATCTACACAGCTCTCGTGGAGCTTATGGCCCATGAGTTCATGTTCAGCACATCAATGCGAAAGGCTCCCATCCAAAAAGTACTTGCCGCGTTTGGCCTTTTGTGTTTGGGAGCCTTATTAATGGCTCTTCTCGGCAAATGGGCCTAATGTAGTTGGGTCAAATGAATTGGTTTTTATTTCGGCGTACATATATATGGGTAAATTCTTACATGGCATGGGAATATTTCCGGTTTACGTATTTACAATTTTTTTGCTAGATAGAGCTGGTCTTAAACAATACATTGGTCCTTGATATGGATTTTCCTCCTTTCCCCATCACGTATTCACCCTAGGTCTTTATATAATTCTTCAATCTTGCCCATTGATCTAGACCTATGAAATACATACTACCATATCGCGCCCATGTACATTTTGAATATCTTGACCCTATTTGTCACTAAGAGCTTGTCATGGTCGAATCATAATCGCTGTGCTACAGAATCCAGATCAAGTCGATGTCAACAGAAAGAAAAGAAGCATAAACCACTTTCGTTTTAATTATATAAAGATACACTATGATATTCCTTTACTCGCATAGATCTCATGTCCTAGTTCCCAAGTTGGAGAGGCGGATGGTTTCATACTAGCCCCAACAAAACCACTAGAATATACATCTGTATCACGTCCATAAACTAATTTTCCCTTTCGTACAAAGTCACCTAAGAATGTATATGTGTGATTCTACCTATAATCCCTAGGAGATGTTTATATGTATAATTGAAATTTGTTCTGGCTTAAGCATGTTGAAAAGGTACAGTTCTGCCCGGATATCTACATGGAATCAAAGGGTGGAATGAGAGACCTTACGACCAGTGTATGGGTTGGATTGTAGGGTCTCAACTGAGGCTATAGTTTAAGTTTGCAAATGCAGAGCCCTCTCTGGGCAAATTAGTAGGATGGTAGAAAGATATGATCGATCCAGGTTCAAGAGGGTGTGTATGTGCCTTGTATTCAATGAACGACTGCCATGCATGCAAAAACGCCTAGAGAGTAAGGTGCTGGGTATCATGTATAGCATTGTTACCTTCTATGGGTATCATAATCTGTAAATATCTATGGTACAATTCAGCCACCCATTCTATCAACATTCTAATGAACCCCGTAGCATATAAATGTATAAGACTGGGGTCTAGTCCATTGCGTCAAGCTTATTCTCGGTCATATCGTCATTTTCGGAAACGAGAATCCCAACAAGACACTCTCCGAGGATTGCATCCCAGTTCACCCAAGGGTGAATTTCCAGGAATAGCTTTGCAGAGTCCTTCCCAGCGCCTCGGAGCAGTTCACCTTTCCCACCGGGATGGAACGGGATGTACGGGGTGATATTATAAACTTTGCCCTGATATGATGTCCAAGCGTCGGTACCCTTCCGTCCATTCTGTGCCTTGAGCATCGATGGCGTAACCCGAATCAAAGTGGGAGGTATGTTTGCCCCCCGTAGCTTGTTATTGGGGTTGGAGGTGAGGGCTGCCCAATCTAAAGGTGAGAAGCCTGGTTCTAGAACAGGTCTTTGGGATGACTTCTTCGAGGGTTTCAAAATGAGTGGCGTTGGTGCTAGGGTGCTGCTGCTCGTAGGACGACTGTTTGGCTGTACCCGGAGCGAAGCAGCTGCCGAAGGAGGCGGGCTTAGAGTGCTATTGCTATTGCCGCCGGTTCTACCGCTTTGTTGGGGAGGATAACGTCCGGATATCAGGGCTGATGGGCCAGCTTGCGGCTGAAGCTGCTTCTGCGTCGGCCGAAGCCGCGATGGGGGAGGGGGCATGGAAGAGGAGCCGGTTGTTGAGGGTGGTTGTAGTGAGGGCGTCAGCGTGTCCTTGGCCATGTTATTCGCAGAGGCCAGAACCACAGGTGGTGGCTTCATCGATTCATTTGACGTTTGGCTTAGATTTAGTTGTTCTGTCCGGGGGGCGATCTTGTCGCACTTGTCGGCGTCAAGCTGAAAGGAGGGGACTTCTAGGAGGGGTACATTCGACGGAGATGACTTTGGGGTTATCTGTGATTCCTCCACACCTCCATTCTCTTCTGTTAAGGGTTGCGAATTACTCTTGACACGCGCGACTGCCTCTGAGTCATCCGGGGTGTGCGTTGAGGGGGTCTCCTTTTCGGAGGCCCATTCTCTCGGGGCTCGAGAATTGGATGATTCAGAGAACCAGGACGCAGGAGGATGTCGATAGAGTAGGAAACATGTAGCCGCAACAATAGTAGCCACTCCGATCCAGCCCATGTCGGCCAGATAGTACGCAGGATGGCTGCGAGAAGTCGTGCCTACCCGGGAGGGGAATCAATGAGTCGGAGATGGTGAGGATTGAAAATGAGGTGGTCCGTGCATGTGACTATAGATCTGCTTCGACTCTCTTGGTTACTGTCATTAGTAATGCTACCAGAGTTTCACCTGAACTACACAAGGATAGATATAACTACAAATATATGATGAATAGAATGAATTCTCAAGTCCATTCTCTTATACTATATTCGATTCTCTGAACCCCCTGGGCATAGTAGCAAATATCTGAGCCACCCCGATGTATGTAAAGGTCACATGACTTCGCGACAAGGCGTGTCTCAACTCCAGAACAAGCAGATAAGAACATCATCAAAGCTCGCGTACAGCACGCGCAAACTCTCTCATGGATCCCCTCGATCCCATATTAATTGGCCTTAACACTGCCCAGAGAACGGCAGTGACTTCGCCCGCGCCCATATTACAAGTTCTTGCTCCCCCTGGGTCTGGGAAGACCAAAACCTTAACGTCGCGTGTCGCGTATCTCCTCGCTCATCATGGATACCGCCCGCAAGATGTCATCTGCTGTACATTTACGATCAAGGCTAGCCGTGAGATGCGAGAACGGCTGGCAAAATTAATAGGTGATCAAACTCAGTCGCGGTTGCTTCTGGGTACTTTTCACTCCATATGCCGTCGGTATCTAGTGGTATATGGGCATCTAATCGGTTTGCGGAAAGGGTTCGGGATCGCAGATTCGGGGGATAGTCTGGCGATCATAAAAGTAAGCATATACATATCTTTTTTGTTTCATTCGCTGAGTTTGACGGTATTGCTTACGTTAATGGTCTACAGAGAATTGTGAAGCGCTTGCAACTTGGGATTCAACCCAACATTGCAAAATCCCGTATCTCCCATCAAAAAGCACAAGGCATATCTCCAGATGAAGTAGCGGCAAAGTATAATAAAGGCAGCAAAATTTTAGAGCACCGAGAATTTGTCCAGGTGTACCGGGAGTACGAAAATGATTTGGCGTCTTCTAATCTCCTCGACTATGACGACCTCCTGGTGCGATGTGTGGAGTTGCTTAGACAGCATCCAGAGTGCGTCTCTAACGTGCAGGCAGTTCTTGTCGACGAATTCCAAGACACAAACCACATTCAATATGAGTTAATGAACCTATTTGCGTCCCAAAACAGGCGGATTACGGTTGTTGGGGATCCAGACCAGAGCATCTATGGGTTTCGTTCTGCGGAAATTAAGAATCTGGTGCGGATGCAGCGACTTTACAGTAATACAGAGATTGTACTCCTAGAGGATAACTATCGCTCATCTGGCTCCATTCTGAAATCCGCGCAGGATGTCATTGAGCAAGATTCATCTCGCCCGGCGAAGAAGTTACAGCCAACCCACAGCGTCGGAACACTGCCTGTCTTGCGCAAGCTTCCATCTGCCGATGCGGAAGCGCAATGGATTGTACTTGAGATCAAGAGATGCATGGCTCTAACTGGGAAGATGTTGGATTATTCGGACTTTGCGATCTTGCTCAGATCAGCCTCCCTGTCAAGACAAATCGAGGCAGAAATGGGGAAGCAGGGTATTCCTTATCGGATGGTTGGTGGCCTGAGGTTTTTTGACAGAGTCGAGATCAAAATACTTCTTGATTATCTACGTGTCATAAGCCACCCAGGAAACACTGATGCACTTCTCCGCATTATCAATCTTCCGATCAGGAAAATCGGCGAAGAGACGATCAAATCGCTGTTGAGCAGCGCTGAAAAGGCTAAAAAACCTCTCTGGGACTTCATCAAGGATGTAGCCCAGGGTCGCAGGTCGACCGAGAAAACATTATCGAAACCGACTAACCAGGGGCTCTGCACCTTGGTTGGCCTGATTGAGTATTCTAGGCAAAAGTTGCGTGAATGTACCGACGGGTCGGCCCCTCGAAAGCTCCTAGAAATTGTGATCAAGAAGCTCCTTTTTCGGGAATACCTGTCAACAACCTACGGAACGAATGAGGAGAACCGATGGGCTAATGTGGAGGAGCTCCTGAACCAGGCAGATGACACAGCCCGATCAGGCCCTGAGAATGGACAGGATGAAAGTCTTCCTGAAATCCAAGGCCTTGTTCAACAACAAGCGCACCCCGGAGAAGAAGCTTTATCGCGTTTTCTCGCCAATGTGGCACTTTCTACTGAGGTGCTTCCTCAAAAGGAAGAGGGAGTTCAAGGGGAAGACCAATCTCAAGAAAAAGTTACGATTTCCACAATTCATGCAGCGAAAGGCCTCGAGTGGCCTGTCGTGTTTGTGCCAGCTGTGTATGACGGTATTATTCCTCACTCACGGGCAGAAGATTCGGATGAAGAGAGACGGTTGCTATACGTAGCGATGACCAGAGCGCAGGCGCTGCTATACATGAGCTATCCCCTTCGACAGGCCCGTAACGGTGAGGAAACCAGCGTGACAACGTTTCTTCCCCAGCAGGTAATCGCTACACGCCTTCGCATGTTTGGGCCAAAACTGAATGAGAATGTTGTCTATGGGATTGCAGACATCTTGCGGCGACCACGACCATCATCCACAGCAATGATCGAGGGACAGATCTCTCTCCCATCTGTATATGATGATCAATGGACCGAGGATGGTCAGGAAGCGCCTGACGCAGTCCATCACTGGGATGGTTCTCGTGCTGGAGATGAGCCATGCAGCAAAAGACGACGGTATGATCACGAGCAGTATCCGACGACCACAACCACCACATACACGTCCTCGTCCACATATACCATGAACGGGTCGAATTTCTTAGTTCCTACCACCATGTCGTTGGGCTTCTCCACAGCTCGCGAGTACATTGCAACTAACTCCTGTAACCAGGAACAGACACTAAAGTCAGAGTTGGCGAGCAAGCCAAAATCTACAAGTGTGATTTCAGTTAATCGTCCACCCACTAATGTCTCGCAAAAAAGCATTTCGCGTTTCTTTGGTCAGCCTTCGACTCGACCTAAACAGAACGATGGCGAATCGACTCAAGTGCAGCACAGCCGATTGGGCGCCATGAAGCATACTATGCACTGTATGCCGTCATCTTATACAAGGCCTGAATATGGAATTCCAATGCAGTATTCAAGCCATCGACCCCAAGCGCAGCAAATACACCCATCTCGGCCAATTCTCGAACCTTCCGACCCTAACCGATACAGATGGTTGGCCACATCCTCGAGGCCCACGGAAAAGCCAGACTTGCGCGATGACCAAGCGAGGAAAGACATCTCCGACAAAGGTGAGGCCCAGAGGGAGATGGGGGCGAGCGACGTTAAAAGCTATACTCCCCCGGTCGGGCGGCCAAGGCCAGCAGCCACGTTTCACACGACAACGATGTCGATAGTGCAATCGGGTGCGCCGACAACAATGAGGAGGACGTTAGGAATTCGACGAAGTATGAACGGATGGGAAGAACGGATGAAGAGGGCGAACAAATGAGCCATCTGTGCGGAGGACAGACGAATTACACCTAGGTGGCTGGCATCTGGCATTTGGGCAGCAGGGACACAGGGCCATTGTCGCCTTACAAGTTGCCTTGTACGGGGTAAACTGCGGGGGTATAGGGGACGACGAGCGCGTGAAGCATGAACAAGTCAACAGACATGGAGTACAGGTCAACAATGACGGATATTAGAGCTCCTCCAATAAATAAGCGGCCTCCGTTTAATTCCTACTTAGGTATCTGAATACCTACTTACCACCCTATACTTAGCTAGCTACCCAGTAAGTTTCACGAAATGCATGATAATCATACAACCAAAAATAACTAACCAATTTTTTGCTCTCTCAAGCAGTATTTTCACTGCTCATCCACGAAGCTGTTGGGCCCCTTTCGAAACAACGACAACCAGCCTACGCCTCGCATATGTCCAAGCCCGTCCCGTATGTGGAGAAGCATACGAAACATAGAACCGCTCATCGTCGCCCGATGGTCTAATTATACTCACCCATAGTAGTTGTACCTCCCAGGCACAGTTAAATACATAGGTAGCTGGATATGTCACAGCAATGTTGGATTGACGTCCAATGATTGTTATTATCCTTCCCACAATACACAATGATGTCCGCAGCGCCATCTATGATCTGGCAGGTCGGATCAGGGATGACAGACAGTCAAGATAGGATTGGGATCTACGGAGGACGAGACCCCAGTATTGGAAAGACGGTGGCCAAGTGGAATACCCAGTGGAGAGAAGGCTGTCTTGAATGAACAAATCGTGTTGTTACTGCACTTGGGACTATGGGGGAGGACGCCTAGTCTTAAGTTGAGCCCGGACTTAGTACTGCGAGATGCGGTCAAGTTCACTAAACTGCATGAAATCCGGACTAATAGTACACCTACTCAGCCTGACGGAGAATTTACTGTGCGATACAAGTATATCCATCAATTAGAAGGGCGTATATACTACATAGTTGTAAACAGGGAGAGAGAGAGAGAGCATCCAACAAGCTGATTCCCGAGCTCTTCCGTCTTACAGTGGCGACTAGGCGTTTCTATTCCATTTGCTTTTTTTTTTCTTTGCCCTTCTATTCCCTCTCTGGCTCTCTCTAGGTCTATTCTCACCTGACAAAATAGGGGGCACCTTGTGTGTCCATCACAGCCTCATCCATGCCCATGATGGTGCCACCGATTGCCGTGGTTGGGGGCTTCCCTGGTCCTGCCTCGGGTTTCTGACATAAGACAGGTCGTCTTAGTCAGCAGCTGGCTAGTACAGAGGCGGTTAGGCAGTGGTATCGGACCATACCAGATCGGGACAGTTGTTTACCGCTGTTTACCGTACGGATTGAGCTTTTGTAGGGAGAGGTTCTTTATAAATAGAGCTGGCGTGACTGATCAAGTGACCCTTTTCTCTGTACGGGGCTGTATAATACTGCCCAGGGTACTACAATAAGCCAATCATTGGATCCACTTACCGTCTCTAGCCGTTATGTACAAAAGGGGTGTGATACGAGCCTGGTGCGCCTTACTAGAGACGGTATAGATCTTTACGTACTACTAGTACCTAGTATAACTTACTAGCAGTTACGGAATTATGAGAACTGGATGTGCCATCTCAGCCTTGATGCGCCACATCATTCCAAAGGAGAAACAGTGAAGAAACAACCAGAACAAGAGGAGAAATCAGCCTCATCAGACAAGAAATTCCACTGTGGCAAAAGGTTCAAAAAGGAAAATCCATTCTCGAGGGTTCTAGATGAGCTTCAAATTCAGTAGGGGGACGTTGAGGGGACAACGATGCAGGTAGGACAGGGCGAAGACTGTTTGTACAACAGAAGTTATCACTGATCCAGGATCAAGATAATCATGTCGAATAATAAATGGCTTACCTGGTTTGCCGCCTCGTCTTTTCGACCGCTGTTTAGCTTTGGGACGAAGTATGTGTCTATTGCCCCTGGCAGCGGCGGTGGAGATCAGGCTTTTGGGAAAGGAATGAACAATGATGATGGGTGAATTGGTTTTTTTTTAGGAACGGAGTGGTTATTCTATCTTTTTACCTGTAGTAGAAAAAGATAATGAATCAGTAATGGAAAAAGATGACGTTGGTTGAGAGCAGGACCTCTCAGGAACTGGGGAAGTGCAGCTGTACGCATCGAGTAGTATAGTTCGAGATGACTGATCTGTCGCTCGTTGCTCGCTCTGCTTTCCCTCCACCACACACCCCCCTTCCAATTCCCAGTGCTAATTTAGTTTGCTTCTCCATTCCCTCATCTGGCTTGATTCCATTTTGGCGGTCGTGGTCCTGATTATTGATTGAGTGAATTTCAGCTTCTATTCCTGTTTGGATAGTCACACCCTACTTAGTACTTACTACTACCTGCTCTCTCATCCTTACTTGGTCTTTGGTAGCATACAAAAGGCCCTCTGTCCATCCGCCTCTCCCCATCTCTTCTCCAGCATACTCTTATCACCACAATCGTCATCATACCAGCTCTTCATAAATAATCCATCGTCCTTCTTATCGTTAAGGACAATTTCATCAACATCTGTCTTCTTCTCTTACCACAACATCGTCATTGAGCCTGTCTCCGCCTACCGATCTGCCCTAGCCTTTACCTTGCTCCGCCACGACCTGTCAACCTTCTATATATATATATAACATATATATATATATCTATACTATATATATTCTCCTCGTTGTTCTTCTTGTCTTCTATAATTTAGCTTTGACACCCTCTTTGAAGCTTCCCATCATCATCTTATTCCATTCAACATGCCTCTCAAAGTCAACGAGTCCAATTCCACCCTGTCCAGCAGTGGCAGCAGCGGCGACCAGGTAGTTGTCTCCAATATGCGAGGTATGTGCATGCTTTGCCCATTGAATGAATTTCTGGAGTCTAGGTCTGGACTTGCTCCAAGATAGTTGCTAACAGATGCCGTCCTGCATCTCTAGGGTCCAACACTGTACCACGCAAGACACAACCCCCGGTCATCATCCATAATCAAGGTGGCCAAATATACGATGAAACGAGACCGTCCGATTGGGACAAACAGCGGTGGAAGTAGGCTCTCAGTCTCTTCGACCATTTTTTCTCCTTTCTCTTTCTTTTCTTCATTTTTTTCTCTTCATTTTTTTTTAATTCTCATTCTTCATTCTTCATGGACACAACGATGATATGGCACGCTGCTTTTCTCTCTCGTGTCAAGCGCTGCTGGCAGCTGCTGGAGCATCTGTTGCCCTATCCGCGCGGCTTCATCCAAAAGTGAGGCGTCGATCGACACCGGCATTACCTATTCGTCCTCCGGAGGGAGCTACTTGGGTCTAACCTCAAATAATCCTTGCGACTATCCTTCGCCAGTCTCTGGTTCTCGACCGGTAGTTGACGGATCCAAGCGAGCATTCTGGGTCTCCCGTGGTCACCGCAAGATCATTGAACACCCGAGTCCCCCTAATGCATAATTATGCCTGCCCGCCTTCTTCCCTGGGAATACCCATTATTGTTGTTGCCCCAGGTTAAGTCTTCCAGCTCCTATCATCACACTTTTTTTTGACCCTACCCCCTGTATATTATTATTATCATTTGACCACGGAACGGAGTGCATATTGCATTGTATTTTATCTTTGGGCGGAGTTTTGTTTTCTATATTTTTTTTTAATTATTGGATGTGGTGGTTCTCTAACTGTCGCTGCTTTTCGTTTTCTGTTTTCTGTTCACCCTTTCCCCAAAGCACACGTGTTACATTCCTTCATCGAATCTAACCTGCCTTCTGCGCTCACTCCTGTCCACCAAGACCAGACCAGAGTCTGTTTGACTGGCTATGAAGATAGCTGGAACCACCCTTGCTTATCATTCATCAATCTTCAGAACCCCAGCTCATTTCCCCGTTATTCTCCCCCCAAGTCCCTTTCCCCAACCTTTGTATATTATACTTTGCGCATCCACCCTTTGCTTTTTCTGTCATTCCGCATAGCGTGGGTGGTTGGTTTTCTGGTCTGGTCATATCGCTGTCATGTCGCTCCTTCATTCGCTGAACCCGATCACCTCAAACCTGGGGCGCGAGAGCGAGAGCGAGCGAGAGAGAGAGATAGAGAGAGGGAGATGGCAAGCTCGGCCCAGCTCCTCCGCTGATGATCAATCCAGCCATCATCCTCTTACCAGGCTTCATAGTTTCTTTCCCGTCCCATCCTTTCTTTCATCTCCCTTCCCAGACCATCATCCCGAGCTGCATTGTCCATTCCAGACCATATGACATAACACGACATGACGCCAAATTCTCTATACGAACAGGACAACGCAGTTCATTCCCGCGTGTTCAAGTACTAATTTCGTTCTCATGACTTTTGCTTGTTTTCTCCTAGATTATTACTGATTCGGGGCCCAGTCCACACTGTACACTAGTACCATACATATCTAACTAACCTTGTTTTCGGGTTGCCAAATGAAGTTATCACAAATAATAAGATTCCAAACTCAACTTTCTTTGCTATCTCCCCGTCTATCTCCAAAAATAAGATAAGAAAAAGACACGCCTCTAATGAAATAACAATAACCAACTTACTCCTCTCCCTCTAAAATCCTAGGGAGACAGACTATTACCCCAGACTCCAGACTAGTCAATTGCCGCTATTCCTATTCAGCCACCCAACGAACCAAACAGGCTTAGCCCGCAGCCCACAGCTCATCTCATTCTCTCCCTCCGTTTCCATCCCGTGCCATGTCTGACTTGATTAATATTACTGTTATTATTGTATCTCTGTATCTCCAAGGGCTCCTAGTACCTACGAACGAGTAGTTACATTGCGTCCTACATTGTTCATTGTAACCTCTCCTCCACAGCTTAGTTCCGCATCCCATTTTTATCATTAGTATTAGTTAGTAAAGTATTATTAGTAACTCCAATATGAAAAGGGCTCAAAATGAACAATATAGAAACATACCTAGGTAGTCAGTCGATATGGTCTGATTCCCGAATGATTAATCTGTCCTCGTTACTCCGTATTCTGTACTCCGTCCTCTGTATGCTGGTGGACTCTGGATGCACCTCCCCACAGGAGAGAGTACTTTGTAGAGCAATGGATAAACACTCTTGAGCTCCTCTGGCTGAGTTGGCATACATATACATACATATGTCGAGTCAGCTACGGGTTTACTAACTCCGTGAAGCGGTGCAGGCGCATCCCAATATGGACGATGAAAGAAGGAAAGGGGGGAAAAATATGGGAATCGATGTTTTCCTTTTTTTCCCTAAATGTGAAGTGTTCAAGAACAATTGCCCACTGTTTAAATCATACACTCCGCAGTACTACCTGTATTAGGCTGTGTCAAGATACTACCCATGGTCATACATATTATTAATGGAGTTGAAGAAAATAACGTGAAAAAAAGAATTTAATTAATCTTCTTTTCAATGGATCAGGTCTGTTCTGTCCATCGGTCCAACGACTACCTTCTCTACTCTTCAAATCATGTAAACGAAACTATCCGTGTTTCCTTTCCCCTGTCTCTGCGTTCCCCTTCGGTCTCTCTCCATGCCTTCCTCGGGCACTCATCTTCTTCAAATATTTTTTTGGTGTTCTTTCGACGATATCCTTATTTTGCTGCTTTTTTTGGAGGGAACCTCCTTCCACCAACCAAGAAACGGTCAACATACTCAAGAAACACACATGGTGTCTTGAGCGTTCACGCATATGGAAATAAACATGGAAGGTTTCAAGGTGAAGCCACAATTATTCTCTTTATGTGAGGAGGTGTGGGCGATTTCAGAAAGAAAATGATGAAATGAAGAGGAACTTTAGAAGAAGAAAAAAGACAAATGCTACCTTTCCTCTTACGCACCAGCAGTGGTGTTGCAAAATCAAGCGAATTTGCACCTGCGGATGGTTTGGAAATGGAATAAGGAATAAACTTTAGGCGGTAAAATGCAACTGGGACTCGGAAGGCTCGCGCTTGCAATGCTAGATATCAACAATCAAATGGCAAGTTAAATGCAACTTGGTACACCCAAGGTATGATATGTGAAAGATAAAGAGAGGGGTATGCAATTTTTCGCAAATGACATAGAAAAAAGAAGGAAAAAATGCCAGCACTATCAGTGAAGATGGCTGGAGAAGCACTCCATAAGTTCAGTGATAAACAGTCACCAGATTGGGTAGGTATGGCATAGTATGCAGAAGAAAAAGCACCATGTTCTTGTATCGACATGTGTTGAGATCTTATTGACAAGAAGTAGGAAATTATTCTTCAAATGGTCTCAAGCTTAATAGCCAGCACCGAAGCTCATCTGGGGTTGAAGGAATTGTTGCTGTGGGGGGTAGGTTGATTCTTGTTGGTAGGTGTGAGAGCTCATGTACTGCACATTAGGCGAAGGGGTTGGTGATGGGGAACAGGCAGTATGTCCAGGAACCGCTTTGACGTAATTCGAGTTCGCGTTATTGGAGAACGCTTCATTCTCAGGCGTAATTGGCGGTGTAATATAACCATGTGGCATATTGGAGGGATGAGGAGCCTTTTGCGGAGTAGCCAGCCCAATTTCGCCTTCATAGGGTTTGGATTCTGCAGAAACAACATCGGATGGTGGGCTTGGTGGTGTGTAACTGGAGATTGAAGCTTGACGAGCGAGGAATTGTTCGAGGATTTTGGAAACCCGAGAATAATGAGCAGACGAATACTTTCTTGACAATACCTGGGAAGGTTGGTGAAGCTGTTGGGACAAACCAACTAGCGTCATCGAATCGTACTGCGAGGCCCACTCGGTGTGACGAGGTTGAGGTCGGTTCAAGATGCACCGGGCCAAGGCAAGGGACGCTCGAGCAAGATCCGATGAAGCCTTGGATACGAATTCTCGGTGAAACAACGAAATCTCTGCGATGTATAAGGCTAGGTGTTCCACCTCGGGATCGTATGCTGTGTCCAATACGGCCATTTGAAGGAAGCCATCAACGGTTGGGTGACCAATCGTCCATCCAAGGGTTTGCAAGACATGCCACTCCATCTGAATGAACATGTCATCATCATAGAGAGAGCAGCACATGGATTTGAGTTCCTTGATTGTGGGCACACGATCCTTCTTATCGCCATACTTGGCTGCAATGAGCAGTGCTGCACATCCAACGAGCTGGTAATGCCTCTTATAGACCACACGCTTAGAGCAGTATCTGTCAAGAAGATTGACAGTTAAGAACAAAGTGGATGGTAGGAGCTGGAAAGCAGTGTGCGCCTCAATAAGGAAGTCAAGTAGGTAGGGACGCATAAACCACTGGATTTCCGTCTGGATATCAATCGACTCAACGTCAGGGAGCGTAGCGGCCTATATGACAACGTGATTAGGGAGGATTCAGATCCACAAAATGGGAGATATAGGGACACCAACATCCATGTCTAGCATGTGGGCAAGAATGTCCTCACGCAACTCATCGCTCGCAGCCTTCGACAGCTCATCTGCAATGGCATATTGACGCTCTCGAGCGATCAACTTTGCATGCTCCTTAGGATCCATGCGAGGGGCAGGACAGTCGTTGTATGACTCCACAAAAAAAGTGTCACAGGGCTGGTAGCTCGAGGTAGGGCGCTTGTGATATGCCATGGTGTCGAACTGGTAGTGATATCAAACTGAATATTAAAGGAGTGGACCTGAAAAGCACCGTGTCTATCAGGGTACGACGGAATTAAGAGAGTGACAGTCGTCAAGATTAGTGGGAATTAATGAGTGGAATTAGTTGGGAATATTAAGGAATGGTCAGTAAGGAGACAATAATCTGAATACTGTAAAAAATGAGGCCAGACAATGGGGTTGAAGCCTTTGGTGGCCAGAGCTAAACGAGAGACCGGGTTAGTAAGTGTATTAAAATTAAAAGAACGTAAAAGTAAAAGCCTTGGAACCGAAACAGAGAGAGAGAGAGAAAGAGAGAGAGGATTAAAAAGAAGTGAAGTTGGATACATGAACTATGATAAGTCCATCATATAAAGGGGGACTCCTTGGGATAAAGAGTACTAACCCAGAGAAAGGCCTTCGGGCAGAGGGCACAATGGAACCCTTACCGTGACGGCGTGTCTGGCATCTAGGCTGGGGCAAGACGCAGGAATGATCCGTCAAGCTTGAGTGTGGATGATACCAGTCAAAAGGCTAAGGACGACTGAACGTCTTCACCCTAGGAACTGGTGTTTGAAATTGCGAGCCTAAGGGTACTCCGGAATGTGGAACAGAAGTACAGGCACAAACCCTATGTAGGGGTAGGGATATTGTCAGGGGGGGATCAGAATGCAGCAATTTTCACAACGTACAGATTGCAACCCAGCGCCGTCTTCTCAACGTCTTTGTGTAAAGTCGGAATGAATTGGATAGGGGAAGGTTAAATTGTCGAAATCCACATTAAAGGAACGAGTTGAATCAAGTCCAATATACGAGAAATCGGGTAAAAACTGTTCCTGTAGACAAGAGCAAGACGTCAGTCAGTAAGCGCTCGAAAATCAATCTGATATTTATTTTCCAATTTCCCAGAATGAGCCAGCAGTCATAAGATTACTATATCCTTTCGGTATGTGATGCCTTGGATCGTCCTTTTCAAGTATGTAGATAGGCAACATTCCCCAAAATGGTGCCCCTTTATTCATGGAACTCGAGGGAGAACGATTCTCGTGTGCCATAAAGTCACGGTGGATTATCCATAGGACATAGTTCGCAAAACGAATCTATCCTTACTATCCTCGCTTATCTTGGACACGCTTCCATTTCTGCTTCGATAACCCATAGTATTCTACCCCCAGTGAGGCAGCATCCCTTCACTCATTGACCATTTATCATTCGAATGGATTACGCCATCGACAAATTGCCTTCATTCGAAGACATTGCGTTGCTTGGGGACTGGCTGGAAACGATTTGGAATTCTTGAGAATCAATTGTCTTCCGCTTGAGCTGCAACCCGGGAGGCACATTATCTGTCCCATCCGGCGTCTCCCCATTCTTTTTCTTTTTCCAAATCCAAGCAGATCCAAAGGCATCGGTACAAGGAAAGTTGACAGGACTTCTCATGCCTCCAATTGATATCATCGTGGAGGGGGTGGTTTGAACGGAACAGCAGGGGAAAAAATGGAAAAGCTCTCTCACCTCCTAGCAAATCACAGCCAGAATAAAATCATGTACACGAAAAACGTTGTCCAAAGAGAAAAGAAATCAAGAAGGCCCTTCTCGTTGCTCTTCTAACCGGCAGAAGCTGAATCAGGGGTGTTTGACTGACGATGTCACGGAGTCGACTTCGGTTGTCAGATAAAGGGGGGGAGAAGAAAGGTTCGCCGTTTGAGCTAACAAACGTCGAAATAGGGAAACGTCGAAGCAGGAGCTGACGGACACGGCTCGACTGGAGAGCTGGCACAACGGGGTGAAGATGAGGCCGACTGAGAGGGGACAGTCAACTGTATCTCTGCCTGGAGACCAGTCTCAGATCTCTCCAAAAAAGAATTGGCGGGAGATGAGAAAAGGGGGAGGAGAGGAAGGAAGGGAGGAAGGGAGAGGAGGCGAAGATAGAAGAAGAAGGAGAAGGAGGAGAGAAGAATAAGGAGGAGCAGCTTCTCTCTCCAGGCGAGTGTAAGAGAAGAAAAGAAAAAGAAGAGGAACAAGAGCAGGGACGAGAGCCAGAGATACAAAGTCTCGAGAGGCTCGCTGACGGTTAGCCTGCTTTGCCCACGCCGTATCGTAAAACGTGACGCTGTTCCTGTAACGGAGTGGTATGGTATCATGGGTCAAGGCTGGGGAGTTAGTAGTACTACTAGTAATTACTACATAGTGCTCCTTATTACTAGTAGTACTTAATTCCTAATAACTCGAGTAGTGTACGAGGATTGATGTATGGCGTATGGTCCCGTCTGTCCTTGTTTCAGCTCATCTCAGCAAAACCCGCATAAACCCTGAAGGTTGGAAATACATAAATAGATACGAGTCGACTACATATTATTACTAACCCCTAGAATCGCGGAGTGCAGCTCTCGTCCATTGTGAAACAAAAAGGATGCATTATATATGCTCTCTTCTCCTCAGTCCAAGCTAGGAGCATTTCAACTACTGGCCCAGAGCATTAAAGATGGCTTTTAAGGAGACCGCGTGTTTGACATGAGTACCTAGGTATTACTGGCCCATACTGAAAGTTGGGTTAAACCGGAGGTACTTTCCAGGTCTTTCCAGTATTAAGAACAGGTATACAGAGTACGAGTATTACTCTATGGAGTAGTACTACTAGTAAGTAGTAGTTACTTAGTAGATAGCAGCTTTCCAGTAATATCAGGCGCTCCCGTTTCCAGAACCTCGCATGGAGAATAGTTAATGGGGATCGGAGGAGCGAATCCAATTTCCTGAGGGCGGCCTGAGTCCAGACGAGTCGCCCTTACTGAAAATGTGAAAGTTATTAATACTCGTACGTTCGTACGTACGTACTCCAGCTGTGGTACCGCACAGGATCCAGTAACTACTATGTCCAGACTTTCACCCGAGGGGTAGACAACGAATATAATTGACGATAGCAATGCTTAATATTATTTATTTTTATTTTTACTTTTATTCTTCTGTGGAAAATAACTCTCCATTATTGATAATTGAGTTTCTTTCCAGGAATCAGAAGATAACCCCTCTGACGTTGCAATTGCAGCTCTAGATTGACTCGCCCCTCTTCACTGGCGTACTCCGACCTAGGTACCTACTAGTAGTTAGGTAGGTTAGTACAGAGTGCCTAGGTACTAGCAGTAGTACTAGATGCCTAGTACTAGCGAAACGACTGGTCTTTGTTCACCCATAGAGAGACACCAGTTTTCCCGATGGGCCTCTAAACTCCGCGAGCTGCTCAGCGTCCAGCATCCATGGCCTTTAGGTGGACGTGTGAGTGGAGTGATCTCCGGGCTCACCAGCCAGTCTTTACCAGCCATTTCCTCCCAGGTTCAAGCCAGGAACACCTGAGGGCCTTGGCGCATTGATTTTTATTCCCCTCTCTCTGTCTCTTGTCCTGTCCTGTGTCTTCCGATGGTTCGTTTGTATTTGCACTCTGAGGTACAGAGTACTTATCATCTGTATTTTATGGATCCTTTGGTCCTACAGAAGCCCCATGTCGGCCGCTGTCTTGGGTCACTAAACTACTGTAGGCAAGTCAGCACAGGGCGATTTCGATTGACAGCAGTAACAACAATAATAATCTGGGTTCCAAGTTGCGCCGTCTGTATTACCAAATCGATAGATGGTTCCCTTCCTGATCATAATTTAGGCAACACCTCTGGGACCTATCGATGCCTACAGAGTATCTAGCCCTTGATACAGGGAAACCCGTCAAACATAGCCTTTTGCAACTCCATCACTTCGACGAACTCACGATCGTCTTGTAAATCGGCGTATTTTCAAGTTTTCTATTATATGACCGAACAAGGCTTGGTAAAGTTTACCTACATCCAGCAATCCGCACATCATAAAGTGAGAATGCCATTCGGTGACCACTTGCTAGCTCTACCCACATTGCGGAGTAGCGAACCTATTTTTCAGCTGCTGACTGCCTGTAATATAATTTCTCGCTTTTTCCCAGTAGATGTATCGTTGTTCCGAGTAATGTAAGTATGCATGTACATACAGACTGTCAGATCACTCATAACTTACCTACTTTTAATATTATTTTGTACATTAAAACGGTCGCGTCCCAAGCTTCAAGGTTGTCTATCACCATCATCGACAGCTAACTGGTTCGACACCCAGATGCCCGTAAACAACTCCAATAGCGCAGTTGCCTTGGAGTGATTCGTCACCACTCCCTCATATTTTCTCTTGGTCAGTTACTGACGCCTGTTTTCTTTGTCTGCACCCCGCCTGCAATCTGTGGGAGAATCAAGAGGAAAAGGAAAATGCACAGGTGATTGAATCTCGATTAATCGCAAAGCAGGAGAACACGGCTTCAAACCATGGTACAGGCTTACAAGGTACGGGCTCTCCGAAATATGCTACTATACAGCCATACCTAATGTACCAGCAGCCTTGCTTTGTTGAAGATCACCAGCATCCTTCCTCATACCCTTGGTACTACTAGCATATCCTCAGATTGCTATCCGCAGATTCTACAGACTACCGCTACCTATCGAATTTGCACTAATAAATCTTACTGACCCCCTTCAAAAACGTCATTTGCACTCTTATCGGCCTAGATTGAAACTTGAATACCCCATTGGCGAACCACGTCCACTTCATGCAGCCCGATTATTCATTTGGCGAAGTGAAGGTCAATCAAGTAGAAAGGATGTCGCTGTATGATATAGGCATAAGCACTATCCTGCTCTGCGGGGGTTTACTGACTTTCTGAGCTCCTCAATCTTTCCCCCCAAATGCCGGAACAGGAACAAGCCCTTATGATCGTGGCTCCAATGTACTGCACTGGGAGTAACTTAGGATTCTCAACTGTACTGGTGAGCACTATCAGGCACCCTTCTCATATCTAGGTCTATAGAGCTATTAGAAGACTCTCGTCCGCAGCAATACAGACCAGGACAAGGCCAACTTTGAGATCTGGCTCCTAGCTTCCTGGATCTATGCCCTTGATTGATCTACTCTGAAGTCGATATTCCAGTGCCCCGGAAGTGGCTGGTGTGGCTGGCAGCGTTACTTGTCATCCTTTCTCCACCGAATCTACCATCCTAAGACAGATCAAAGATTCAGTCATCGGCAAGCTCAGTAACAGTAATGAGAAGTAACAACCAACTATTACCAAGCTTCATGGTAATAGTGCTCACAGTATTGACACTTTGAGATCCCGAAATTTTGATCCTTACCTGAACTATACTTAATTTTGTTTGCCGAGCCGACTTCTTTGTTCTGGAATGCCTCTCAATAAGGTGGCACTCCGTACCAGACAACCACTTCCAACAGAGAACTATCCACATGAAATCATCATGTATATGTGCTTCGGAGTAGATCCTACATACTATCCAAACCCACCTAATAATGGGCGTTACTCGTTCTCAATCCGACTCATGGTTTGAAGTACATCGAGCTCCCCGTCATTACCCCATCCGAACTTAGCCCAGGAAGGCATGTCGACTGTTCAAGGGGGTTTTACTCATCACCTTCAAGGCTTCAATTAGCAGCAGTAGTTACGGCTGAGGTCGTCCATGCTTCCTTCGTACATAGGGGCAAAAAGGGGCAAGCAATAATAATGCGAACAAGGATTCTCCCAAGCCCCCAGCTCCCTAGCCGATCAGGTGTTAGTGACCCGTATTTGCGGAGTACTCCGTACAGAAGGTGGGTTGACAGAAAGATACTTACCGGCTTTATCAAGATTTCCTTGCTGCAGGGGCTGCCTACTCGCTTGCATTCATTAGTTATTCAATAAATAATTAACTAGTTAATTACGGAGTAAGTAAGTCATCATTATGTTTGGTAGTTAGCTATCAAGTAATCTGGCCATTTCATCTGAGAGTCTCGACTCTGGTAGAGCAGAGCAGCAGTAGTTGTAGGAGTACGGAGTAATTGATACATCTCAGCCGATCTCATTTACTAACAAAGCGGCTGGTCCTATATAAACAGACAATGATCATGGAATTACTCAATTACTAGCATGCAATAATTAACTACTATGCATATCCCCCCCAAAAATATGGAGGCTGGCTCCTAAGACGACTCTCCTGAATGAGGAGCGTTAACTACCTTAGTACTTGAAATCAATAATGATTGCGATCTCCTTGCTATGTACTTACACATGTCCCTGTCGAGATCAGATTCTAGGTTTAAATTGCAGCTATCCTTACACTATGTTTGTATATATGTACGTTCCATGCATAGGCAGTTAAATCACACCGTAAGGAACTGGGCGACTGCATATTCATATTTCAAACGGGAGGAGAAGCATGATCCCGGGTAGTGTCCATCGGTTCCTGCAAGGGCAGGGCCTATTTCCGAGGTATCTTCATATTACATATTACTAGTTTTTGTATATTTTTGTATATATTTTTGGTATGTGAGTTGGAATTGTCTGGATTCAACATGCATTCTATAGTAGTAGCAGCAGTAGTATTTACAATTTTCCATATTCAGCAATACTGGCAGTCACTATAGTATCTCGGTGATCCGGTGTACGAAGCAGTAACTCGAAGCTGGTCCTGATGTATCAGTATCAATTTAATTCAACCGAATTCGAGCATAAACCAGCCGCAACGGTCGCCCCTACTAGTAGTACTATTGCTACCATCATGACTATTAATTAGTACTATTGAAGTGGACAAAAAGTACTACACCGTACCATCCTGAGTTTCCTACCTGTTTTACGCCTGATATCAAGCCAAAACTGGAACCTGAACAATAGTAATATTAATGTACTCAGTACTGTATATACTAGCGACACCGCGTTCGGGTCTCCGAAATTACGGAGTACGGAGTACATTGAACCACAACCCACTGCGGAGCCCGGATAGCCTGGAAGTTTTCTTCCTCATGGCGACTATTTCTGCTCATGGATTGATCCATGATGTCTTAAGGCATTGCTAGAGTTGGATGTATTAGTAATTTGGGGAATCCCTGACGAGAAATTGGTCATTGCATCAGGAACTAGAAAGCGTCTTATTCCACGAAACAATGGATGAGAAGACATTCACAGAGTTGAGACTTGAGAGAAATTTTGCTTCAAGCAGCCCCACAGCGCCGAAAACCCTGGTCGGTCCACCTTGAAGAAAACACGCAGAGAGACAAAATACCTGACTAAATACTTACTTCGTACTTCGACGTCAAGTTATACACGTCGTACCACGTACAAGAGATTGGAGCCGGAAGGGGCGGGAACAGCAAATAGTCCTAATTACTATTAGGTACGCCGCGACACAAAAGAAAATATCAAGTGGGACTGTGGAAGATGAGAGAAACGGGAGAGACAGAAAAGGGTAATTTTCTGGAACATATGAAGAATCATGATGGACCTTACGCCGAGTTACGACTTACCAGATTTCGATGCATCCAAAATCTACATCGGAATACCTCAACGTCAGCGAAGATATAACCTAGTAAATCTGATCTACCTAAGCAGATTTTGAGACCAGTTAAAGATATTCATTGGTAAGTTTGATGACGATCATCCTCATATAACTAAGTTATACTCCGGAGTAAAGTCTGGAGGAATCTGAGTTGACTGCAAATTATCAATGTACTTCATATAGTCTCTGTATGGACGTCTTTTTCGTTTCCTGTCAGTGACACACACTGTGGCTCTCTCTTCGTCCCCAAATCTCCGTTCGGGTTAGTTATGGGCGTGAATATACTTGACTAACAACACTATTATAGAGGATCTAATATCCTTGGGCACACGGGTCCACCATTCTTCTTAAAGCCTCAAAATTTTAAGGTGGTTGACGAAGCATACTGGTAGTAACTACTAGTAGATACTAGTACTAGTAGTAGGTGGGTAGATGTGTCACGGATTCTGCTTGTTTCTCTCGACACATTTCCCCGTAGTCTCTCTTTGATCATCAACTTGACTACTGCTATAACTAGACGTATATCAAGTTCATGTTGCCGGCAGAAGAGGCAAACTGAATAGTTACTAGTTAACCATAGTTGAGTCCATGACCCATGCTGGTAACGCCCCACGGACTTCCGGAAATACCTTTAATACTATCCTCATCCTGAGGAACTCCGTATATTAAAGCAATATATTAAACAGCCACCTGTCTCAAGTCCCCAGTTTCCACTGTCCAGACGTAACAAGGTAAGGCTCTCGGTGAAAAGTTTTTTAGCGTTCTACTGGGTCTGCGGAGAGCCTTAAGCGGAGATGGGTTTTCTTCTTCTTTTTGACAGCAGGGTTGGATGGGTCAATACTCAAATAATGGAGTCGAGTATAAAAGTCAACGTGAGACCTCAGACCCGCGATAATACAGACTCTCAGAGAGAGTTTTACATACAAAACACGGATAGTATTCAAGTATTCAAGTTATCAAGTACTAAGTACTAGTATTAGTATATTACCGAGTACAATGGTTTGATACAAAGACAGGAGCTATTCCACGTATAGCCTAGACTGTTGAAGTAGAGCGGGCCGATTGTAGTGTAAATAAAGGACTCCACTCAAAACCCCATAGGGACTTGAAGCTACTCCAAGCCTCAAGGTTGCGAAGAAGTGTGCTATGGAAGTGAGATTTTTCAATATGTGTACCAGCCTGAGGCATTGGGTTATCGAGGAAACTGTCATTCTATAAATTTGGGGTATCGGGTGTATTGAGGGGCGTGGTAGTGACGGTGAATTGCGTTGGAAGATTCGGAAGCATGTGGATAATGACAATAATAATATAATTAGGTATAATAATAATAGGTAATACCTGGATAACTTCGTTTTCCCATGTCGTCATTGATTATTATTATTGACTCGCGTCCCACGTTTCGGCCGTTCGGCGTGCCCCGTTCTGGGAATTTTGAGTTACGACGGATCAGCAAAATGAGATTTGTTTCCATAAAAGGAGCGCAACAGCCTTAACAAGTTACAACTCCAAATAGTTAATGGTTAGTGGTGGTGGTGGTGGTGGTGGTGGTCTGGTACTGCTAATTATGGCAATCTTCTCCATGGATTCCGACAACGAATTGTTCTTGTCAGGGTATATGCGTTTCAACGTTTCCTATCTGACACCTACTCCGGAGTACTTACTGCGCACAGAGTCCAGACAGAGTCCAACGCGACAAGATTGACGGGTTCTGCCCTGGATTGAGTTAAGGGGGAATACTTCCTAGGCAATGGTGGGAAGTCTTATCCGTGATCCAGCTTGGCGTTGACTCAGAAAATGCCCTTTACACGCGTTGATTCGAAGATCGCGTTAAAGTCAATCGCGCTTATTGCCAATCTGGCGTATTTCTTCCCAGTTTTCGTGGCCTCTTGCAGGGAATCCTGGGTTCGGGTTCAGGTTGGCAGTTATTGACTTTTTCAATAATGATAACTAACTTATTCCATATGGTATTGCATGGTTTAGATTCTACAGGACGAAAACAATAATGTCCCGAATGGCTGGCCAGCTTGACTGCTTGCGGTTTACATATCGGGACTTATTGTGCTTGAGATTGTCTGACAACTGCCTCGGTATGAACTACGAAGCCATACTCAGTCCCTACTCAGATAGGACTCTTGGAATCCTTGCACGGCATGATGTGTTGGCGCGTTGGAGAGGTTCAGCTGGAACATCTGGGTCGCTGCATAAGCCACCTCCTGAACCAAACAATGGACTGTATCTTTTGACATCGATGTGGCACTCTTCTGGCTAGATTTGCCGACCGTCAATAATAATGTGTCCAGACTCCAAAGGGCAATAATGAACCATCACATGTGTCGTACTTTTTTACTTCCAAGTTTCAACCTCGTCGTACACAGTCCACTCAGGCCGTTTCCAATGACGGTTTCGCTCCGTTGCCCACTATCTCATGGAGTCCTTACGCTTCATAACTCTATCTTGGATGGAGAACGCCATGTAGACTTAGTCACGTATCATCGTGTGGAGAAAACACGATTGAAGTTTGCCTCTTGGATATGCGCATCATCAACCCCGTCTTTACGTCTCCGGGGTCTGAGGAACAATCACCATTAATATTGCGCCATCTATTGCAAAGTCGCCCCATAAGACTGTCGTATTATTGCTATCCTCAACCTTGGTAACGGATGCGAGTGGTTTTGAAAGCCATTGATTCCTCTCTCGCATTCTCATATCGATCGGCCCTTACAGTTTATGAAACATCTGGAAGCAACTATATATAGCCCGGAGCGTTTTACTCTGCAGTAAAAGCGCTGTGCTTAAGGACCAGACCAACCCCGCTGGAGGGGTGCCAGCCGAATATTACCTTATTCTCTTAAGTCTTAAAAATAATGAGTGAACAACCGGATCATCTGTGTTTTTCTTGTATAATCCTTATGCTATCAGACAAGGTTTCTGCTCGCCGCAAGTTCTCCAACAAGGAAAGTTTAAACACGACCTCAACATCGGGGGGGAGCGCTGTTCGGTCAGTGTAGAACTACTTCGCAGAAGTTCACTACTTGGAATCGAATATTGCAAGTCAGTTACCCAGAATCTAAGTGATCTGTAACCAGACGATGTCCTTGGTCAATTTCTCGCACACGACATAGGAGAAGTGGTGGTGTTCTCCGAGGCTGAATTCCCAAGAAGTAAGTGGCTTGTATGTACTAGTAGGAGGCAGCAGGAGGTAAGGTAGGTAGGTAGTAATCTCTTCCAACACCCCGCACCAGCCGACGATCAAATCATATCTCAGAGTCGCGCGTTGGATATCTGTGATTCAGCTGGGCTTACACGATTTATTAATGGCAGAGAAAAAGCCCCTCGCCACTCTTACCCAGGTGTGCCCTTTTCTTACCGAGGACGAATACCAGCAACACGACTGTAATAAATCAATTGAGCAGTCCATTCCCGATTCCCGATTCCCCCCCTCCCGTCTCTTGTTTACAGGTACGGAGGAAAGGTAGTATTGGATCTCTTTCAGCCTCCAAAGTCAACGCCACCCAGAATGCCTGGAAAATGGCCCCTCAGGTGGATTAAATCCCTGCAATATTGTTATTTGCACGTCCTATCAGATCTTTCAAATCCTGACGCTGGCATAGATCAAGGAATCATGACTAGGGTCTGACTGACGTGGCAGCTCCCGATCTTGGAATAGACTAGAGATATGCAGATGTCTATCATAATTCATTGTGTTTGATACGGCAACTTCGCGTCGAGACTCGCTTTTGGCTCCTGAGATAGTCTGTCTTTTACTACTGAAGACTCTCCTGGCCACTCATTGTCCAATCCTGTATTCACGCATCTCTGTACACTCACACGCACACATGCACGCACACATACACACACCCCTCGGTGCTCGACCAGCTCGACAAACTCGCATATAGGACTATCGAAGTGACTGAGTGGAAGATCATAGCCAGCCATTCTGCTCCTTGGCTTCCCATGCATGTAACGTATCCTACTGATGACAACAGAGCTACCGTGTAAAAAGTGGTTTTCTCCCCCTCCAGGTCTTGTTTGCTGTCATGTCCGAAGCCTAATATATCATTGTCAATCGAGCATTCTTGTGTAGAACTGTGGCTTGGTTGGATGCCAGTGCTCGACTGCTGTCACAGTGCTTATCTTTTCCCATAAGATCGCACGAAACGAAAGTCCAGGATCTCTGCTCTATGCGAGTCATTGTCTCTTCCGAATCTTGGAGATTCTTGTTCGTCAATGCTGGATCTGGGTCGGTCATCGAGAGTACCAGGTACTCTGTAAGTTGGACATCGTCGAGCGGCGGGTGTCGGGGGCCACTCTGTGTAGGAAAACGAAGAAGACTAAACAGATGCAGATCGTAAATTTCGATGATAATGCCATTCTTCGTAACACTGAGTAAGTACTCTGTAGGTGTTTTCCCTTTGAGCTGTCTTGTCAGTAATTAAGATAGATTCAACAGAATCATCGTGCATCTTGTATAATTACCCATTGAAAAAGAGTAGCCAGTAGCTATCATAATTCAAAGATAGAACGAGCAATTCCACCCTAAACCATCACCAGATTTGAACATGCTCGTGGTTGCTGAGAATATCGCGAAGGCACCGAGAGGAGCGGTCACGTGCCAAACAGCTTCCGATGGAACCTCCGCCGCGCTAAAAATTATATCAAAAAAAAAAAAGAGCAGCAGCGTCGAGTGCAGGCCTTTTATCCTCGATAACATCAACGAATACACTCTTTTTGTTCTTCCAATTTCACCCGGAATGAGTGCATAGCGGGGGGCTCTACAGTCTGAGCCAGAGATCGTCTTTTTTAGAAATCCTATCTCGTCGCATTATCCTTAAATTTTTCTTACACCTCCGCTCAAAATCCAGCGAACCTTTTCCTAGGCGAAATCTTACTCCCCAACGCTCGATTGCTTCATCGACAATATGGATATCCATCGCTGCCGCTTCGTACCTTACAACCCCCAAGCGATAAATGCGCTCGCATTCTCCCATCCCCCGTCCATAGGACTCGGTGGAAAGGGTGTCCCTACCCTCCGATTAGCGGTCGGTCGCGCAAACGGCGACATCGAAATATGGAACCCCATGCGCGGCGCCTGGTTCCAGGAGGCCGTTCTCCGTGGCGGAAAGGACAGAAGCATCGAGGGCCTTGTATGGACACTCGACCCTCCCGAGGCAGGCCCCGACGGCCAGAAGGTGGCTGGACGCCTGCGCCTGTTCAGCATCGGCTTCTCGACCGTGGTGACAGAGTGGGATCTCGAACAGGGGCGGCCAAAGCGCCACTCCAGCGGGAACTACGGTGAGATGTGGTGTTTGGCTGCTCAGCCGCGCTGGCAGCCAGCGCGGGGCAAGGACAGCAAAATGCTCCCGCCGACGGAGGGGGAGTTTACGGGGCAGCATCTTGCTGCTGGGTGTGCGGATGGGTCAATCGTGCTCTTGTCTACTGCCGATGATGACTTGAAGTTCCTACGCGTCATGCGTCCGTCTACGAAGAAGCCGAGGGTGCTTAGTGTTACTTTTCAGAATCGGGATACCATTGTTGCGGGTTATGCGGACAGCTCGATTCGCGTGTTTGATATTCGGAATGGGCAGCTTTTGAGGACGATTAGCTTGGGTAAGGGTCCGACGGGTGGTTCCAAGGAGTTGCTTGTGTGGTCTGTCAAGTGTCTTCCTGATGGTACGATTGTCTCTGGCGACTCTGCTGGTGAAGTGAGGTTCTGGGATGCAAAGAACTACTCCCTGATTCAACGGCTGCAGGGCCATTTGGCGGATACGCTGGATGTTGCCGTGAGCGCAGATGGAGAGACGGTTATCAGTGGCGGCGCGGATCAGAGGACAGTCGTCTACAGGAAGAAGGCTGGAGACAAGGGTGACAAGAGTAGCAGATGGGCAGAGATAACACATAGACGGTACCATACACATGATGTGAAGACATTTGCTGTCTACGAGACGAAGAATCTCAGTATCATCGTTTCTGGAGGTATGTTGATTGTATTGCTTGGTCTATGCGAGGACTCACCCCGTTGGCTAATAAATATCGCACAGGACCCGATGCCAGCCCCGTTGTCTTACCCCTACGAGAATTTGGAAAGGAGCACCACAGAAACCTACCAAGCCTGCCGCAAGTGCCGCCCGTAGTTTCCTCCCCGTCCACCAGACTAGTTATGAGCTTTTGGGATCGAGAAGTCAGCATTTGGCGCCTTTCTCGTGGACCTGCATCTTTACATGAGGCCCCTGACGGACAAAGGCATCGGCTAGTAGGGAAAGTCATGATTCAGGTAAGACAGAATTGTCCCACACAATTTCAAACGGCCCCTAACATTGCTTTTTTTTCACTAGGGCGAAGAAAATATCACCTCTGCATCACTATCCAGTGACGGTAAAATCCTAGTGATTGCAACAATATCTAGTATCAAAGTGTTTTCGGTTAGACGACGCAAAGGCGATGAGAGAGGCACTCTACGCATACAAAAACTGGATACCCCAGCTGTGATTTCCGAGGACGGCGCCCGGACCGTAGTGGTGTCTCCCGACAGTCGATGGCTTTGCATTGTTCGCCCGAACAGCGATATTTACCTGGCTAAGATCAAGCCTGCTTCGTCTCCACAGGAGAAGACTCAGATCAGCTCGCGAATGGTGAAACTGAACCGAGCTCCACGTCATCCCAGGTTCGAGAACATCTCCCATGGTACGCTGGGAGCCTACGAACGTACCGTCCGTTGTGTGGTATTCTCTCACAACAGTAAGATTCTCGCATCCGGCGACGTGTCCGGCTGCGTAGACTCCTGGTCACTCGAGGAGGTGGAAGAGTCGTCTTCCAAGTCTCTCGCCAAATCCAACCGCGCGGCGGAATCTGACGACGACGACTCATCCGAAGACGAAGACGACTACCCCATCCTCGATGGTCAGCGTTGGCGTCCCATTGCCAGCGAATCACCAATCCCTCGCCTAAAGTCCGGCGTAGCTCTCCTCTCCTTTCGGCCTGCTACCCCGGCCCCGTCGAACCCCACCGCAAATGGAGAGGCCCGGTTAATGGCACTGACGACAGAACACCAACTCGTGGAATTCGACGCTCTCGAAGGAAAACTCTCCGAGTGGTCAAGACGCAACCCCAAGGCCTACCTCCCCACGGATTTCAAGGGCGTTAAGGACCGCGCCATGGGCTGTCTATGGGACCTAAACGAGGCCCGCGAACGGCTCTGGTTATACGGCACCTCGTGGTTGTGGATGTTCGATCTGAAGCACGACTTCCCTTCCACAGAAGAACTGAAAGAACTCGCCGACAACCACGAGGACTGGGACGTTTCAGCCGATGTTTCCGCTGATGTCGAGCCCGAGACACCCAAGAAGCCATCGCAGAAGCGCAAGCGCGGGATCCAAGAAGAGGGAGATTCCAGACGTAAGAAACCCAACAGCGGCGCCGGTGACAGAATCCCCCTAGCCCAGTCGAATATCTACCCCGAGCAGAAGGCGCGGTTGTTTGTCGGACCGGACGCCTCCCAGGGTGAATGGGTCTCGCTGCAGAACGAGAAGGCACGTTCCCGCACTGGAAATAACGAGTACAATTCCGGTTCCGATTCTGATGATGACGACGAGTATACCACTCGTCACGA
Organism: Aspergillus funiculosus; assembly: GCA_027569145.1. Lineage (NCBI taxonomy): Eukaryota > Fungi > Ascomycota > Eurotiomycetes > Eurotiales > Aspergillaceae > Aspergillus > Aspergillus funiculosus. Next base: position 200,242 of record JAPDEN010000025.1, read on the forward strand.
TGTGAGGATTGCACAGCTCAGAAGGGAGGCCAACGCCAATGCCAACGCCCACACCAATGGCACAAACATATCCTCGCCTGCACAGACACCCAAGAATAAACACCTGTCATCTTCTACTACAAACGGCCTTGGTGATAACACACATGAGAAACAGCTCGTGAAACCAGGGACGTCTAGTACTTCCCACCCCCCGCGTCGATGGTGGTACACATACAAGTACCGGGGTATTCTTGGAATCGTGCCTCTGGCTTCTTCCTCGGAGACCGAAGTGCCAGATGAAGAAGACAGCAGCAGCAACAGTAACAGTTTGGAGGTTGCCGTTGTAGAACGGCCTATGTGGGACGTTGACCTGCCGGACCGTTATGTTCGCGAATACGAGTAGACTCATGAGTCTGATGTGGTGTTTTCTTCTTCTCCTTTTTCTGGAATTCTCTTGGGCAGAGATCGAGTCGACTTGACAACGACTTCTTTCTGGTTCTGGTTATGTTTTGTCCCTTGAGTGCTGGTGCTTGGTTGTGGGTTTGTATTTATGATATTTATTGTTTTGTACAGAGATTTTTTTTTGTCCACCCTGTGTTTTTTTTAATTCATTGGCGAGCAGGATTTGTGCTGTATAGATTAAATCAAAAGTTATTATTATTATCCCATGTTTAAATAATATTAAGCTCTCTCTCTCTCTCTAGGATTACAACCAACACTCTTGAGGACTATCAGAGGTTTCTCCCCTCCGAGTTTCTTACTCTATCTAGTAGTAACATCGATCTTATCGTTCAGATTATTTTCAAGGTGATAGATATCGTATTTATTCTGCTGTGTATGTAATGCGATATGTTATGTGCATGGAAGCTGTCATATCAGTACTCAAAATGAATTTGCAAATGTGCATAATCAGAACACCATTTATGTTAATCCCCAAAGTCAGAAATCTAGCAGAGCGAAAAAAAGAATAGGGAGAAAAATATGCAGTAATCCACGAAGAGTGGAAAAAATTTTTAGTAAAAAAGAATGAGGGTAGAAGTTGAACCTGTTGCAGATCTCCAATTGAAAATCAACATGTAGACGTGTATCATTAAGCATCAAAGTCTCGTTCACCGAAAGACATTGAAAAGGATAATAGGAATAATAAAAAACACTCAAATAAAAACAAGCACAACTGCCATCGCATTCATATCCTTCCTTCACGTTTTTTATGATATACGCTCAGTCTTAGGTCATTCTGCCACCGAAGGTATGTCGGTGGGAAGAAAAGAACCAGGTTCTGGGGCCTTGATACCGTGTAGTAGAGTGCTGTTTATGTTGACATAGACATATTATCTCATGATGCAGATATGCGTATGCAAACCCCCAGCGGATCTGCCACAATCCGCGTCGATGGCCCGAGGATATTTGAAGCGAATGGCTCCGGTTGGGGGACCCATCTCGTTGCGCTGCAATCGAGGATTCCGGGGTCTGCTATCCGTGGGCGCACACATTGACATATAGCTGAAGTGCGCGTGCGCACGATGTGTCGACGTGAAGACGCATCTTTCCAATCAATTAAGATCAACTGCACGGATGATGACATGGGCATAGATGGACCACTGCATGTTGGGGTCCAGATCGCCTTGGTGGTGACATATGGCGGATGACTATTTCTTGGCATGCAATCACTACGACATCTAATAACTTTGTGCCGAGACGATTGCGGGCTGGGGACGATTAGCCAGTCGAAAAGCCAAGAGAGGGAGTAAAAAGGCAAATCTTTGAGTGAGGGGGAAAAAAGGGGGGGGGAGGGAAAAACAAGCACGAGAATCTCGGCGTTGTTACACGGGAAGCGGTGATTCTCCTTGGCGAAGGAGAGAGGGGGAGATCAAATGAAGGACTTACAGGACTGTTAAGCATGTTATTCCGCTCTTTCCGGCCCTTTTTAATATGGCTTTTGAGAGCGGCAGAGTCCAAGGGCTTCAACAATTCAAAACTACAAAGCAGTTCACCAGAAACTGACATGATAGCGCCCCAATTATCAAATTCTCCACAATACTATAATAAAAGCGGTCAGTTTAATCAATCCCTAAGAAAATTATGCGATCAGCAACATAGAAACAGGAAGATACTCACGTTAGGGGCAGAGAACACCGTGACTAAGATACGATCTTGGTAAAATTCATAGCCGTCTTCGACGACCATGTGGGCTCGACAAACCAGGTCGAAATCGTGACGTTGCAAGAAATTCATTATGACTTTCTTGTTGAAGCAATAGCTCACACCCCGCTCGTTGGGTTCCCAATCCTCCTCCATATCAGCGGGATCACTCCAAAGAAGGTCATTAAGCAAGCCATAGTCCGGTACGTCAGTTGGACGGGCAATTCCGCGAATATCGTCCATATGTTGAAGACTCGGGGAAAGTCCGCCATGAACACAGAAAATCTTGCCGGCTACAATTGCGGCAATGGGAAGACAGTTGAAGGTGTCGACGAATGTTTTCCAAATCTTGATGTTGCAGCGTCGCTTACATTCATCATAGAATCCGTATACGCGAGTCACATTGGCACACTCATGGTTGCCACGCAGGAGGAAGAAGTTCTCCGGGTACTTAAGCTTATAACAGAGAAGAAGCAGGATCGTCTCCAGACTTTGTTTCCCACGGTCCACATAGTCACCCAAAAAGAGATAATTGGAGGCTGGTGGGAAGCCGCACATTTCAAACAGTCTGATAAGGTCTGTATACTGGCCATGGACATCTCCAACGATCTTAACGGGAGCGGACAGCTCCAGTAGAGCAGGTTGGTTGAGAAACAATTCTCTCGCCGCAGTACAAATGGCCATAATCTCTGCGTTCTTTAGACAGACAGTCTTGGTTACTTTGGTCGAGTATCCAGCATCGAGAAGACGTCCGATCATATCATCAAGGTCGATAGACTTCAACGCACCCATTCCCATGCCTGGTGACGAAGATGTTTCGGAGTTCAGAGGGGTTTTCATGATGAAATCAAGGATAGCATTCGTCTGATCTTCTCGTTTGATAAGAATAGATTCACCCACGGGTTGCTGTGTACCTGCAGGTGGAGCGACACCGATCGGAGGAGCGTCAGACACAAGATCGACCTCACCACTCTGCTTCATAGCGTTTACATCTTGATGGCCTCGTTTTAAGCTGCTCGACAGTGACGGAGATGGAGGAGGCTCTGGAGCGTCCAATCGAGAGGTAGATCCATCGGCCGCAGTAGCGGGAAGACTGAGATTGGTGGAACTGAGCCGACTTCCGACAGACTTTAGAGAGGCTGCATCGGACTTATCGTCAGCCTGGGACAGGGCGGATGTGGATGCACGGGGACTGTCAGTGCTGCGGATCTTCGAGCGTATGGAGCCGCGGAAGGACTTGATGGACTCCTTGGTGTCAGAGCGGGAGAAAGATGGATATGACTGCAGAGAGTCACCCGGGCCAGAGTTGCCCTTGGAATGAGATTGACCCATTTCTGCAAGGAGGAATATCTGCCAAGATGCGACCCGACCGACTAGAGAAAGGGTATAGGTTCGATATAGTCAACAGGGAGCTCTGGGGAGTACTGGAATGCTAGGGGCGTCTTGGCTGAAGCCTAGCCCCAAGAGTCGGCGGAAATATATAAACTAGGAGGAAATCCTGTTGGGAATTCGGAGAGACGGAGGTCAATGGAAACGAGTGTACGAAGCCCCCAGTTCGGGAAAGACACAGGCAGGTGGTGATTTGGGGGAGGGAAGAAGTCTCTCTCGTGAATCGAGGAAAGGGAGACAGAGAGAGGGGGGAAGGATCGAAGGACCAGATCACGTCGCAGATTCGACAAGGGAATAAATGGAGACAGACGCAGAGAAGGACGATAGCATCACAGCCCACGAGCCACTAAGAGCTAGGTGTACTCTGTAGGTGGTCGGAAGGGAAAGCTCCGATTCGCCGAGAAAATGCTCCTGAGATAGGACGACGGTTAGCTGGGGATGAGCGATTACTTATGACGGATGCTACTTAGTGCAAAGTACGGGACATGAGGAGGAAGAGGAGGCAAAGCTGGAGCTAAAAAAGGGGAGGTGGAGAAAGAAGAGGGAATGATTGAGTGAGGGATTTGGGATAAACGAGGTTGGGGATGAAGAGAGAGGGGGGGTAAAGGTCCTCCTCCTCCTAGGAGGAGGAGGCGATCAGTCCTCTGAGAGGTGCGTGCCATTGGAAGAATGCGTCATTATTGGGAGGATTGACAGGGCACAGTGAGGAGAGGGGCAAACCAACCTAGCAGGTGAAGATGCAGAGAAGAGAGTAAATAGGTATAGTATGGAGATTGGAAGAGATAATACAGACAGAGAGAGGTAGCAGAAAAAGGTAGATGAAAGAGGATGAGGAAGAGGAAGAGAAAGAGAGAGGATGTAGAGTTCAGAGAGTCGCCTCCCAAACGGTTCGAATTGTCGTTGCCGGTCTCGATTCCTGCAGACTACGGATGTGGCATCTCCGGATCATCCGTCGGTCCGGCCTCAGGTCTGCAAATGGATGATGCCTGGAGTTGATTTATTAATAGGACTAAGTAGTAACTATCTGTATTAATATTTAGTTGGTTCTTAGTAGTCACTAATTAGCAGCAGTAGTAGAAGTGTAGCAGTAGAAGAAGAAGAATAATGTCAGGATTACGTCGTCAGGCTGAACCGAGACCTCCTAATTTATATTTGGGAGCTCTTGTTCACGACAACCTTGAACCTCCCTAAGCTTATTAAGGTATTACTTTCCCCGTAGTGAAGTAATCCATTACCGAAGCTGAAACTCCAACTCGTGATATTAGACTAATGGTTGGTCGTGAAATTGAATTTGGCTCCTGTTCAGCACAGACATCATCACCTCCTCTTCCTCCTCCTCCCCTCTCTCTTGTCTAGTCTTGGCTTCGGCTTTCATCGGCTCCTCCCCCCAAATCCCCGTGCATCTAGATTTCAAGACATGTGTGAGATACAAAAGTTCAGGGCAAATCAGTCATGATCGAAATCTTATAGATGGTTAGCCTCTGCTACAGAGTAGATATGCTCCGAAGATGCCCGACTGCGCATATACTAAGCCCGAATCCCGCGTACAGAGTACAGCGAGTGGCTGAGCTCCCACAAAGCGCAACATGGAAAACTCCCCTACTAGGTACATTTCTCCTTTCACTCTCGATCTCCCCTCCCTCTATCTCTATCCCTTATATCTTTTCTTGTCTTTCGTTCTTTCTTTTTCTTTGACAACCTTCTTCCTCTTCTTCTTCTTGTCAACCAAGTGGGTCGACCCGGAACACCACAATGAAGAGTCAGCCGGGGTCATCGATTGGTCGAATGCAAAAGCAACCGTCCCATCATCCACCAGACCCAGGCTGCGAAATGCCGAAATCCCTACAGAATACTTACCTCTTGCAACTGCAGGAACACCGCCAGCTCAACCCCAACCTCAGGCCAGCATAGTTAGGCTCCTGGCTGATGCCGCCAAGCCCAATATGCGGCGCCAAGAGGAAACGGTCTCGTCTGATTCATCATTTTCCCCCTAACCACGTTGTGATGGGAGATGTTCGGTCACACTCCTCGCGTCAAGACCTTGGCATATCACTGCAAAAGCAGACCCAGAACCACTCGGTAATGGCCAAGATCACAACCAAGGGAGAAATGAGATTCCTTTGCAGAAGAAAAAAGGAGGGGGAGTACACATGCACGGATTGTTGCGGGATACCGCTCGTGCACCATCAGCATGCGTAGCTCTGGGCTGTTCTCAATCCCATCAACCATATATCTTGCCAGAGTCTTGCATATAAAATCACAAGTCTAGCGAAGGAAAAAAGAAAGAAAGAAAAGAAGAGCCACAATAAAGAAGATTAAGAGAGAGAGAAAGAGAGGAGGAAACATCATGATTAGAGTTCACCGCGTAGCTATGCTGTCAAACTGTAGTTGAGTACCGCCTCGATCACGATGCCATCAGCGCCTCCCGCACGCGACTCTGTTGCGGGGTCTCCTCCACCTCGATTCTCGTGATGTGTTGACCGGGTACGACCACAAGGCCAATAAATCGACTGGTCATATTGACTTTTAAATTCTGCGAATCTACAGAGTTTCCAGGTTCTGCGTTGTGGGCCGCATCTTGAACAGCCGAAGGTGTGGGAAAGCGATACTCGTAGGTGTTGGCGAGGATAATGTTTCGAGCCTAAACACAGTGGACGAATCAGCGAGCGTGTTTTCTGAGCCTCGCGCTTCTTGGTTTTTATTTTTATTTTTATCTCCCATGTTGATGCATGTGAATGATACTGTAACTTCGAGGTCAACTTACCGCATCTGTGCACTTGAAAGCGCCCACGAAAATGCGTGTGTCTGTCGCATGCACGCGAAGCGTCTGGCCGATCAACGACTCTAGGTATTGGACCGCTTGGGTTTGGTCCATTGTATCTCCTCCCAATCAAGGATGTGTTCCGGTAAATCTCCCCCCACCTCCTTTCTACAGGTTTTCCTCCGGCGCAGACAGTGAGACCGAGCAGTCGAGTAACCAGGAGAACAGACTAGGTGGTGATCTGGACTTTTCTGTGTTGGTCGATAACAAAAGAAGGGATCGGCTATTCGCTAGAGAAGAGCTAAGCTGACGCCTTCCAAGTTCAATAACAGTAGAGGGTACGCTGCTGGCTGGAATGCGGGTTGGCTGTAAGGATTTGTGGTTCAAGTAAAATAATCCTAGTGTTGAAATAACAGTGCAAGAGGTGTCGCTGGGACGCCTGACGCCTGGCGCCTCAGGCTACCCGCTCCCGTAAGCTTGTTCCACCCCCGCATCAGGTATGACGCCACTGGATCTGTCTCTGGATGAAGAGTCTCCTTTCGTTCTATTAGTTTTCTAAATCTCAGGCTTACTGCATATTTACCAACACCTCTCTATGATCGTCGCTTCCTTTCTATGATCGTCGCTTTCTATTTAAATCCGAAACCCTCGGGCTTTCAAGAATCCTGCTTACATGCTTCGCCAGACGCAATCCGTGGAAATTAGTATATAAATCTTCATTAACTAATCGTTAGCTGTACAGATCCATTTATAGCATGGCGGAGACGAGCCCTCGCCCATGACCAGGGCAACGGAGGGCCGAAAGTTGCCTAGCTCCAAGTTCTCCGGGATGATCACGCCGGCACCAACACAGGGCAGTCTAAGATGCAAGAATATGATAGACTTGAAATAGAAAATGCCCTGAAATAACAACCGAATAAACGGTATAATCGAGTTCGGTTACAGCGCTTGCGATCGCCAGCAATCACAGGCAGCCGAAATCCACCGAATATATATAGAAAGAAACAAAGAAAACAATGGGGGCCGCAATCAAGGAACGAGGGTATAATGGTAGGGTCACAGCCTTGCGTTTGAGACAAAACGCATATTACATCCATCCAAGTTCCGCGACCCATCGCATAGATCCTGGGACTGATTCGTCGCTCCCCGAATCCATGTCCATATCCATATCGCCATCTGCCTTTGCAGGAGCAGGGCTTATCATTCCGCAGCCGCTTGGAGAGAAGGGCGAACTTGCAGCCATGTTGTGTCGCTGCGGAAACTCGGCCTTGCTTTGTGAGGCATTGTTGGAGCAGTGGTTCAGAGAGGGTGGAGGGCAAGGAAGGCCTGGAGTTTGGATGGGACGGAAGAACTGAAGCAGGGTCTGCTGACGGGGGTCGACGATCTCTTCTGAGGATAGTGTATCCATCTCCTCATCCTGGTCGATGGGAGGAGTAGGAACCGGTTGCTGCGGTTGTTGGCGCTGTTGGGCCGTGAACAGCCAACGAAGGGTATTTTCTATTTGTATGTCAGCTTGTGGTTTCTAGGTGACGTGCAGCGGCTCCTGCCGAGTACAGAGGTCTGCTCACCATAGACTACTTGATCATCTGGGCGGTCGTTTCTCACTCGCTTCCGTGTCCGGTAATGGAGATGCTTTGGACTATCATCCAGCATCATCGGTTGTGGGACGAAGTTCTGGGGCCGGTCTGGAGAGGTAATAGTTGGAAAGGAGGCCTTGCGTTTGAGTGACATGGTTGCTTGGGCGTGAATGGGGGCGAGAGGATTTTGGCCCTGGGGTCCTACACAATTGAATATTTGCTCAGTGGATTTGAGAAATTGGCACTATAGGAGGGCCAGATGCGAGGATTTAAGACAGCTGAATACAGGGGGAAGCTATGAGCAGCCTTTTTCACCGTGGTTGGTAACAAGAAAAGCTCGCGCGTTGTTGAAGAAATACGCGTGGAGGCTGGCGTCGCATTGCTCCGGGAATGCGCTATTCCGGATTTGGGTTAATTGGTCCTCTAGGCATCTCCAGGCAGCTCAGCTAATTTACTAAGGAGCTTTCTATATAAATGGGCATTCGTTTAAAGGTTGTATAATGAAATTTGAGGAGTTTTCTCGTCTGTAGATGCTGTGGAGGGGCAACTAATCCATTATTGAGGCTGATCGCGTGCGGGGATATATATTGGAGCTAACAGAGCTCTCCAAGTTACAAGTTTGAGTCGACCTATACATATACCTGGGCGTGAGAATGTAGCATCTACCACAATAAATCTATACTCCGATCGATTCAGCCTGAAAATATACCATTCTTATTACTACCTACCTAGGTACTATTATAACACTCCAGATGCCGAGGAGAAGACACGGCATCCCGCAGTGCCTCCGAAGCTCAAACCCAAATTTACTAAACATGACGATAAATTACGTATGTAATCTGCAGCTGGCGGGCCACCAAATACGAGACCATGACGAGGCTCCGAGCTTCTGTTTTCACTTCCCCGCTTCTTCTTCCATCATCGTCCATCAGCTCACAAGGCGAGAATCTTCGTGTTGTTAGCTACTTATTATCTCTTCTTATCTGCCGTGTAGTCGAAATCATCCGCGTGTGAAGTGCTAGAGCTCAGCTAAAATGCCCAGTTCCAGAGTAGCCTCTCATTCTGGCTCGTGGTATTCTGACGACCGCATTACTCTCACCCGCCAGCTTGATCAATGGCTGGCTCAGGTTCCGGACTCCATCGAGGGGTTGGGGCCTCTCCCAGTGCCTGGTGCACGAGTCATCATTGCTCCGTATGTTTTTGGAGTCTTGCGTACTGCCAGCTTCAATACTGATCTCTCAGACATGCGGGCTATGCGTACTCGGGAGCTTGTGCTGCCTATGCGTACAAAGCTCTGGACCTGACCAAAGCGTGAGTGCTCATTCCCTGCCCTCTAGCTTAGTTAGAATGAGATTATTGTCCAGAGTTGATATAAATACATATCGAAACAGGAAGCGAATCTTCGTCATTGGACCGTCGCATCATCACTATTTCACGAGTCTTGCCTTGCCAGGGCTCACAGGCTATCATACCCCGCTCTCTGACGACCCTCTCCCACTCGACACGGAGCTTATCTCTAAGCTTTTCTCCAGCACAGCAACCAGGCCCAATGGCTCGACGATCAATTTCGACACGATGACCCGATCTGTCGATGAAGATGAGCACAGTATCGAGCTTCATTTGCCCTATATCCACCGTCTTCTGCAGCTCCAACACCCTGATAAGCCGACGGCGGAGTATCCGCCGCTCGTGCCCATCATGGTGGGAAGCACTTCTACATCGACAGAGAGCGCCTTTGGAGCCTTGCTCGCTCCATACTTGGAAGACCCAACTAATGCTTTCGTCATTAGCTCAGACTTTTGCCACTGGGGGCTACGCTTCCGTTACACATACTACGTTCCCCAGGCCCCTAAACCAGGGCCCAAGCTGCCCCTCTCCTCTGACGCGTTGCCCCAACCGGGGGACGAGCTCCGTCATATAGAGGCCAAAGTCGAGGTAGCGGGCGCAGGCCATTTCCTGCAGCGGCGGGATCGTATCCGTAGTGGGGAGCCTGCAATCCATGAGAGTATCTCTGCCTTTGACATTGCGACAATGGCGGCGATAACTACCGGTAGAGCTGAGAGTTTCACAGATGTGCTGGAGAAGACGGGGAACACAGTCTGTGGCCGGCACCCCATCGGCGTCATAATGGCTGCCATCGAAGAGGCCACGAGACAGGAGGAAGAGCGGAAGGGCAAGTTTCACTTCATTCGGTACGAGCGCAGCTCGGATATTACGGATGTGTATGATAGCTCTGTGAGCTACGTCTCTGCCTTTGCCGTACTGTAATGCACTTATCCATTCTTCTCCCTTGAAGACCATCATAAGCCCTTCTAGATAGTTCGAGATCAATAACGGGACCCTACCACGCTCCGGCTCCCCGCTCCCTGCATTTTACTCCAGAGTACTACACATAGATGAATCGGCTATGTACGACCGAATCTAGAAACACCGCCTAGCAAATCAAACAAGGACAATCGCCTCTACCCTCCCAGCCAAACTCCCCAAGAACGAATATCCACGACCATCGTAGCTACCGTAGCACCGCTGCTTCTTACCTAGCCCAGTAGCACCAAGCCTAGAGACTGGGATCACCTGTCGCAAGGGCACAGCATGTCGGCGTCGAAAATCACGATGATTATACAGGAAATCATGAACAAGAGACAAGATGTCCTGCAGCTTGATGCTCAATGGAGACTGGCAGTCGGCGGAGTCTCGGCAATGGCATTTATTGCCTTATGAGGCCACCGGTTTGTAGGCCATGGAAAAGAGTATTCTCTCTGTCTTGCTGGTGATAGTGTCTTGTGGCTTGCACCGTTTGAAATATTGTGTTTCTGGCTATTTCTCTCTCTCTCTCTTTGTTTATGTGTAGGCTGCGGTAGGAAAGTGATGAGTGTGCTGGACATGTTCTGGTTGTCCGGGTTGCATATTCTCAATTGTCACTTGAGGACTTCCTCATCCATATACTGCGGTATTAAAAGCCTTAATTAATGGAGGACTGCTGTCCCCTGGAATATCTTAAAAAAAGAAATCTGCCATGCGGAGAAAAGTCGACCATCCACAGAGATCTCCAATTCGTCCACTATTCGGTTTGACACGACTAATGGGGACTATTGTGCGCGAGGCAATATCCATAGGTAATGAATGAGATATAGTTACTGAATAGATCTTTGGTAGATGAAGTGGTAGCTTTCATATCTAGGAATCAGCATTTAGAGGACTCTATGAGATGGTGCTGACTTGGATAGAAGAAGCATGGACTTTACCAGACCAACAACTTCAAGATCGCCTGGTTTCTCGAACGCACTATTGAAGCAGAGCGTATATTATCTCTGCCTTGCCCGTTCGTTTGACACGGAAGGACTGGCGGCCATAGACTATGCTTCTGGGAATGCTCTTCTTCGTTCTTGTAGAGCGCTCCCAACAATGGAAAAGAATCATCTCATGGTTCTCTGCTCACTCGGGGGGATGTGTCGTACAACAAGAACTGGGGTTTTCCCTCTGATCTGCTCTGGTTCGACGGCTGGCAGCAGATCCTGGAGCTCATCCCACACTTCGTGGAAATCATCGCCTGAATGACTATGATGAGGCACATTATATCGGACCATTATCTTCTTCCCATACAGACGATGGAGCTTCGAAATGCGCGATGCACATGTGAGTCGTGTTGAAACTGACTGAAAGGCTACTATGAAAAGCTGAAGCTGACTTTTTCTCTTTTTCTTTTTTTCTTTATTATATGTCCAGGCCACACAACGGCTAGCTAGAGATGTCGTGGCCCTTCATTACCGCCTACAAAGCTGGAGATATATCTGTTGACCAGCACATTCGAGAGAAAGACTAGTTTACTGGTATTAACCGATGCCGAGAGACGTGCAGTGTGACTCGACCTACAGCACCATGCAGGGGAGTCCCGATAACCAAGCGGCAATTTCTTCCTCGGCCGGTCTAACGGATAGGAGACTCGTAGGATAAGGCCTTCGTCGTCTTTCTCCTTGCGTCTCCTGCGACGGTGCAAGTCACACCGGGCAGGTAAGCAGGAGCTTCGATGCTCCCACTGGAGCCAGTGCCTTTGCTGTAGGTATGGGTGCTGGACACCAGAGATTCGCTGTGGTCCGTGACGGCCAAACAGGCATGGCGGATACCAGCCTAGAAGTCATTGTGAGCACCTGCATTTGCGGCATCTACCACTTCAATGCGTATGTCGGAGTTGTGCCGCCGGAGTAATCCATCCATAAACTGCAGCTCACCAGTGTCGCAATGTTGAATCAAAAATTGAATGCTTCCCTGCCCAACCAGTACATTGGGAGCCAGCAGATCCCGTGTCAGATCCCAGACGCCAGGGAGAAAAGGACCGTAGTACTACAGTAGTACTATAGCAGGCAGTAATAGTAGTGTGGTTTTGCTGGAGGGGCAGGATCATCACCCGCGTCCTTCCTGCTATGGCTATACTGCATTGTCTTATGGCTTGTTATTGCAGTCTAGCACTCTGTCACTCATTTTGGTATACACTTTGGATACTGTTGGTAGTCCTGGTCTCCAGAGTCAGTTTCCGTTACTTTTCCATAATCTCACGCAAGCTTACCTCGCGTCCGTATCTGCTCCACCGTTGCTTCTTATGCTTGACATTCTTCCTCTTCCTCTTCCTCTTTTTTTTTATTTTCTTTCTTTATCCTCTTCTCCCTCACTGAATATACAAAGAACCGTTATCAGCTCGCTCGGGATAAGTCGGGATGAAACCCTGCCGCCGACTTCGGCTGGCGCTGAGATCCCCAGAATTATTCGCGGTCTGGAATTGCGAAGAAAAGCACAGCATGAAGAGAGTAAATGTCGCACGATGAGGAGCTAGGATTTAGGAAGAGCATTGTGTTTTTAGAGGCAGCTAGAATGTAACACCGGACGGACGCGTTGGGCTTCTTCTCCGCGCGTCTTTTCTATAAGATGACGGCGTAACTACAGCTGAAGTCGTGACCCCAGACCCCTTTTGATATAGACAGACAGTCATCTTCACCGACTCTTCTCCATCCCCGGACTTCTTCTTCTTCTTCTTCTTATTTATTTCCTTCAGTATGACCACTTTATACACTACTTATTCCCCTCCTATTCTCTGTCTCACCCTCTCCCGACCCTACGCAGACAACCAACCCCCCGCATACATCCGCGCTTACGATCGGCTTGACTTGTCCCCTCTCGCTCATAGCCACATCGCCAATTCTCCAACTCGCAACTCTTGCGTGATTACGGGCTATTTTTCTAATTCCTCTTCTTCTTCCCTTGTCAGCTCAAATTTACTCAAGGTCGCCAGCATGATTTATTAATGTAACGTACCTCTCGTCCGATTCGTTTGCTCCTAAGCAATTGCGACACTAGATCCTCTCTAAAGCCTCTCTACCCCTCATCCACTATCAGGCTGAATCCAGATACCTGATACCCGACTAGCCATGGCGAGGATCAAACAGGGAGTGTTTTCCTGGGAGGATGTGTTGGCTCACCGGTACCAAAGTCAGTATAATGGTCGTGGAGCTTATGTTTTCATGCCTCTTTCTCCCTTATCTTACCCCTCATTGATTGTATTGAGTAATTCTCAATGTGTTTGCCGAATACCTTATTTGACAAAAGAGAATAAAATAAAATAAGACATACTGACCGAAGAGAAGACAATAAACCCGCAGCCTTACCCCGCTCCCGAAGACAAAGCACTCTTTCTGCGCGCAGCCAACCACAGAAACAACCCGATACACGGCTGGAATGGGACGCCCAGTTGCAGAGTTCGTTACTCACGGAGCTGTCCCCGGAGCTCCGGGTGATGATCTGGGAGTCCGTCCTGGGCGGTATGCGCATCCACATCATCCAGCGCTCCGACAGACGCATGGGCCATGTGGTTTGCCCACAGACGGAGCTTTGTGACATCTGCCGAGGTGGACTCCCTCCATCTGGTAGAGAAGGCGAGTTGCGCACAGCGGGGGATCTTCTAGCGTTGTCAATGACATGCAAGCAGATGTAAGTTTTCAACTTTGCTCCATGTGGGTGTCAACCACCCTCTCTCCTCCCCCTTCTCTCTCTCTCTCTCCAATCAGTAGAAGGGTGCATGGAACTCCTTGCTTAACGTTTCCTTTCGCTTGTCTCTGATAGCTACTCCGAATCTATCCATCTCCTCTATACCATGAACATCTTTGAATTCAGCAACACCTGGTCTCTCACCTATCTCCGGCCCACTGTCCCGACATACCTGTGGGATGCGATCCGCGAAGTCGAACTCAGCTGGGCCTTTCCGGGCCACTGGCTCCCCACCAAAGACCCCGTTAAAACGGTTTACTTCTCTGCGGGCCGCCAACAGTGGATCGAAACCTGCTGCGCATTGACCTGCATGAAAGGTCTGCAGTCGTTCACGCTCCAGCTGAGCGGAAGCTGGTTCTGCGAGCCGGTAGAGAAGATCCCTGTTTTCCTGGAGCCGCTGCGGAATCTGCACCTCAGTCGGAGGTGGCAATTGAATCTGCCCAAGCAGCCATACTATGTCAAAGAGATTCGGAATATCGACTGTGACTTGCGGAAGAGGGGAATTGAATGCTCGATTCACGCTGTCTAAAAAAGTACCAAATATTATTTAATCACTGTCCTTGCTTCTGTTCTTCCTGGCTTGCTTATTTGCTTGCTTGTTTTGTTTAGCGAATTGTTAAAGAAAGGAAGGAAGAGGAAAAACCAGCTCTTTTTTAGTTCATGAAGCGAAGCGAAGCATATCTCATTCATCTCGAGTGAGTTTTTCTCTCTGAATTTAGCGGGTCATTCAAATTAGCCATCCTACGCAAATCTGACAATGATTTTCTCCGTACTCGCTGGTCAAGCTGGAGAAAAGCACCCATGAAGTTCCACAACAGCACTATCACATATTGCCAAACAACCTGCAACGGTCCGATTCAGTCATTTCCTCAACCGGAGCACACCCTCACTCCGCTTATGAGCAATGCGTCCCCCGAGAAAGTTCAGCTTCGACGGCGCCAGACAACCCCTTTGAATTGACGTGTCCAGCATCTCCAGCGCCCCCGAGCGATGCGAACACAAACGTACCCACTCCCGGGCCACCTTCTTTCTCCGATACAATAACAGCGGTGAATTACCTTTTATATGCCACCTTTTTCACAACAGTATAGAAAGGGAAAGCGAAAGCGAAATGGAAGAAGAAAAGGACATCCCACTTCAATTCTCCCCACGTTTAACCAGCACCTATATCATGCGCCATAACCCGAGCCTCGAATTAGAGGCACATACATGTTCTCCGTGGAATCCGCAACCCGGAACCCTTAGTGGTGGTATACCCGCCATACTTCCTAGGGTCGCACGCACAGGGAGATCCTTATCCTCAGTTCGATGTAGTGACCCAGTGACCTATACGGCTCTGAAACGCGAAGACTCTCGCATGTAACGACCTCGTACGGGCACGGAGGGAGCGCATAGCATGCCATGGGGAGTATGTACTCTGTACACTCTAATTACTCCGCATCATCGCCTAGACGAATACATAAATACATACACACACACATACATATATCTATACTACGTTGATGACTTAGTAGTATACAGCCCTACCTGATACTCCACTCGGTATAGTTACCTATAGATAGATAGCAGAAGAAACGTGCGACCACAGCAAAATCCTATTTCAGAAGGCGGTCTAGTGCCCAACTAGCCGTGCAGATCACGGACATCCGTGCGACCAAATGCTAGGCACTTACTATTAATAGATGTAGATTGAACTGCGGGGGAATGCACTGTGCCACTGAGTACTGACTGCTGCACCGTAGTACTGAGTAGTCAGTAGTATACTAGGTGTGAGCTATAGAGGAGAAATTTGCATCTGAGACAAGCGAATACAACCTGCATATCGCAATTAAACTAGGTAGATTCAGGGCCCAGCGGCTTCCTCGTGTGGATGGAGTTGTATGAACTAGCTACCAAGGAAGGATTTTCTGTTTCAGTGCCCCTGACCCAGTTTTCTGGTATAGCGCATACAGAGGAGAAGTTAGTTAGTTCGCTTTTTCCAATTCAGGCACATACAATGAATGATACAACTCGTATTTATCAGACAAGGCCTTTATTTCATTCAATACTGTACAATAATAATGGAGTAATTATCTGCAGAGATATCATCCAGCTTCCTTGTTTGGCAGAAATAAACCTGGCTATTCAACAAAGTCAAGACCACCCATCTTGTCCATTCCAACCTTTTGTCACTCCAGGCCACAAAGGTATCAAATAAGTGGTTAAAAAATAAAAAGAATGTTGTAAAAAATATCGGCCGTAGAAAAGAATTATAAGAAAGTTAGAAAGTAACACTGAAAAAGTCTTTTAACACAAGAGCGCCTCCCTTCCCATGCTGATTTCCCAACCACGAGAAAATGACCGATTATAGTTGCGAATTTGGCAAAAGTTCATATATCGGAAAACGTCAAAAGCATTCCAATGTCGAGTATGGCTATCCTGCCCACGTAAGAGATAATGAAAAAAGAAAATCCTGAAAGACTGAATATGGAGAAGAATAGAAAAAGAAAAATATAGAAGTTGAGGTATCATCACATATGAGAAGAATATGAGAAGAAGTAAAAAGAGATTGTCCAGGGTATGGCTCACAACAACGGTCGCGCTTAACAGACGTGATTCCGCTGAAAATCTGTCCTGGCATTTGCATTGAGCGGGAAACATCCCAAGTTCTTGATTCAGAAAGATATTGGTGTATTGTCGGATAATTCATATCCAATCCAAAAGAAATCGAGTCGCCCACATCCTGATACTGAGGGTTGTGGTCGGTTATACGACACGCGATTTTGATCATACATGTCCCGATAGTACTAGGCTGAGGCCACCGTATGTTGTGTTCATTGAGTATCATTCATCCCACAATGGTCCAGCCAGCTTTATGGTCGTATGAATCGTAGGCCCTGCGAGGGGTGTTCTTTACAGGCCTGGTGGTGATGAAATCTCACCGACTATTTTTGGCCCTTGACCTCGCTCGCAAGCAGGGCGATAGAAGAAAGAGGAGTTAGAATCTTCTCGCTTAGTTTTATCGATCACCCTGCGATCCATCTGGACCGGACTGGCCGGAGTTCCTTTGCCTGTTATTCACCCAATCCACATCCTGTCGCGAGGCGGGTGTCTTTTGTTCGTCCGGTCGAGCGGAAGGGGCATTCTGAGGCAAGAGGTTGTTCAACTCTGCGGCGAGAGCGGAGGCTGTGTACATGCGTAATTCCTTTTCTTCCCGTTCATCCTCCTTCTGTAGCCGTTTATGGTCGTGTTTGGCGGAATTCTCTCGGCGCTTCTTTCGAATCTCTTGAATGACCCAAACGAGGACCTCCTCCGGGGCACGCGTCCGCGCGGCTCCGTGTTTGGCGGGGCTTCGGACGTATCGCCGTGTGACATCGGTAGCGCCGTCGATCGAAAAGGCAATGCAGTATGATAGTTTTCGGCCCCATCCTGAAAAAAAAAAAAAGATATTAGCTCGAGTTTAATAAAGGGAATTATTTGGGGAAGAGAAACTAACCTTCAGTATAGAGGCGAGGCTGATCCCACGCCTCCTCGCAAGCATCAACATGAACCCAGCGTTTTTGATGTTCAGAATATACTTCTGTCCACACATGATCTTCGGAATTCCACACCCAGCGAACGCGAGCACCAAGTGCTCTACAAAGCATGCTGAAGCAGTTGGCCCATTCACCTGCGCGACCCCGCCTTGTCTGTAATAACTGCCAAACATCTGAATATCTAGGGAACCTTTCATAAGCACCACAGGATGGTTCGGAGCACCTGTAAAGTTCTACTCGCGTGGCTCCGCGAGCAGTTTCATCAGGCAATGGCGGTGTCATGCCCTGAGCGATTGTAGGCATCATGCACCGCGAACAGGGAGGGTTGTTGACGAATTGAAAAAATGAGCGCTTGAACCACCTTTTAATTTGTCAAGAAGGGTTAGTTTCTGGTGCAGTTTTACCATGAAGGGAAGGAAAGGTCCATAACGTACCTTAATAATGCCATGATGACACAATCTTGGTAACCCCATTCGGGCCGTTTCCTCATGCTTTGTGCCCGAGCCTGCATTATTTGGCTCTCATATTCGGCTTCGGAATATAACTTGTCGAGAGGAATCACGGACAGAGCTTCGTCCAAAAGACCAGGATTTTCGTACTTGGTGGGCGTTACGGAGAGGACGTGAAGGAGATTTCGGAATTTTAGCGAGTTCGAGTCCTGTGGAGGAGACGGGACAATGGGGAGACCTCTTAGTGAGGGTGATGGAGAATATGGATGCGGTTGCGGCTGTGGTTGCGGTGGTGATTGAGAAGAATGGCGAGTCGCTGGAGGCGGTGGTGGTGGTGGTGCTCGTGAGGGATGGGGTGGATGCGACCGCAGGGGCGATGGAGAAGGAGATTGCGTACGAGAGCGGGAGCGGGACTGTTCTTGAAGACGATCGAATCTCTTAGAGCGCATCAACTGCTCAAAAGCCTGGGTGATTTCGGTGGCATCGAAGGCGTCAGTAGTTGGCGCCCGTCGGCCGTGGTGATGTTTCCCATCCGCCATGGTAGTAGGGGTGGTCAACACGACCAGCGGCTGGCTCTCCGGCGCTGAAACTCCAGATTGGGTCGAGATTGCGCTTTAATAATATTGTCAGGAACGATGGGACGCTGTGGTTGTCGCTTTTTCAGGACTCGAGGGCGACAGGGCGACTGTGGGGGGTTGAGGAGACGGGTATGAGAGACAGGGTGTCTGTTGGCGAGGGCGAGAGTAGGAGTAGAGTAAAAGGTACGGCGCTGGAGTCAAGAGTCAAGACCGGACGGGAGGGTCACACAGCCCGGCCAGGCGGTCACGACGCTTGGCATTAATCAGCGTTACAGGAATAAAATACCACGCCAGCCAAAAATAACCTCGCTGTTACTAGTATGGCTCTGGGGGTAAACGCTGTCGAAAATGCGAAAGATTATATAGATTGAAAGTAGGACTATTCAGAGGAGAGGGAGGAGAGATGAGAAACACTGTCGAGAAGGAGGAGAGAGAGAAAGAGGGCGTCCAAATGGGAGAGCACAGACGAGGAAGAGAGAGAGAGAGAGAGAGAGAAAGAGAAGAAGAGAGGAGAGGAAGAGGGAGCAAGTAGAGTTTAGTCAGGGCCAGGTGGTGATAGATTTCTTTCTTTTCCCTCCTACAGAAATAAACTAAAAGAAGAAGAAGAAGAATACCTAATAATACAGAGAGCAGTGAGAGCGAAGCGTCGTCAGCCTTGGGCTCCTCCCCCAATCAGAGCCCCGCGCCAGCACCACAAGCCGCGTGTGTCCCGCCCCGAAATGGTTAACCGTACCATGGCCAAGACGACGCTCTCCAAACTACTATTAGAGGTGCCCCAGGACTTCACGACTATGATAAGACAGACAATTGTCTGGTCGCTGCAGCGCCACTACTTGCTCTATACAGACTCCAGGGCATTATCGTCAACTGACGACCTCACAGCTTGGCATACCTGACAACCACACTTGAAGAGTTTTGAGTGTCCACTGTCGACATCATCACCATCATCATCAGCCATAAGTTCCTTATTATTATTGCTCTGGGACTGACAATCTTCTTAAACACCTGACATATTACTCTTCTACCACAGTATGGTGACTCGACAGTCTCCACTCCTATACTCCTTATGCGATACCAGCAACTTCGCTCCACCACTTTGATGGCTTAATATCATCTCATCCTCATAGTAGTCGTTCG
Organism: Aspergillus funiculosus; assembly: GCA_027569145.1. Classification (NCBI taxonomy): domain Eukaryota; kingdom Fungi; phylum Ascomycota; class Eurotiomycetes; order Eurotiales; family Aspergillaceae; genus Aspergillus; species Aspergillus funiculosus. Next base: position 219,805 of record JAPDEN010000025.1, read on the forward strand.
TCAATGGTCGGTGGAAGTCGTGTCTCGTCTCTCCACTTGGCGACGAGTAGGCTACAGAGTCTGAAAAGCTTGGTCCGCGTGTCTTGCTTGAACTCGTATCTTTACTATTTGACACGATTGCGCAAGCCAACATTATTCACTCTGTATTGATGTGATATGTCCTCCTCCTCCATCTGGTTTTCTTCAGTAGTCTACTACTACTAGTAGGTAGTAGGTACTCTGTAGGCGCTCCGAAGTTCGAGTCGGGTCACCTGGTTGAACTGCCCGATTCTCGGTGCATTGGGCCCTATTATAGGCTGTAGTATGTCTAATTAGTACGGTATTATTATCTGCTTTGGTGTACGCCAGTCTTACGCGGCTCTCTGATCAACAGACTAAAAATGTCACCATCGACCACTCAGAGTGTGTAACTGTACAAACCACCAACCTGTTCTTTCGCACCCTCAAACCTCATTAATAATGCAGTCGATTTTCATCAGAACCAGTTCGAGAGAGTCGGAAGGCATGCGACAGGATTCCACAAAATTTCCTCGAAGGGAAATAAACCTTGGAAAGATTTGAAAAGTGCCGGCCAGAGAGAGGCTCGGGACTTGGTGGGTATTTACGGAGTCCTAACTTTTGGGGGCCCAGTCTTGTCTCCGGAATGACGAATCATGGCCAAGTTGTTTAATACAATAAAATCATTACTACAGGACCACAGACTACTGGAGTAGGCTATACGGATATACGAAGCTAGGTACGTACTCTCTTACTCCTAGGCGGACAGGATCATGGCCACCGAATTGTCTCGCCATGTGAAGCAGACAAGTAGAAAAGACAGAGAGAAGTACTAGTACTACCTAGGTAGTATAGGTAGTAGGTAATGAGTAGAGCGAAGCGCGGGTGGTATATAATGAGATCATGGTGACTCTATAACCCACCTTCCAGGGTCTCTTCAATACTGACGAGGCCTCTCATCTGCGCATTACAATGCACGACTACCGCTATGGAGAGCTAATATCAATGACTGGACTGATAGGGCTTGACGGTGAACTTGTATACCCAACTCGTACGTGGTGAGTCCCCCATGTAGCACTAGCAGTAGTAGTAGTAGTAGTAGTAGTAGGATGAAGATAAAGTACAACTCGAATCATCAAAATTTACCTCATTCTACAGTACACGAGTAAAAGGGCACTATTGGTTCCCCAACAAGTACACGCGGCACCTGCAATCTGACGAATGCGCATCTCCACTCTGACAGTCGTTATGTAGGGATGACTACGTATTAGTATTCAGCACACTAGATTGCCACTAGACTGAGCTCATTATTGAAAACAGGATTACCTGGAGATGTATTAGTAGTAGCAGTAGTAGTAACGGATATATATATGAAGATATATATGAAGATACACAGAGCACAACTAGTACCTAGGTACAGAGTAATACTAATAATACTACGGAGGAGAGGAACAACTTGAAAATTACCAGACCATCCAAGAATGACGATGATGGGTGGCGGAGACGCGCAAGCGTCCGTCTTGGCAGAGAACAAGATCTGCTAGAGCTGTCTCGAGGCAGTACTGTAGGAGCTGCACTATGCCTGTTCAAGCGATCCCTAGACCCTATTAGTACTAGTAGTTACCGCTAGTAGTTAGCCTGTCGTGGGAGCAGTAGCCTAGTAGGGCGACTGGCATTCTTTCTCTTTTGCATGGCTGGGTTTCCTGGCGGCCTAGACCGCGGTCTGTAGCACAACAGTAGGATTGTATAGGAGGGCTTCCCCGTCCCCTGCACACCTCGTAAATAGCAATACATCCCCAATACTAATATCTGGACCCTCCTTCTACTGCCCATTAAGAATTTAAAGTTGAGGAATGAGGTCTTTGCATCCCCAGCTTGTGGATTGACTCTAGGAGTCTGTGCTTGCGTCTTCCCGGTAGACGGACTATCTGGATAATTATACTCTCAAACAAAAACGTACGTCTGAGTTCTACGCATGTACAGGTGATTGTGATGTTTTAAGTCACATCAATGGGAAGCGTCAACGCTCCTTGGTACCTCAGGTATATACACCCGTGACCTCGGCGGGTAACCTCCTATTGTGATTTGTTCTCATAGCAAACACGGCTACACCATATAACAAAGACATTTCTTCATCTATCCTCCTCAACTCCATTATGCTTTTGAAATGCTCCTATCCTTTTCTTATTTTTTAATTATTGATAGCAATACCACAGCAAATATGACATGATGACAAGCTCAACCGAAGCGGGATTATCCCCTTTGTGGAAGAAACCTTGGATAACTATCGCGAAGAACTTGCTGCTGACTATGGTTTTCAAATCATACAACCCGAGTACAGAGAAAAAGCGGGAGATCTCTTCCGTAGTTGTAGGTTTGCTTTTAACGGCCTTGGAACGGAAGCTCACCTAAACAGGTACATACCTCCCTTGAGAGTTTTACCGAGAGGATATCGCTTTTATATGTCAGTGTCGTTGATCTTCGGGGCTTAATTGACCTCGATATTCCCGATTTCGATAGCCTTGTTCAGTGGATGCTGTGGTAGTGGGAATCGAGCCTCCAAAGTCTTGTTGCCAGGTTCTTTTGTCTCTCTAATACCATTTTTCTCATCGATGCGAGCGCTTCAAGGTGCCAAATTGCAGACAGCCCTTGCCTGAAATACCTGCTAACGAAGTCACCTTGTACCTTGACACAACTCTGGCAAGACAATCAGGACTCTATGAATTGGTTTATATTCTGGGCTGCGATTATTTTGGGCCCTTTGGCTCAGTTATGGCCTTGTTGGCGTTGATTCTACAAATGGCGGACCTGGTCAAATGACAATGACAGGACTGAATGCACTGCAGTTATACATCTTTATAATCTCTTGTTTGGGATTACAGTCCAGTTGGCTAAAGATCAGCACCCTGCTACTGCCGTTCTATTAATGCCAATTGCTCGAGCTCTGCTACATAGGAGAATTATGGTATTCCTCTTCGCTCAACTTTGAGTTGACTCCTCTGGGTTCGTACTCCTTCAGTTTAGCCATGCCCTCAGGTAGGTATTTGCCTAAGAGAATGCTAGGGGTGGTTTCTTATGAAGAACAACGATATTACTCCATTCAAAGCTTCATGGTCCACTGAGGAAAGATTATCGCAAAATTGGCGGCAATTGGAGATATCCGCTGCGCACTAGCGACGGTTTGTCCTTGCGAATGATGTTCGACCGATCAATTTTCACTGTCAGTGTCATTTTCTGGGCATCACAAAGCACCGTGTAAAGACCATCACTGTTGCGAGGGGGATACCGGCATATGGCGAAAGTGAGCCTAGCAAGAAATAAGGATAAGAAGGGAGGGAAGATAAGTATCAATACCTTACCCGACTGTGAGATTGAACCAGTTTCTATCAAGGGAATTAGTATAACCTCTAATAACTACAGCCGTAGTATTACGAATCAGATCATCTCTAGTACTTTTGTTGCAGGATCGTAATTCTCCTACCCTCGCAGCCGTCCACACCCAGCTCTAAATATTAATTAGACACCATTTCTATAGTCTAATAGCATCCACATCTCAAACTTGGGTTAAACACCTCGGTCCAAGTCTGGCCTAGACGATACCAATGATCGATTGGGTTTCCTGTGTGAGGGTTCAGTGGTGGCATTTTGAAATCGAAGTTGTAACTCCCCTTTGAACTCTCGGCGAGGAATTTCCCGGTGTCATGTCCCAGTATCTCATGGGGAACGACCTACTAGTAGATATAGGTAGTATGAATGGAATCTATTCTTTATAGATCCCGCACTGCCAAGTATTTATGTCAAACACTAGAGCGCATTCCTAAGTTATAGACATTTTTGGGTTGAGTATCATGTAGATATACAAGACAAAGTTGGGACCAGCGCTTGGGAAGGCTTCACCTAGTGAAAGCTTGACTGACTGGCACCAAAAATGGCTATTCATGTAGTGTTAGTGCGATCTGTTGACTGGACTGCAGATATTATTGGAGATATTAATTGAGATACTAATTGAGATGAACGCTAGTTTGGAATTTGGTTCAGAACTCCCAACGACGTCCGCCCGCCACTACATGTTGACGGCAAGCCGGTTCCTGAGTTTGTTTCGCCTCTACTGACTTTTATTCCCCTTCTAATCGTTCTTTCTACCAAGCTTCTAGCTTCAAGCTTCCAGGATATACTTATTGCGCGTCTAGAGTCATGCATCTGTGGCTATAACTATCCCGCATCGCTGCTCCAATGCCTCGGTCGCACTTTTTCCACGCTGGCCGACAGCCGCTGCAAAACAACCCGCAATTACAGCTTCAGTCATCAAGAGTCTCTGGCCCTGTGGCCTTCTGCAATCCGACACGGGCCCATTTCAAAGTAACAGGCCGCGCTCGCGAAGAGGGACAACCCCATGATCATCTTTCTACTCGGATCGAGCGGCTTTGGCGCTCGCGAGATAATCGCAAAGGACGACACGCCTTGATGATCCATCGGCGACCGCCAGGCCTTGAGGGGACGAAGCTTCCCCAGCGCACAAGACAGCCCTCGGCGATCTCTAGGGGAATTCTGCGCATGTTCACCAAGTTCCCCTACTGGGATGTATCCTACCTGGTTGCTGTCATATTCACCCTCGGATCAGTCATTTGGGTTATCAACGCGTTCTTTGTTTGGCTACCGCTCGTCGACCCGAACACCGAGTTTGCAAATGAGGTCCTTATTGGTGGGGGCGTTACAGCATTTATTGGGGCGACCGTCTTCGAAGTCGGGAGTGTCCTCCTCATTCTGGAGGCTGTCAACGAGAACCAGACAGGATGTTTTGGCTGGGCTGTGGAAGAAGCCTCCAGGGGAGCTGAGGATTACATCGAAGGAACCATCGTGAGAATCAAGACGGACATGGATACATGTCTCCATCCACATGCGAACCAGCGCTCATTCTTGGGACCCCAAAAGAAGGGTCTTCTTGCGTCGGTGTCGGAGAACCCACAACAACAACAACAGCAGCAGCAACCTACGCCGCAATCGACAAAGTCTCCGGTACAAAACAGGTCGTTCAAGTGGCTACCCACGCTGACAGAGCTAAGGACACATTACTCGCGCGAGATTGGATTCCATGCCTCCCTCGTGCAGCTCATCGGCGCCACCATCTTCTGGATTGCCGGGTTCACCGGGTTACCCGGTATCATCGACCATATCGATCAGGCTGTCACGAACGGAGTCTACTGGGTCCCTCAGATAGTTGGGGGCTCTTGTTTCATTATCAGTGGGTTTTTATTCACGCTCGAGACGCAGTCCAAGTGGTACATCCCTGCTTTTCATATTCTAGGGTGGCACATTGGGGTTTGGAATTTCATTGGCGGCATTGGCTTCACTTTGTGTGGAGCACTTGGTCCGGCATCTTCGAACTCGGGGGTTTTATATCAAACCACATTGGCGACGTTCTGGGGCTCATGGGCTTTCCTTGTGGGCTCTGTTATTCAGTGGTACGAAAGTCTGGACAAGCATCCAGTGGAGGATACGACGTGATAATTGGCAGTGTGTATATAAAAGACTCATTCGTATGTTTACATAGATCTATCGGATGCATAATACAAAAAAAAGGATAAGAAATTCTAGCGACTGGCATGCTTAAATTGGTCGATTAGCTACTGTATATACATATGTCCGATGCTGGCGACGCAGGGACGGAATGGACAACACAGCCCAGCATATGCACAGAATACTTAATAGCTTATCTACGTAAAGAAGAGTCGCTTTACGGAGTGTACACAAAAATCATCGTAGAGCGAGCACAGAGACTGAAGCCGTTCTCTCGTATTATTGGCGAATCTAATGAAGCGCCCGGGCGCGTTCCAGTTCCAATTTGCAGGTCAACGACGCCAAACCGACATGAGCGAAAAGCGACCGAATAATCAACCATCAACCATTTAATATCGACATCACCACTTGCTCTGCATGGAACCTTACTTTACTTCATCCTCCTGACTCACTCCTTGTCTCTTCATCCCCATTCCTCCTCCCCTTCTTCCTCCAAACTTACCTACCCCAGAGCTGGATTCTGGTAGTCTTTGTTCATCCAGTCGACTGACATTTCTGCTTCTGATTGTCCGCCCGAACACAACTCAGGAAGCATTCTCTCTCGGAACTCTTCGTTGAGCCTGTCTTTTACACCCAGTCCTTCTTCTACCTGCAACTGCTCTTCTTTTGCTTCGAGATACCTATTTTGCGTGCTTCAATCCCTACTCCCACTCTCACCGTCGGTCGGGGGCCCGCGAGCTCACCATGAAGGCTACCCCGTTGCTCATCGCGTGGCACAACGACAACGCCCCTGTATATTCGGTGCATTTTGATCCCAATGGCAAAGGTCGCCTGGCTACAGCTGGAAAGTAAGTCTCTTCATCCATTCCTGTTCTCTATCTCGTTTTATCGGAGCTAACGTTTCTTCTTTTCAGTGACAACAACGTCCGAGTGCGTTCGCCCTCCTCCCTCCCTCCCCTCCCCTCCCCTCCCTCTTTCTCACTACCTCCGCAGAATCTCTCTTATATATCCGCCCGGTTGTTTCTGACGTTGGAGAAATTATAGTTATGGAAGGTAGAGGCAGTTGGCCAGGAACGAAAGGTGACCTATCTGAGCACCTTGGTCAAACATACACAGGCTGTCAATGTGGTCCGTTTTAGCCCCAAAGGTACGGCATCTACAGAAGCTTAAGAAGTATCCTACTTTCGAGGCAGATATACCTGTATTCACCCCTCCGGTAGGAGCGCTGTCTAACTCGTCTTAGGTGAGATGCTGGCGTCGGCTGGAGATGATGGTAATGTCCTGCTCTGGGTACCGTCGGAGCTACAAACCCAACCTGGGCTTGGAGAAGATCGGTCGGACGACAAGGAAACATGGCGTGTGAAGCATATGTGTCGGTCATCTGGCGCTGAGATATATGATCTTGCGTGGTCTCCAGATGGTGTTTTCATCATCACCGGCAGCATGGATAACATTGCTCGTATCTACAATGCACAAACTGGTAGGCTTCGGACCTGTTCAAGGGAGCAAGAATCAACTTCTGACCGTGAAATTTTCCACTAATCAGGACAAATGGTTCGGCAAATTGCTGAGCACTCGCATTACGTCCAGGGTGTAGCCTGGGATCCTCTTAACGAATTTGTCGCAACACAGTCGTCGGATCGATCCGTCCACATTTACAGCCTAAAGACAAAGGATGGCCAATTTACTCTCACTTCTCACGGGAAGTTCCTCAAGATGGACCTACCGGCAAAGCGTATCTCGTCGAGTAGTCCCGCACCCCCCGATCCCTCCATCCGCTCTCAGCCCGCCACCAGCAACTCCGTCGCGATTGCTTCTCCGGTGCCTTCAGCTCCCGGGACGCCAATGGCTTCGCACCTGCCGATGGACCCTCCCCCAGTATCGCATAGTCGACGATCATCATTCGGCTCCTCTCCATCTATCCGCCGGTCCGCATCCCCAGCACCGTCTTTGCCCTTACCCGCAGTAAAGCCTTTGGAAGTGCCATCTCCGGGGTTGCTGAGCGGGTTAGGAGCTAGAAACGCCAACATCTATGCTAACGAAACCTTTACCTCTTTCTTCCGGCGCCTTACTTTTGCTCCTGACGGAAGTCTGCTGTTTACCCCTGCGGGCCAGTACAAAACCTCGCATGTATCTGCGACGGATCCTGGAAAGACGACTGATGAAGTCATTAATACTGTCTACGTCTATACTCGTGCAGGGTTCAGCAAACCTCCGATTTCCCACCTTCCCGGCCACAAGAAACCTTCGGTTGCTGTTAAATGCTCTCCTGTATTTTACACCCTACGAGAGGCCCCAGAGCCTTCACGGCATATTACCCTGGATACTTCGTCCATGGAGGAATCATTCGCCTCCTTGCCTGACCCGGTGGTAAATGCCACGAGTAACGGCCCTTCTATGGAGCCTCCGTCATCGACGACGCAGACCACTGGCACCTCTAGTAGAAGCAACCCATCCGCCAAGCCTTCTGAAGGGGAGGCACCTTCTACTAATCAGAACCCAGCTCCCGTTTTTTCGTTGCCGTATCGAATCGTATATGCGGTGGCTACCCAAGATGCTGTTTTGGTTTATGACACGCAACAACAGGCGCCCATATGCGTGGTTAGCAACCTGCACTTTGCTACCTTTACTGATCTCAGTTGGTAAGTTTGATTCCTGATGCAGGTACCGTAGACCTCGGACTTAACTGTAGCTAGGTCGCACGACGGATTGACCCTGATTATGAGCTCATCCGATGGCTTCTGCTCCACTCTCACATTTGCCCCAGGCGAGTTGGGTCAACAATATACAGCACCAATAACAGGCACACAACAGACTGTTGCCTCTGCTGGAGTATTGGCGGCTTCGGCTCCCATACCTATCCCGACAAAATCGAATGTAGTCGTCCCTGCAGTGAACAACACAGTCCACGCCCCTCCTGTCAGCCCAGCGCGGTCCAATTCGGTGTCATCAATCACAACACAGGTTCCGTCACAGCAGACGACCGGGTCTGTCGTCAACAACCCTACACCAACGCTCGGGTCTGTGCCACTCGTAACTGCAACTCACTCTGCGCAGCCCCCGACTACTCTGCCTCTCACCACTCCACCACAGACCCCAATGTCGGCAGTTTCGCAAAGCGGGGTGAGCAATGCCGGCAACAGTGTTCTAGGCAAACGGGCAAACGAGCTTGAGAAAGAGGAAACGCAAGAATCTGGTTCAACCGAACAGACTCAACAGCCAAAGAAGAGACGCGTAGCACCTACGCTTATCTCAACCGACACGAACACCGCTTTCTCCTCGAAAGATGAGCCTCCTCATACGGATGTTGGGGGCTAGTTTTCTTTCCTCTTTTTTTTGATTTACTTGGGTAGCTTAATTCACATCATTTTCCCTTCACTCCTTTGGACGAGAGCGTTTTAAATCTCTTTTTTTTCTTCTTGATGATTTACGTTAGTTACCCTTTTCTGGCTCGCAGGTTTCGCCATCTCCCTACTATTAATCTCTGTCACGCTGTTTTGGTAGAGTTTACGCATCTTTGCTTGTCTTACTCCTGGCGCACCGTAACCCTGTCTGCTACTCTTCATTGTTCTTTAGCACGGGCGGGTGGTGTATTTTGTCGGACTTTTGCTTTCTTTTGCTCCATACCGGAGACAGGCTGTTGGGTGCTTGCTCCTGAGCCTATTACTTAGGTAGAAAGCTTTACTACAGGGCTATTGGTCATTAATGAACACCCAGCCTTCTCTTTAAGTTACTCTTTGGGGTGATCTTGAATAGGCAAGCTAGGTTGTTATTATAGGGCGTTAGTCAATGTAAAGGTATAGTTATATCAGGTCTGGCTATGGTTTGATACAACCACCACAACCAAAAGGTCTACTCAGACGTCTTGAAGATCCCCGAGCCAACAATATCCCCAAACGCGGCATCCAGAATATGCAGCCCTTGGTCGATCTCCTCTGCCGTGACTGTCACCGGGGGAGCCAGTCGAAATACACCCCCATTCCCGGGAGATTGACAATATTGCACGACAGCCCCAACTCCATCACACGGTCCGAGACAGCCTGCCCAATATCGGGCCCAGGAGCCCTCGTCTCAGGATCCGATATGATCTCAATACCCTGGAGAAGGCCACGGCCACGCACATCTCCAATACACCAATACTTCTCCTGCAGCCGGAGCAACCCAGATCGCAACTGAGCTCCTCGCTCGCGGGCGCACACAGATATCATCACGCTCCACGATCTCCAGCACCTTATTCCCCACAGCCGCAGGCAGCGGGTCATTCAGATGCATCGTCAACCAGAGAAATCCCCCCTCGCGGCATCCACGCTCGATCTCAGCGGCCGTACTCACAGAGCCCAGAGGCAGGCCACATCCAAGCGTCTTGGAGAGAACAAGGATGTCCGGGACAACGCCATCCCCATCCCTCTGAAAGGCAAACATATCACCCGTCCTCCCAACAACCGTCTCCCAACACCCGTCTGCGCATCGTCCATAATAAGCAGCATCCCACGCTTCTTGCACTCGACGCTCAACCGACGCAGATAACCCTGCGGTAATTCGAGAACTCCCCCCCCCCAGTCGAGAGGATAGGCTCGACAATGAACGCCGGCCAACAACCCCACACTCTGCCGATCAATCAGTCCCCAGACAAACTCCATCTCCGTCTCCCAGTCGTACACCCCATCACCACGCCTTAAGGGTGAGCGATACGCATAATGCGCAGGGGAAAAACCAATTGCCCCGGCATCAAGGGTTCCCCCTCCCCCCCTCCGACCCGCGGAGTAAGTCGCCGCGGCACTCCCCTGCGTAAGACCATGGTAAACTAGCCGAGAAGGCAACGATTTCGAGCTCGTTGCCATCTTGATGGCGGCCTCGGTGGTTTCGGAGCCCGTGTTGAGGAAGAAGTGACTTCTGTAGCGGATGCGAGAGGAACCTGGCTAGGCGTCGTTCGGCCAGGGCGACAACGGGCTCTGTGACCATGTTGATGTCGACGATCTCTGGGTGGGAGTGGCCTAGTAGAGAGCTCATTTGGCCCGAGGTGAAGTCGAGGATGTATTTGTTTGCCGTTTGTGTCGTGGAGGGTTGTCCCGAGGGCTTTGGTGATGATTATGGGGGAGTAGGGGACTCCTGTGTGCATTAGATGCATTAGGTGTTTGTTTGCTCTTGTCCAGAAGTCAGTCATGGCCTTTCCTTCAATGTGGGAATTTAGTTTCTTGATTCTTGATGCTTTATTCATGATTCTTTATTGGTAATTCTTGGGTTGGTTGCAGAGAGACATGGGAGGATCTATTTATGCTGCTGCTTCTTTGCGTGCATGTTTTCCGCCGTGCTTCTTATCGTGAGTTGGCCGCCGGAATTGCGTGGTATATTTTACTTCAATTATTATACTATATCATTATCATTGTTACTATTAGGACTATTTGTGTTATTCTTTATGTTCTGTAAACTTCTATAGGTAGGATTGAGCGCTATCTGATGTCACCCTTATGTAGATACGTACGACTACGAGTAGCCAGTCTCATCTAGAAAAAAAGTTCTCGAGAGAGCTCCTCACTCTGGATCATTCAAAAACTCTTGTTGAAGCATTTTGTCGTACTCTTCTTTATCGGAGAGTTTGCGACTTGCGATGTATCCTATATTCCTCTCCCAAAGAAAAGGCATTACCAAATTGAATTCTTCGACATAATCTCTGCAGAATAATTGGTCGTATATGCTCCTTAAATATCCCAAATAGGCCAGAGGGACTGGAAAGAGCCAATGTATACCAGAAAGTTCCAGTTGCCCAAGTTTTATTCATAACATCCGAGAGAATTGGCTGAGCCTCTGTATCATTATTCTTTCCTGTTGTAGTCAGATGGTGGCTCTTTTCCTCAGCTGCTATAATGCCCATGAATTCTGTCCGCATTGCATCATATTCTGATGAAATTAACTCATCCACTCCCTTGTTAGTTAGCCAGTAAGGAGGGCTGAGCATCTCAATTGGCCGAGAGCAAGCCCACTCCAAATCAACAAGGCAGGTTATATTCCAATCTTTGTCCACGAATATATTGCTTTGATGCATGTCAGTCAGAGTCAAGATAAAGGGGCCACGTCGGAACTTTGCTTGAAAAAATGACTTTGAAACTGCTCGCATCCCGGTCAGAGAAGAGAGTTGGAAAGCACAGTCTCCAAGATTATTTACTGCATTTGGCTGATATCGAAAACGATGGTCATGAAAGGTTAGGATGTCTGCAAGATAGGAGTCAACAGTTGAATATGTATAATCGCGGTGTATATCTGTTGGGATCCGTTCATTCTCTAGCTGCTGGATTTCAATGGAAAGTGGCCGATTCGCCAAAGCCAAAAAGCCCCTGTGATCAATAAATGAAGGAGCCAATCCTAGGAAGTGGAACTCGACTAAGACTTAGGAAAATGCGGGCAAGGCCGCGAAAGAAGTTCGTCCGTAGTTGGATATCATTTTGACCATCCATCCACGTAGTGGAAAGCATAGTTCCACGGCTTGGTTCGATGTATTCCATCAGTATATAGCCGGTTTCAATGATGCTATCGCTCCTGGTCTGCAAGCGGACGTATTTTGAAGGTATCGGAAGTCCTAGCCATGAGGTAAGTTGACGCTTAAACCGTTGAATCCATTGAATCAAGGGTGGTAAGTTTTCAAGCTGAGTGAACTAATTTATATTAGCTTAATGGAGAAAAAGGTACATGCAAAGCCGTACAGTTTCACCATCTGAAAGAGCAAAGCCGTATAAATATGGGATTGGAATATCAGGGCAATTTTCTTGGAGCCACGCATAGGTTCCTGCCTCGCACCTGATCTTCTCATCGCCATTCCCAGGCCTGAAATCATCGCCAACACGGTAGGGAAGCGGGAATCGAATCATTACACGGATGCCAATGGGACTGACAACGGTGACAGGAATGCAAACGTTAAAACTACCATGCAGCCAGTCTTTCTCTTCCGCCACATGACAGACAGCGGGGTGAGTTTAACCTGAGATGACGGGCAACGATGGCCTTAATCTGGTCACGATGGTTATTGAGATGAGCAAAATACTTGGTCTGTTGGTCATAATATCCCAGTTGATGAAGGATATTAACTTCCTCTTCCTTGGCAGATGCATAAGTGATTTCCCGCCGAGGGAGACGCCGCGTCCTCAGCATGCTGAAAGGAGAGAAGGTAAGAGTTGTGATGGATGAACGAACGACTTTCAAATTCAGGAGGTTCGCATTTATTGATTTCTGTTGCAGGCAAGGCGGAATCGGAAGATCCGAACATCCGAGCCCCTGACCAGTTGTGTCTGTATGATTTCTGCTGTAGCGATCTTGATAATGAGATGATGAGATGGTTAGATGGATTGTATTCTCAGAAGAGAGCTTGTATACCTAGTACGACCGAACTTAATCTCCATTTCATGAAGAAAACAAAAAAAAAGTTACCAATGCATAGACACCTCCACCGCCAGCTTCCTGATCGCCATCGCCATCGCAGCCACATTCTTCTTGTCAATCGGAATATCATGTCCCTTGCTATGCACCACCCAGCTCGACTTACGCGGCTCACACAGCCGATGCAGTGCCAATGAGTACTCAAACAACGGATCCGCCGCCCCCGCAATACTCACCGTCGGAATCCTAATATACCCCTCTAGATCCTCGTCCACCACCGGCTTCCCCCCCGGATCCATACGAAACGGCGGCAGGGAGTTGACGAAGATCGCACAGCGCACAGGCGGCTCCTCATGCGGATACAGCTTCGCATGGTTAATCAGGAAGCCTGCTGCCAGTGTGCCCCCGTGCGAAAACCCCAGGATGCCGTCAAACGGGCCTTCTTCTTCGAGGACCTCGTACAGCCGCTCGTATGCTTCGGCCAGTGATGCGCCCTCGGGGTCGTCCTTGGCGCCTGACAACGGCCGCGGAAACTGGTAGTAGCTATAGTAGGGTCCGTCGTAGAAGCCTTCGATCCCGGGGCCAGGCACCGAGTCCACGTCGCCCTCGATCAGGTAGAAGCTTGCTGTATTGTCCCGACGGAGGTCGGCTGTCAGGCCGCCTACAGGCTGTTAAAAAAATGCGGGTGGGAAGATAAAAGGGGGAGGGTGGGTAACACATACTTAATTGTGATTGCAGGATCTGTGGAATGGAGGCTGGCGTTAGGTGTACGCTTGTTCGTGAGATGGGTGGTTGCAACTCACCTTGATATTGGTGCCCCAGCCATGGAGACAGAGTAGTTTGAGAGGCATTGTGCAGAGACTGCAACGAAATACGAGAGAGGGTTTGTCGTTCTTGATCCCACAGACTTCGCGGGTGGGCTTATAATAAGAATTTATAGAGCCTTGACTGGGAATCGCTGAAGACTCTAGAAGAACATCGTGGCCAAGAAGAGTCCAAGAACGGTAGATTTCGAAAAGCGCCGTGTTACCGCGGATTATTTGAGGGCGTGGCGAGACAACGTTGGACAAGAGGGATGCACTGTATTCGGTGATATTGGCCCATCCATAGTAATGTCCCATGTTTCAAGGCACCGGCTGTTAATCCTCCAGTTTGGAAGCACGCATGTTTGCTGACCCTAGTAGCAGATGCAGGTCTTGACGACCGCATAATTTTCTGGAAGAAAGCAAGCTTCTAGTATGGCTATAGACTGTCGCGAGTTCAATGAGTGACTTCATTGTGCTCCCTGGCTTTGTTGGTACAGCCGAGTATCGGCGTGGTCTCTCTATATCGAAGGCTCATAGAACCATCATAAATCACCCGGTGGCGCTGTAATGATTCAGACGATATGCAAGTCTTAGTTAGTGGCCGACTTCAGATCTTCCTGTACTACTGTGCAGCTGTGGAAGGCCGTGGAAGACACCTATGACATGTACTCGTTAGCCCCATAAGAGAATCTACTATACATAATGTAATCACAAACCCAGCTGCATCAGAACTCCAGTTCCTCTACCTCCATCCCACAGTCCACGCATTTCTTGGTCCCTATCCCAGTGTCGGGATCTTGAATAGACCGGCCCCATTGATGGACATGCCGTCCACCATTGCCCAGGTCATCCCCAAACTTGCCTCCGGCCGCCCCCTGTCGGTTGCGACGGTACGCCTCGACCCGCGTACGCTTTTTCAGGTCCTCCAGCTTTGTCTTGAATTTTGCTTCCCGTCGTCGCTTCTTCTCGTTTTCGCGTTTCTCAAACTCGGCGTCCAGCGCCTCTGGAGAGCCCCATTTTTTCGGGGAGAAAGCATACTCCTCCACCTGGTATCGTAGATACAGCATCATATTATTCCAAGTCGACTTGTGGGGATTTGGGCGTTCCAGATGTGGCAGCAGTTCCTCGTCGCGAAGTTCAGCTGGGGAATATCAGCAACTGTGTCCATTTGGGTAACGGAATATATGGCCCCGGCTTACGGTCAGTCAGAAGATAGTCCTCCTTGGCCTCTGTCTTGGTAAGAAGACTGTATTTTTCGGGATACTTTTCCTTGCAGGAATTGCACACGCGACATCGGAGGACCTCCTCCCATTTCCAATCAATCTCCAGACTACCACACTCGCGACACGTCTTCTGCTTTGATTTCTCGTCCAGAACGCTGATCCCCGGCTCAAAGGGCCCTGCTCGATCACGACGAAGAGTATCAAGCAGCCTTTGCCGCTCCCATTCCTTCTGCGTCATATTTGCCGGTTTCTGCTCTCTCTCATCTCTCACGTGCAACGCCTTGTTGAACGGATCGTCCTCCTCTGTCAAGAAGCCTCCCTTTGTGTCAGTCATCTTACTGAAGTCATACTCGACGTATTTCGCGAAATTCCGCGCGGGCTTGATGGCGTTGAGAGGCCGATCTGCAGAGGCATTGTTCGACCGTCCATCGCGAAGGGTAGCAGGCGTTTCGGTCGCCGTTATGGACGAATACGACCGCTTGACTCCCTTCGCCGGTGCTGCAGCTAGAGCCGCTGCCCGCTCTGCCTCGCGCTGTTCCCGCAGCGCCTTAGCTTTTGTCCGATTTATCTCCTGTTCAGATACACTATTAGTCTTCGACAAGAACCGGGGTAGCGGTTGAAGGCCACTGACAATTCTCTTCAGTTGCTCGGGAGTAAGCTGGCTCCCAGGAGCACCTCCGGGAGCCTGGTTTCCGGCAGCGGATGGCGGGGTCGAAGGCCGGTTAGTTTCCATGTTGGTCTTTTGCTGGAATGAGTCCTGGCAGCCGAACAGCAAGCAGCCTTCAACTCAGTTCGCAGTTTGTAGTTCGGAACTTTGAGTAGGAAAACGGTCATGACGACGCTTTGGGAAGGCGGTTATCGATAGTGGCTGTCACGTGGAGATAGCGAGATGACACTAGACCTATTCTGGACACTTGCGGAATAGCCAGACCGCCTGCTGTTTTTGAATTATGCCGAGAAACCCCTCTCGTCGCCTTGACTTAGACAATAGGCTACCTAGGTAGACACCGTAGCAGCAGTATGAAGTTCGCATATTCTTTGCGGCCATGTATTAGCCTGTTGCTGTCTTTCTAGCTTGAGGATCTACTAGGCGACCCATAGTGTAATCCGTAGTTTTATTATCGTTACTAGTAAGGCTAAGTATACCAGGGCGAGACAACGGTATATATATCCCCCACTACATATTATCACGCGACAGCTTGCGGTCTCTACTATTCCTGCATCCATCTTTTAGCTCTATTCTCTGCTCTAGGCGATATATTCCATAGATTCTGGTTGCGCAATAGTTGTTATATATAGGTACATTTGTACAGAAGTTGGCCAACTTGTGCTGTGAAGTCGGTAATGTAAGGAAATACGGGACGCTGTATATATCAAGGCCGGCTGGCCCAATGGCAAGGCGCTTGACTACGAATCAAGAGATTGCAGGTTCGATCCCTGCGTCGGTCATTTTTTTGCGTCATATATTGACATTTATATTTCAACATGCGTTCACCGGGCACGCTCAAGAGAAGGTCTGCTGGATTGATATTTTCGACAGCTCCGTTACAGTTAGCGTTATGACGACAACTAAGCTCCTTGAGACTGGAATTCAGAGACTCTCTATGTCCATCGCCCGCGGCACTGGCAGTATGGGCACTCTGTATCGCTGAGGGTAATATCGATATTGCCTCCTTGGCTTAACATTATCGCTGAACATCATTACCAAGAGCAGCAGCGATGCAGAAGACCAGAAAGACAAGAAGACTGGATACGTCACACTCGCACCTGCAGTCGCTCACCAACCACAGTTCTCCACAAAGCTCACATCCCTCAGTACCCGTGGACGACTTGCCCGATGACCGTTACGCGGCCGTTAACTAATCTCGAGTGATGAAGGATGTCTCGATTTGCGCCTTTGTTAAATCTAGATATCCTCGACCCTACTGCTCAGATAGAGGGGATAGACCTTGACTGACCCCGGAAATGCTTGGAGGGACTTGTGAACAGAAGGGACCACTATCCCTTACAGTCCAATTATTGGCTCTTCGGAGAATCATATACCTGCTACCTAATAGGTACTATAGTACTACAGTACTACTTGGACGTCTTTGACGTATATGGCACGGAAGCTCGGCAGCAGCTTAATGCGGTGTGTGGTTCTATGATTGACAATACATGCATGTATGCAGCTGTGGACACCGCAAGATTCCACCCTCGGATGCATGGCTTTTATATCAGGCGTTCCCCTGAAGAACGCTCGCTCCCTAGAGAGACGCTCGCGTACATAGCGGGAGAGTACACTATGCCCTTCCCACCAGACAAGATGACCAGTGCGTACGACTGTGCACCGACTCAAGAGCTGGTTCTCTGTTTCGATGGCACAGGGAACACATTCCGTGCGGATGGAGCAGAGAGCAATATCCTGAAGATCTTTCGGATGATAGATCGCACTAAAGATGATCGATGTGAGTGTCCACCCTCTCTCTGTGTGTATGCGTGTGTGCGATGAGTTGCAACTGATGCGGGACAAACAGACTGCTACTACCAGCGTAAGAGCCATTCCAGGACCGCCTCTACAATGAATCGAGAGAACTAATGGCATCTCACAGCGGGCATTGGAACCGACATCACTCCAGGCTCCTTTGCTAATATGGCTCTCCGTCCCTTCAGCAACCTCCCGACCCACAAAGTCCTGGACCAAGCCCTGGCGACCTCGTTTGATCAACACGTTATCGGCGGATATCGCTTTCTTGCTAGGCGATGGGTACCCGGTACCCGGATCTACCTCTTCGGGTTCTCTCGAGGAGCGTACACCGCACGCTTCCTGAACGAGATGCTCGATTTTGTCGGCCTCATATCCGCAGACAACGAGGAGATAATCCCATTTGTCTGGCAGGCATTCACACGGTGGAAATTTGCACCACCGGGCCGCGAGAGAGACAACGCAAAGTCCTTTCTAGAGATCAGTCGGGACACAATGTGCCGTGCGATTGGATGGGTGCATTTCCTAGGACTGTTCGACACCGTCAACAGCGTGGCGGAGTTCAGCCAATCGTACGACGGCTCCGAAGGAGAAGAAGACAATAGCAACAACAACGACGATAACATGGATGACAACAGAGAGGGCGCCATCATGCCAAACCCCCGGATTCTACGACATGCAGTCAGCATCGACGAACGCCGCATCAAGTTCCAGCCTGTGCTATTCGAGAAAATGCGCGACTCCAGCAGTAAAACCCGCGGTCGAGTTAGCACATGGGCCGACCGTGCCGACAGGGCCCTACTCGCCAACCTCGCGCTCAAGGGCAAATGTGGCTGTGGTCAGGCCGGGGAGCAGCCCGCGCTAAACCCGGATTTCGAGGAAGTCTACTTTGCCGGCGACCACAGCGATGTTGGCGGTGGGTGGCCACTGATCGACGGGAGCAAATACTCTGCAAGCCAAATCCCCCTTATGTGGATGGTGCAAGAGGCACAGTTGGCCGGGCTGACCTTTGACCCCGACCAGCTTCGACGCCAGGGATGCTTCAACCCGAAGGAAGAGATATTCGACCCGGAGGTTGTGCGGGCGGCCGAGAGCGCCCCGCTGCACGATTCGCTGCAGTACCAAACAGGGAAGATCATGGAGACATTCTTCTGGCGTGTGCTTGAGTGTCTCCCCTTCAAGAGACCAAAGGTATCGCCCGATGGGAAAGTGCAGATGTCCCGATGGCATGCTTGGGGACTTAGACGACCGCTCCCGGCTGGAGCTAGAATCCACGGTAGTGTCCTCAACCGGCTGCGGAGTGACGCAAAGTACCGTCCTTATAACTTGGGGCTCGGTAATAGGCCGAAAGAGACGGACAGGACAGAGGATGAGCGCGAGATCGGCCGGTGGCGGCATGTGGAACACATGGGGTTCTGCGATTACTATGTACGCATCAAGGACGAAAAGACCAACACGCAGATGAGCAGTATGGTTGAAGAGGGAGAGGAGGATCAGATTGGTGAGGTCCGCTAATGTAATATATAGCTTGTTTCTGTTATTGTATACTGGTCTGCACAAATGGATTAATTGCTCGTCATCATTCTCTTTTGCCAAACTGTGACATGGCAGTGCGAATTTGTTTGAGACGAGGATTGGTTGGAGAGGATTGGTTGGAGAGGATTGGTTGGAGAGGATTGGTTGGAGAGGATTGGTTGGAGAGGATTGGTTGGAGAGGATTGGTTGGAGAGGATTGGTTGGAGAGGATTGGTTGGAGAGGGTTTTGAAGACTAGAATTTGATATTTGACTTGTGTAGCATAGGTGCTTTGCAGAAAGGGAGTGCTGGGAGTGACTATTTTGCTTTAATAAGAAACATGACTCTTTGTTTCTCATCAATGTCAGGAGGAGCTGCATTGAACGAGTACTTCTAGTCGCTCTGCACAACCGGTCCCATCATTAATGCTTCGACCAAGGCTCCTTGAGCAACAGAGCCCTTCCCTGGATGGAGTACGAGAAGTGCGTTTGCGCTGGCGAGACTGCCTACTCGTGAGCTTCGTTGCCCAACGCCTTCCACGCCTGTGCTCGATGCGTAAAGTCGTCCGTCCCTGCGCGACGCTGTGACTATTGCACGGTGGTATTCCGTGCGCTTAGGATCAACAGGGAAGGGATGGGCAAGGGAGACTGCTACGAGAGGAAGTCCGAGTGTTGGTGTGAGACCTAGTCCAATTTGCTTTTGGCCTAAGCCCATCAGCTTATGGAGGGAGGGAAGTACGAAGAGGTTAAGTGTAACAAGCGCCGACGCCGGGTTGCCAGGCAGGGAAAAGATGAGTTTGGAGCTGCGCTCTTGCTGTCCCTGCTGCTGCTCCTGCGTGGGTCCCGACGGGGACGATGGTTTGAACGGTACCGTAGCAAACGTCGTTGGCTTCCCTGGTTTCATGGCTACGCGGCCAAAATGGATTGTTCCGCCGAGGGAGCGCTCGATGGTTGGCTTGAGCAAATCAAGTTCTCCCATAGATACTCCGCCAGTGGTTATGATTACATCGACGCTGGTATTAGCGCGTCCGACTCCTCGGAGAGCGTCCCGGAGGCTTTGTTCCAACTCGCCGGCGGGCGTGTCGCGGGCTATCCCCAAGTCAACTGTTGGGAACCCCCAAGATTTGAGGCAGGATATAAGAGACGGCCGGTTGGAATCGCGGATCTGCCCTCCCTGGAGCTTCCTGGGATCATCGTGTTCGACAAGCTCATCCCCAGTGCTCAAGACCCCAACGGTAGGCTTTTTGAAGACCTTGACTGTTCTGGTTCCTGTAGCTGCGAGAAGACCTATTTCACCCCCGACGGAGGTTATTAGATCGCCACGCTGGAGAATTCGAGATCCCAATGCAATGTCGCTGCCGGGCTGGCGTACGTTCTCATTTGGTTTGATGTCTCCGGTGAGGATTTCTACTGTTGCCTCCTCTTTACCGTCTGCCGTTGAAGATGCTAGGAGTGTATCCTCCACCATGACCACAGCGTTAGCATTAGGAGGGAGCGGAGCTCCGGTGGTAATTCTCGCAATACTTCCAGGTTGAAGTGGCGTTAGGGCTCCTTCTTCGTTGGCGTGAGTGATGGATGCCACAGGGAAGACCCCCTTAGTACTAGGGCCACTATCAGGAGACTCTGGCGCAATCACAGCGTATCCGTCAACAATACTAGCTAGATATGCGGGCACGGATTCTGCAGCATAAACATCTTCTGCGATGACAGACCCTACTATGGCCGTATCCACAGGAACCTCGACTATTTCCGGATTCGGAGTATGCGAGGAAACGAGCTGCAATGCCTCGTCGACAGAGAGCATCGGATAAGGCGACTCCCGATACCGACGGTTCGCACCCGCAGTAGGATCGTTCGACCTGAGCCGTCCCGATGGGGATGTGTGTGCTCTGGGGACAATATGGCCATGTGAATGAACATGATCATGATGGTGATGATGGCGGTGGCGATGGTGACGGTCATGCTGATCTTCTGATCCAGAGTCTGGGGCCTGTGGCCGGGGGGCCACGCCTGCTTGAGCCTCTAGCTTCTTGATTCCACCGGCGTGGAGGGCCCTCGAGTTTGCACCAGCCGCTTGAATACACGCATGGGGGAGAAGCTTGATAACGGCCTCGAGGTTTTCTTTGGCACCCTTTGGAGAGCCTGGAAGCGTAATGATAATGGATTTGTTGCGCGTACCAGCAACAGGGCGCGACATCATAGCAACTATGGAGATGGGTTACTACGAGGAATATCGCTGTACACGGCAGACCTACAAGGAGTGATATTCAAGGAGGCAGCAATCATGCCGTGTCTGGGTGATTATAGTTAGAGCCCGCGGTTCTGAAGTACTGTACAGCCTGCAGAGCTGAAGCGGCATCACCTACACGAGACCAGGCGCATGTCGATGGAGCAACGGCGATACTGCCTACGCACCTTGTCAATAACAGCGGTAGAGCAGGACAGGCCTCGAGTTCGAACAAACCTCAGGGGTGTTGTCTTTGACCGCAAAACCTGTGCCACCGCTGACGAGGATAAGATTGACAGCCCTAGCCCCGTCAGCCCAGTCACAGACGGTGCGCTGGATCTGAAGCACATCGTCGGGCACTATGCTGCTGATCGGCTGGTGCCAGTTGTTGGGGCCCTCTGCTTCAAACACGCCAGTAAGGGCGCCCACCACCCTGTCCGACGACGGATCCTGAGAGGCAGTATCAGAAACCACTAGAATGGCGGCAGTCAGCAGGCTATCGGCCATGTCTGTTTGCAGTTGTAACGAGAACTCTTCTGCAGAGAGGATGAAGAGAAGAAGAGAAGAAGAGACGAAGAGACGAAGAAGAAAGCAAATCACGGGGCCTCGTTCTTCCGACTCCCGGACCCCTCATTATTCTCGACTGCGCGTCTCGCTTTTCTTTTCTTTCCAGATTTCCTGCATCTGCTGTTCAGTTCTTGACGATGAGGGCTCTGCTTCCCCCGGATCAAAGTCTATTTCAATTCCTCAAGGCGGCTCTTCACGTCCACCAGCGCTTTGTTTCTGGTTCTCTGTCTCGTGCGGAGTCCCCAATCTACGTCATCGGCAACCCCTCCGCGGACATCGACTCGATCGTCTCTGCTCTTGTATACTCTTATTTCGCGAATAACCGGGTTCCGCGAGACCAGCCACGCCCTCATGTGCCTGTGATAAACCTTGCCAAGGTTCCTGCTGGCTCTGAGCTACGCCGGCTTCGTCCTGAATTCGCCAAAGCGCTATTGCTGTCAACTCGCCCGAATACAGGGAGGGATCATGCGGGGGAGGCTTCAGAGCTCGAGGAGAGCTCCCTGCTTCAGGAACATTTTCTTACAGTGGCAGACTTCGCGGCCCACTTAGGGATGGACCAGCAGCTACAGGCGGAATCCGTTCTGGTAGATTGGAATGCGCTACCGATTCGGTCTTCAGATCGTCAGCTGGGCAAGGGATCACTAGATGGTCTGTCGGCAGTGGAGTTCACCGTTGTAGGTTGTATTGATCATCACGCAGATGAAAACTTTCTCCCGTCTATCGCGCCGACACAGCCTCATATCGTGGAGCCCGCAGGGTCGTGTGCTTCGCTGGTGATAGGCGTGCTGGAGAAGATGGGTCTCTGGCTGCGAGTCGACACCAAGCAAGACGGAGATGCAAAAGACACAGACCCTACCAGCGAGGAGCAAGTAGCTAAACTAGCAATGGCTCCAGTTCTAATTGACACAGCCAATCTTACTGCAAAGGATAAAGTGACCAAATCCGACACCTTTGCTTCTGATTTTCTGCTTTCCAAAATAATAGCCCACTCCCTGGCTCATGAATCTTGGAATCCTGATGCATTTTACGCGGATATTAACGAAACAAAACAGAACAGCCTTGACCTACTCACTGTAGACGAGATCCTGGGCCGGGACTACAAGGAATGGGCTGAGAAACCATCCCGACAGACCGACCTGTCATCACCGCTGCATATCGGAATCTGTTCTATGGTCCGGTCAATACCCTGGATTGTGCGAAAGGCAGGCAGCCCCGAGTCATTTCTTGAATCCCTAAAGACGTTTGCCACCCGTCGCAAGCTTGACATTGTCGTTGTGATGACGGCATTCAGCTCGTCCGCGAAAGATGGCCAGTTTTGCCGCGAGCTGCTCGTTTGCGCACTCGAAAGCAAGCACGCTGTTGATGCAGTAGACGCTTTTATTTCCAATGCAGGGCCCCAACTAGGCTTGGAGGAGTGGTCATCACTCGACGGAGCTGAACATGCTAATGAGATTAAGAATATATTCCAAAATTCGCAGGGTAGTCCGTCCTGGACGCGGATCTGGGTGCAGTCGAATGTGTCGAAGAGTAGGAAACAGGTTGCGCCGTTGATCAGAGGCGCAGTGGCGTCTCTTTAGATTCCCCAAAGATATATTGTATATGTATAATAGATTGGCCTCCAATACGAGGCGACACTACAAAGACTGCATGGCATAACGTATGTACATGATGTGCAGCGTACAATATTTGCATCGTAAGAGGAGCCAGGGATAGGACGAATGTTTTCGGTTCTTCATCTGGTAGTTGGATTGCACGTTGGCTTGTTCTCTGCATTCGCACTCCAGGGCTCTATCAAGGACGAGACGCCTTCATAGACGCTGAATGCCTTTTTCTTCTCTCCTACCACTGTTCGAGTGTTTTCCCTGCAAGGCTTCGAGGATAGCATGCGAAAGACGCGAGACACAGACTTTGTACTTCATGACTGCGGACTCGGACTGTGATTTCGGACAACATGCTTTGTAGTTCTTTGCGAACATCAATAAACAGGGCAATGGAAAGAGGACGTTGTTTGGATGTACTGGCTGAAGCTCTTGGTGGAAGCTGTGATGCTCTGGGATACTTCTCCTGCCGTCTAAACCGTGCGCGCTAAAAGGCAGTTGATGGCACTATACCTAAAGCAGCCATAATACACTTGCACGTGATCGCCACAACGCCAAGAATATCCCACGCCTTTTAGGTAGCTTCCTTTGCTTCATCCAAGCACTGCTCTGTGCTCTGAATTCGACTCAGATTGTCTTCTTATAGCTCTCAATGCAGGCGCGCTGGACCCCAGATACGTGACCTTGAGCATTTTGTGATGTGAATGGCGGTTTAGCAGTAGAAGAGGTCGAGGTTTGCATCTCATCTTCACTATAGGTTAGTGAAAGAAGGCAAGGCTAATAAGATGATTATAGACGCTGCTAATAATAGAATGTAGTACGAATGAGAAAGATCGTGCATCCCCGAGTCGCTGCCGGTCGACGATCTACGAATGCATGTCGGGGATGGACGAATACCCGAGTTACGCGGTGAGTGAGCCCGACGATGAACTCCAGAGCTTTAGAATATTAATATGCGATCTGACGACTGCAGTCAGTATTGGATTAACCTCAACTGATTCAACGCATTGGCTATTGCATCATCCATATCCCAATGTCTACCGAAGGACCCATCACCAAGTTCCCCGCGGAGGGACTGCGTCCTGCGCGCCGCTTCATCACTTCGCACGACGCGAATGGAAAAGGCGTCTTCATCGCTGATGATGACGGCGCTCATCATAGAGTGATGGTGCAGGGCGAGGCCGTGGCCAATATCATCTACAGCACGGCCGACAACCCCGTTGACCTGAACAACGACAAGGATCTGATATATGCGCGAGACAACGAGGTACTTCTCTCTACACGTGTGTCTTGCACCTAGCTAATGTGACCAGCCTGCCATCCACGTCAAAAACGGCAGCGTCGCTCGTCTAATCGATTTCGCGCCGGGCATGGAGTCTCCCATCCATCGAGCCATGTCGATTGACTACGGGGTGGTGATCGAGGGCAAGTTCCTGTTCTCGCTGGACAGCGGCGAGAGTAAGGTTATGTTGCCTGGGGATTGCAGTGAGTACTATCCATGGAACACTATTCAGTGGCTAACGGGGTTGCCAGGTGTGAACCGTGGGTGTATGCACAAGTGGAAGAACCTCGACGAGGAGCGTCCTGGGCGTATGCTCTTCATTCTGCTGGACGTGACGCCGTACAAGGTCAACGGGGAGGTGTTGGAGGAGTACCTGGGTGATCTGGCTGGGGACTATGCCGATGTTGCTCATTAATAGATCATTAGATGTTTGCTCACTAAATGGATGACATTTGATCTGTAACTGCAAAGCAGGGTTTATAATATACTACAAGACTGGAGGAGTATTAAGACTTTGTATAGGCGCTCTCCCAGAATCCAGGCCACTCTCTCGGCAGCTCCTCGACGATGAATCGGAACAAGACAGCATGAAGCTCTACGGGCTTCTCGAGCTGCACAAAATGTCCGGCCTCGATAGTCGCCTCTGTCAGGTTACTGCAGGCGTCTCTCATCGGCTCGACGAGTCGCGACGTCTTGGTATCGCAGACTAAGTCCCACGTCGCATGGATAAACAGAACGGGCTGCTTCAGCGTCTTCTCCCTCCCATTGTACGCTGCATTCCGCTGATGATGCAAGTAGTAGGCAGACCCCGGCCAGAAGCCCGTCGTCTGCATATCCGCAACAAACGAGTCGAAGACCTCAGCAGGGAGTATAGGAGGCCCCGTCATGTCAACACTCGGCGGCTTCGATATGCCTCCCAACCACCCTTTCTTCCTGACCTCAGACATACCAGGAGCAACACGATCAACAGGCTGAACAGTCCTCTGCATAGCAGCCTTACAGAACCCGGCAACATCGGCATCAAACCAGCGCACCGTGCCCTCGAAATCCTCCTCATAAAGCTTCATATAATCCCACTGCCCAAACTCATACTCCTCCACGGGGTAAATATCTCTATTAACCAGCGGAAGAAACGCCCCCCAGCCACGCTCGATAGTCCCATAAGGCACACAGATGTTGATCAGCGCCTTGACAGTCTCGGGATACTGCGTCGCCACCGAAGAAGTCACCCCAGCGCCCCAGTCGTGTCCAACCCAGATCGCGGCCCTGCGTCCTGTATCAGCGAGAAGCGCCATCATGCCTTCGACAAGGGCTTCCTGCGAGTAATCGTCCACCAGACGACGGGCGGTCGATTGTCCGTACCCTGGCATGTCTGGGGCGATGGCGCGGAAGCCCACGGAGGCGAAGGCGTCGAGCTGCGTCTTCCAGGTTATGGCTGTGGCGGGCCAGCCGTGGATGAAGAGGACGAGGGGGCCATTGGGGGGGCCAGAGGCGAGGTAGTGGATCTTCTTGTTGTCTGCGTAGAGGACGGTGTGGTTCGTGATGGTACTAGCCATGGTGTATCTGGATGGTGAAGGGGAGGTGGAATACTCAGCCTGCAGTCCGAGACGACTTCATGACCTGAAGACATAAGGTGTCTCTCTTCGGTGATAGACGCGATAGACTCGGTGATGTTGTAGAGTCTGATGACTGCATGCCCTGCTCTGCTTGATAGAAGTCTTCGAGTAGACAGGCTGGAGATGCCCGGATGCCCGAGCTTCGGTCAACGTTGATTCAATGCCGTGGAATCGTCAGTGACGAATACGAATAGAGGAAGAGTAGGAAGATGAATAAAGAGATGAATAAAGGATAGTGAGTGAATACTGAACGCTCAATGAAGAGACTGATTCCCGCTGCAGAGCCTTTTCTTCCTCGATTCTCCCTAACCACTGACGACTACTCTCATCTGTCTCCTATACTGCCTCCTATATCTCCTATATCTCCTAGACTATACTCTATCACTGTACAACAAATGCAGTCCGTCTACGTCCCCGTTGTCGTGCTGGGGGTCGCCCTGACCGTCTGGGCTCTATCCTGGATCGTCACCTTTCCTGGCCTGCGCGAAGCCGGTCTACCTCCTGGTATGTCTCTGCTCAATAAGAAGTGTAGAGTGTAGATTAACGCTGTCCAGGACCCAAAGCGCTGCCTATCGTAGGATCTATCCATCAAATCCCCAGATCCGGGATACACCTTCAGTACGGCCTCCTCCACCCCCCCAATATGAGTGGTTATTGACCCTCCAGGTTCACGCGATGGGCAAAGACATACGGCCCCATTCTATCGCTCAAGATCGGCCATGGCACAATGGTAGTCCTGACCTCTGCCAAATACGCCGCGCAACTGCTGGACAAACGCTCTGCGCGCTACAGCAACAGACCGGCCTCTTACATCGTGGGAAAGCTGGTCTTTGACGGAGACCACCCCATGTTCATGGACGCAGACGAGCGCTGGAAACTGCGCCGGAAGCTCTACTACCAGCTCCTGCGCGAGTCCAGATGCGATGCAGAGCACGTCTCTCTCGTCGAGGCAGAGGCTGCGCAGTTGACGCGCGATATCTGCGTGGAGCCGGACTCGCTGATGCTGCATCCGGGGCGTTTCAGCAATAGCATCATCATGAGTCTTGGTACCCTTCCTATTATTCCCTTATGGTCTTATGATGTTTCGCAGAGTTCTGACTGTCGCAGTCTTTGGCATCCGCACCCCCAGTTACAACACGCCGCACTACGTCGCCCTCCAAAGCATCATGACCGAACTGAGCGCCCTGGGAGAAATCGGCGCCACTCCCCCCGTTGATCTGCTCTCAGTGCTGAAATACATCCCCCAGCGACTCTGGGGCAACTGGCGTTCACGAGCAGCCGATCTGCGGCAGAGTCTTCTCGATCTCCACGCCCCGCTCGTAGACCAGGTCATTGAGCGCCGCGAGAAGGGCGGAAAGAAGTCCAACAGCTTCCTAGACGGGGTGCTGGACACGCAGGACGAGCTGCAGCTGTCCCGGAACGAGATCAACGTCATGTGTGGCAATCTGCTGGAGGGAGGGACCGACACGATGGCCACGACGCTGTTGACGCTGTGCCAGGCGATGGCGACGTATCCCGATGTGCAGAGGGAGGCGCACGAGCATATAGACTCTGTGCTTGGAGACGACAAGACGCCTTCCTGGGAGGACTACGAGCGTCTGCCGTTTGTTTCTATGATTGTCAAGGAGCTGTTGAGGTGGCGGCCTCCAGCGCCGGGGGCGTTTCCCCATGCTGTTGCGGACGGTATGTCTTCTCTCTTTTCTTCTCTCCTCTCCTCTTCTATTCTTCCCCTTAATATAATATGCTACGTATGAGAGCTAACAAAGTAGACGACCGCATCGACGGAATGAAAATCCCCAAAGGCTCAACAGTCGTAGTCAACATCTGGGGCATCCATCACGACGCAGCGCGCTACCAAAACCCAGACACATTCGATCCCTCGCGCTTTGCAGGCCAGACGAAGCCGGCGCCAGTCTATGCAAACGCCGGGGACTACGAGAAGAGAGACCATTTCGGATACGGCTCTGGGCGTCGTATCTGTCCGGGCATCCACCTGGCTGAGCGCGCGCTCTTCATCGCCACGGCCAAGCTGCTGTGGGCGTTTACGTTCCAGCCCAAGGTCGATGAGCTGGGGAGGACGGTGCCTGTTGATGTTGAGCCGGCGACGGCGTATCGCGATGGGTTTCTTAACCAGTGCCGGCCGTTTGAGGTTGATATCAAAGTGAGGTCGGAGAAGCGGCGGCAGGTTATTCTGGAGGAGATGTCCAGGGCAGAGAGGGATGTGTTTAGTGCCTTTACGTAGTCACTTTGGAGAGTCCTGGTAGTTATGAATAGATTGATTCTAGGAATATACGAATGTATCTAGCAAGCCTGCACCTGCAGAGTAGTCCCTCCGTCCACAATCCATCCCACGCCCGTCACGTAGCTGGATCGCGGGCTCGTCATGAAGAGAACGACGTCCGCAATCTCCTCGGGCTTTGCAATGCGCGCCATGGGGATGACGGTCTTCATCATGACGGGGAGCTCTGGGTTCCCGTTGATCGCCGCGTCGACCATGGGCGTCTCAACCCAGCCGGGGCAGATGGCGTTGACGCGGATGCCGTGTTTTGCGTTGTCGAGAGCTGCTCACTCAGTAAGAAAGACCAGAAGTCTAGAAAGGAGGGAAGAAGAGAAGAGTTTACCGGCATTCTTGGTCATCCCCATTACCGCATGTTTACTCGTCGTATACTGAATGATATCCGGCGTCGCCATGAACGAATTGCACGACCCCAGATTCAAGATGACTCCTCGTCCAACCTCCCTCTCACTGCCCCGAGTAACCACCTTGGAAACGCTCTGCTCCCTCATCGCCTTGGTCACAGCCTGCATGCAGTTGAAGGTGCCCAGCACATTGACCCGCCAGAAGCGGTTCATCTCGTCCAGGTCCGCCTCGGCCAAGGGGAGATGTTTCTGCACGCCGACGCCCGCGCTGTTGACGTTGTAGTCGATGCGTCCAAAGGTCTGCACGGCCTTTGTGACCATCTCTGTGACGCTGGCGGGATCGCTGACGTCGACGGCGATGGCCAGGGCCTGGAACTTGGGGTTTGTAGCGAGGACTTTGCTGGTGCGTGCTGTTTCTAGGGCTGCAGCGTAGTTCAGGTCTGCGATGACTACGCCGCGGGCTCCTTCTGCTGCGTAGGCGATTGCGCATTCTCTGCCGATTCCACTGCCTGGGATACTTAGATGGAGTAGAGGGAGTAGAGGGAGAACAGGGAGAGACGGACCTGCGCCGGTGACAAGCGCCACGCCGTCGATCTGCATCGCCATGTCGCGAGTATGTGTTGCGAGTATGTCGTCGCGAGTATGTCGTGGATAGACAAATAGAATGGAGGACGCTTGGATCGATCTATAGAATGGCATCTTATGCTCGACCTCTCATGCATCCCCGACAGAATCGGGGAATCGGGGACTGCGTAGAACAGCGAGATCTACACAGACGTCAATTTAGGAACAACAAATGCATGGAGAGGTTACTTCAGCTATTGCTACCTGACAAGCGCATCCTTGTGTCTCTTTGACGCCAAAGTCTCCTCTCTATACAACCACGCAAGACCCAACAGCGTCCCATTTCCACCAGCAACAAGCAACCCAGCTCCATAGAGCACCAGCGTAGCCCAGCCTCTATCGATCATGCCAGCAGCCTTAAGATCCCACGTAAACAGTCCAATCCAGACTACGTTTGCAATAACCAACACCGCATCGTCCTGTAGGACATCGTAGAAGCCCCTAGACCACCCACGATACTGCCAGACGGCCGCAGACACAGCACAAAAAACCCGCATAGTCCGTTTTATAGTCGGGATATCGCGGCCCACGTTATGCAGACGGTCACTCTGGATCGTGCTGGGGGGCAGGATATACCTCGTCAGGAGCTCCTGCGAGAGAAACGCGACGACGGGGAAGATCTGCCACAGATACGCTGCTGCCTCGCGATGCGAAGACACCGCAGAAAGCCATGTCACTGCAAACGGGGCGTAGTAGGCTAGTAGCACGACTGGCAGAACAGTCTTTGTGTAGGATATATCTGTGGTGCGCATGTCGGCTGCTTTGAAGGCTGATATAGGCGTGAAAATGTACTGCACGGCGTAGTATATCGCGACGAAACTGGTGGACCTTTGCCAGGACAGCGTCCCCCAGATTAGAGCGCTTAGAACTGTCAGCTACGACGCCATCCAGAACAAACTGGCTGCAGACTTACAAGCGGAGTCCGTTGAACTCGTTCGCCCGTCGCGCCGACTCGACCAGCATGATGGCATACCAGACGGCAAAGTCAGCGACAGACGGTCCAGAGGAGGCTCCGAACAGCTTCACCGGCGCATAACGAGACACTGCAAAGAGCGCAAGCAACGGCAGAGCAAGCAGGACCCGCTTCCACCGCGTCTCCTGCTTCCCAATGCCCTGTTGCGGGTTAAAAGGCAGGTTTCCCACAAGAGACCGCGGCGGAACAGGCAGATAATCGACACGTCCAGCACCAACCCAGCTCTCGCACGCCTCGTTGACGGTGAAGTCTCCAGCGTAGGGCAGGACGTACCGCGTGAGAAGCCGTTCAGGGACGCCGCGCAACGCCTGCAAGCGCGTCACCGCAGCAGCAGACTTGATCGTCGCCGAGGCGCGGCCGTGCATGCGTCTCTCAAAGCCAGCGAGGGCTGCTTCGACCTGGTCTATTCTTGCCGAAGACACCGTCGCTGCCGTCGCCGCCGTCGCCGCCGTCGTGGACAGGTGGTACAGCGCATTAGCCAGCGCGGCCGCAGACTCAATGGCCAGCATTCCGCCAGAGCCCGAGTTGGGGGTCATCTTATGGGCGCTATCGCCGAGACACACGATGCGGCCCGTCGTCCAGTGGGCAAAGTCTGCCTCTTCGAGCGACGTCAGCGTCGTCTGCTCGCGGGCGTCCCAGAGCTGGCCTAGCACGACGCTGTTACGCGGCCGGATGGGCAGACGGCGATGCTGGCGGGCGAATTCCTCTGCTTGCTTGGCTGTGAAGCGCGGGATCTTCTCTGCTCTGTATACCTGGGCCATGCGGCCGAAGAGGAACCAGTAGACTTTTCCCCCCTGGCCCGTGATGACCAGCGTCGAGACGTCGTGGGAATGCGTGACGTCGTAGGCGCCGGGCTCGAGGCCAGGAATAGGTCTGGATATGCCAAAGAGACACTTGTATTCGGCGGTTAGGGCTGTATTATCAGCGCCGACTCGACTGGAACTTTATAGTAATGGGAAGGGGGAGTACTGTTAGACTCTGTCTGGACGCTGAATTGGCCCGTCCTTTCGACAGCTCGCCACATCTCACTTCTTGTCTTGCTGTGGATGCCGTCTGCTCCGACGACAATGTCTCCTGTATACGAGGTGCCATCCGTGCAGAGAACCGTAGCCCCCGAGCCATCCTGTTCCACAGATTGCACCTTCTTCCCCGCGAGAAGACACTCTCTGCGGACGATATGGCGTGCTAGGAGTTCTAGCAGACTCTGACGCTCGAGAAAGGCCACTGGATACGCCATCCTCTTGGGGATCAGTCGGAACAAATCCGTGCGGTCCCCCGTCAGACATCGTCCAGAGACATCGTGGAGTCCTGCGCTGGAGACCGGCTCCAAGAGCTTCGAGATGTCGTCGTACACGCCGAGCTGATCGAGGATCCTGCTGCCGTTGGGAGCGAGGCCGATGGAGGCGCCGATCTGCGGCGCCAGCGTGTCTCTGGCTTCGAACAGGAGGTATTCGATCTGGACGGGGGCTCTCTCTAGGGCTTTTGCCAGGGTGAGGCCGGCGATGCCGCCGCCGACGATGAGGATCTTCAGGGGTTGTGGCATGTCTGTAGTGATGTGTACTGTGTACTTACTGTGTACTGATTGGAGAGTAGGTATAGAGTAGATATAGATATCCAAGCATCGGCATTCTGCTCTGATATGATATGCTGATCCCCGAGCTGCATCGCCGCAACTACACCTACAGCCAAGCTCTTAATGTAATGAGAAAGTACATCATGTATTCGTCTGGAAAATACTCGGATAACGCTCTCCAGCCGGAGTGAACTGCACCAGAATAGCATCAATCTGCTCCATCTCCTCGTCCGTGATCTCAACAACCTTGCTATTCTCCTCGACCCTCTCCGCCGTCGACGCCCCCGGGATAGGGATGATAGTCGGCATCCCCGGACGCCGCGAGAGCGCCCTCGTCCAGTTGATGGCCAGCTGCGCGGGCGTGCAGCCCTTCTGCCGGGCGAGGACCTCGACCTTCTCGACCAGCTGCATGTTGAGCTCAAAGTTGCCGGCCTGGAAGCGCGGGAAGTTGAACTGCAGCAGCAGCGAGTCCTCGGGGAGGTCCTGGAGCTTCTTGAAGTGGCCTGTCAACATTCCGCGGCCGATGGGGGAGTAGGCGATCAGGGGGATGTCATACTGGGCGCAGGCAGCAGCGACGCCGTTGTGCAGGACATCGGGGGTGAACCTAGCGAATTAGCCTTAGCTCTATCAATAGTATCTGCACTCTGTAAGAACTGGTGGAATCATACAAAGATAGTTCAACCTCCACGGCAAGCACCTTGGTATACTTGACAGCCTCATGGATGGTCTCAGCCCTAACCTCGGACAGCGCAACCCCCCCGATCTTCCCCGTCTGCACGTACTCGCTGTCTATAAGCTCAAAGGTTTCCTGCAGCGGCACCGCCGGATCGCGCCGGCCAAACTCGAACATGTCGATCTTCTTGCGGCCCTTGAGCTGGGCAATGCATGCGTCCAGACTGCGCCGGGTGTTCTGCGGCGAGGCGTCTATCTGGTGAGTCTCCGGGTTGGCGCCGCCCTTGATGTTGATGACGACCTTGTCCGCATCTTCGGGGTATTTCGCAAAGTAGCGTTCCAGGAGGACGAGGCTGTTGTAGTCGGGGGTTCCGTAGAACTCGCCGCCGTTCCAGTAGTTACCTCGTACCGTTAGCATCTACTACTTACAGTCGTTAGGAGGAGACGTACTTCCGTGCAGAAGAGCAGTGCGCATGGCTTCAAATGCCTGCTCCTGGGGGGGGGGAGTCGCACGCCATGTCAAGCCCATCAGTCCGAGACCGATGGGGCCGACTTTGTGAAGAGCCATGTTGTATATTGTATACGTTGTATACGTTGTATACTGTGTGGGTGCATATGTTATGCGAGTTTATATCGACTAGACTCGATGACTCGACGACTCGTATACTGTATACTGTATAATTGCTATAATGCTATAAGAAATGGAGCTAGTGTCAGCGTCAGCTTCGTATCTCCGTGCTGACACCGGACTCGGATACAACAGACAAACAAGAGCAGAGAAGACAAAGAAAGAAAGAAGAGAAAGAGATCAACTATCACTCCGTCGACGCGTCCCCCTCGTCTTCCCATTCGTCAAGCGAGTCGGCGCAAAAGCTTCAGGCCCAATGTAGGTCGTAATATCCAGCTCGCCGTTCGTCCGGAACAAACAGCTGACATACGTCTGCATCCCCTTGCCCTCGTCCAGCCGGCGATGGCTGGAAAGCCTCTCCAGCATCGCCAGATACCGTTCACAGTACTCTCCCCGGCCATGGCTCTCCATCCAGCCCATAAGCCCGCGAGCCAGAGTCAGGTCGTCGCGTCCGTAGCGACGCACGGGCGTGTAGAACTTGATACCGGGGAGCTGACTGCCGGGGGCGATGTCAAAGTAGTAGAGATACCCGGACAGAAGGATGGGGAGCTCGACAAAGTTGTCCTTGGCTGCTGGATTGTACTCGGGGGCGCAGGGAACCTCCTCGTCGTCCGGGAAGTCCGGGTCTAGGCCTGTGACGGCGGCGATGAGGGTGCGCAGGTCGTTTAGCTTCTCCTCGGGCACGACGATCTTGCCTCCCAGCGTCATAACCTCTCGGACAGAGGCGAAGCTAGTGTGGGGGGTTTGGAAGTAGAATTTGAGCCGGGAGTTCTGGGGGGCCACGTCGTCGACGGCCAGCATACTACTAGCATTAGTCTCGGAACCCCCTCGTATAGACAGGATGTAAAACGATATAGTAACAGACGGACGTACAACGGACTGAGGAACTTCCCCTCGTCACTCTGGAGAAACTCATGCACCGCCGCTCGCGCTGCACTCGCGGGATCCAGCTTGACCAGCGACTCCTCCCACTGCGCTAGGGGAATCTGCCCCGAGGTCTGCCCCAGTCGACGCGGGATGAAGTAAGTCTTCATGTTCAGCCCCCGCGGGAGGAACTCGGCCGCGGTCATGATGGTCGTGGTGTAGTGGGCGCCCCCTGCAGCCTCCTGCACATACTTGGCCTGGTCGTGGTCGTAGAGCGTGGCCAGGAAGTGGTTGGCCCAGGTGAGGTCGACCGAGGGGAAGGCGGTTTCGAGGCGATGCAGCATCTCGCGCGAGGCCTGCTGGTTCAGCGGGTCCATGGAGCTGCCGGTGAACTCGTTGATGGCCTCCATGGTGAAGCGCACGTCTGGCTTGCTGGTGGGCGTGTTCCATTTCCACGAGTATTCCATGGGCGAGCCCTCGACGCCGAGCAGAGATTGCCATTTGAGACGGCCGTCTGCAGCCGGAGCTGGGCCCATGTAGGGGACCTATCTTGTAAACATACTGCGATGTAACGAATGCAATGGGAGGAGACGTACGATCCAGTGGTAGTGGAACAGCAGCGCCTCGTACTGCTTCTCGACGGCATATCCAGCGGCGTCCAGCATGACGGCCAGATGAACGCCTGTCAACGCCCACCAGTAGTCGAGATCAGGGCTGCGAGGGGGGAGCCATTGCGATAGAGCAGCCCACGCTTTGGTGGTTTTGGTGACGGTCATTCTATCTTGACTCTACTGCGTCTGCTTACTCTACCTCTACCTCTGCGTGCTGCGTGCTGCGTGCTGCGTGTTATGGATTGCAGGACTCATTTTATGCCCGCTCTTCAAGACATGACCGAATGATGATGAGAGTCGGGGACTCGGCTAGTCGGGGATGAGATGGAGTAGATCGGGTACGGGGATAGCAGTAGATAATACGCTATATAATTGTCCAGAAAGCTATATTCAAAATATACAGAAAGCGTCACGATGCTGGCCAATATCCTCGAGAGACCCGTCGTGCTCGCAGCGGCGGCGCTCTTCCTCTGCTTCGTCCTATACCAGGTCTTCCGGCCATCCAAGCTCCCTGACATCCCCATCGTAGGCGCAAAGCCCGGCGAGTGGTTCCCCTTGCTGAGGGCCCGATGGAGGAACACGATCGACACCAAGACGGCGACGGAGACGGCGTACACGCAGTACAGAGACCGGGCCTGCATACTCGCCATTGCCGGAGCCCAGAGCTTCGTGCATCTGCCGCGCAAAGAGGCGCAGTGGCTCATCGAGCAGCCGGACAAGGACGTCAGCGTGCTGGCGGGCATCATCGACTCGCTGCAGTTCAACCACACGCTGATGGACCCCAAGCTGGCGCACTTTCCGGCGCACATGGGCGTCATCTCGGGGCCTCTGACGAAGAGGATCGGGACGCTGATTCCGGATCTGCTGGACGAGATCAAGTTTGGCGTCGACAGTCTGTGGGGGAGCAATAGTAGTAGCGATGTTGAAGGAGAATACAAGAGCATCGGCGTGTATGAGACCATGAGCCGCATCGTCGGACAAGCAACCAACAGAGTCTTTGTCGGACTCCCCCTGTGTCGCGATGCAGCGCTCCTCGACGCAGCCATGGCCTTCTCGCTGGACATCCCCATCGCCGCGACTCTGCTGCAGCTCTTCTGGCGTCCTGTGCGGCCGCTCGTTGCGCCGTTGATAACGCTGCCCAACCGCATCCACACCAGACGCGCCTTTAAGCTGCTGCGGCCTCTCGTCCGCCAGAGACTGCAAGAGTACTATGACCGTCGAGGTGCAGCAGACTCTGAAGGCAAAGCAGCGGACAAGGAGCCCAACGACTTCCTGCAGTGGTCCATCGACCAGGCCAAGGCGTCTCCAGACGACCCCTACTACGGCCAGGTCGACACGCTCGCCGGCCGCGTGCTCCTGAATAACTTCACCTCGATCCACACCTCGTCATTCGCCATCACGCACGTACTGCACGACCTGGCCTCGTCCAAGCAAGCCTACATCGACGAGCTGCGCGAGGAAATCACCACGGTGCTCGCGGCACACAACGGAGTATGGGACAAGCGGTCCCTCGCCGCGATGCCCAAGCTCGACAGCGTGATGCGCGAGTCGCAGCGTCTCAACTCGTTCGTGGTCACAGCGACAAACCGCATGGTGGCGAACCCGGGGGGAATCGTCACGCCCTCGGGGGTACACATCCCCCAGGGGACGATGGTGTGTGCGCCGTCCTTCCCTGTGCTCCACGACCCGGAGATCTATCCAGAGCCTGACGTCTTCAAGCCGTTCCGGTTTGCCGAGAAGCGCTCTGCGTTGGTTGTCGAGGGGGGGAACTCTTACGTGCAGAGTGCGAGACAGGCTTGGACGACGACGAGCCCGGAGTATCCGGCGTTTGGACACGGGCGACACGCCTGTCTAGGACGGTTCTTTGCGTCGACGCTGCTGAAGCTGCTGCTGGGGTATGTGCTGCTGAACTATGACTTTGAGATGCAGGAGGAGCGGGCTGAGAATGTGTGGTATGGGACGAACAGGATTCCGCCGATGAAGGCGTCGATACGAGTGCGACGTCTAGTATAGAGATCTCTAGAGATCTCTATACTAGAGTATGTATTAGAGTAACTACTAAGTAATGAAGTGAAGATAGTATAGTGAAGATAGTATAGAACTAGAAACTCTGAAAAGCCCTAATCCATCCCTCCCTCGCCCTCTTGGACACCGCTGCCCCCGGCGCAAAGACATCAAAGGCATGCGGCGCCCCCGGATAGAGATGGAACTCAGTCTCGACTCGCGCAGCAACAAGCCGTCTGGCATAGTCGACATCCTCAACGGCAAAGACATCCAGCTGGCCCACGTCGATATAAGTCGACGGCAACCCCGAGAGATCCCCCTGCCGTCCAGGCGCCGCATACGCAGACACGCTCTCCGTGCCCACAACCTCGCTCCCCAGATACGCCGTCCAGCTGGTGATCTTGTCCTCGAACGAAAAGGTGACGAAGGGGAGGAGGTCCGCGTCGTAGTCGACGATGCGGTCGTCGAGCATCGGGTAGACGAGGACCTGCTTTGCCAGAGGCGGACTGAATCCCCGGTCTCGGGCCATGAGGGCGACGCCGGCTGCGAGGCCGCCGCCTGCGCTGTCGCCTGTGATTCCGATGCGAGTTGCGTCGACGTTTAGCTCTGCGGCGTGGTCGCGCAGCCAGACGAGGGCTGTGTAGCAGTCCTCGCGCGGGATGGGGTCCCTGTGTTCTGGGGCGAGACGGTAGTCGACGCAGAGCATGGGGATGCCACTATCTGCGACGAGGTTGTTCAGCGCGGGATGGAAGTTGTGTACGTTGAAGGCGATCATGCCGCCGCCGTGGATTTGGAGAAGAGCTGGGCCTGGTGCAGATGCAGTCGTCGCAGGAGAGTAGTACCAGATCATCTCCATCTCGTGGCCGTCGTGAGTGCGGGTCGTGAAGCTCGTCTTGTGCACGCCGGGCGAGACGGGGATCGCGGCGAAGAGGTCGATGACGCCGGGGATGTTGTTGCGTCTTGTTGCGATGTCGTGGAGGGCGACGGGGGGGGCTTTAATGGGGAAGACCTGGTCGAGGTCTGGGGCGTACTTGTACATCTTTCTCTTTATCTGGAATGTCTGATGAGTTCTGATGAGTAGTTGATAGTAGACTATATAACCCGTCAGCTCGGCTTTAAGAGTCATCCCCGATCTACTACACTACTCTACAGATACTAGACACTAGACACTAGATACTAGACCTATAGATGAACCCAAACGGCGTCCCATGCTTGTCCAGAAACATCGGCAGATGCGGCTCTACAAACCATCCAGCCGTGACAGACAGAAAGCTCCAAGTCCAGAGATACCCAAGAGCCCTCGCCCACAACGGCACTGCTACAACAGTCTCCCTCGTATAGCCATAGCACGCCCTCCAGAGCGCCTGCACGCCGTCCTCAAGTGCAATCCCCAAAGCCTGCGCACAAAAGAACCGCATCGCCCGACTCTGGCCGACCTCTACGCCCTCCGCAAGATCCGTAACAACATGAAAAACCCCCGAAAGCGCAAACACAAAGAGGATATTCGCATACCGCTGCACCAGCCCCGTCAGCCCCAACACCCCCTTACACAGACAATCCGCCATCCCCTGGAACGGAACGCGGTTCGACTGATGCCAGTACTTGCCCCAGAACCCGCGGATCGTGCGTGTATGGCGCAGGGAGCCAAAGGCCGGTGGATGGGCCTCGACGGGATCCCCTGCGAGGAGGCCGACTAGGTCCCCGAAGAGGTAGATGCCCTTTAGCCAGGAGGCGATGTAGAGACACCAGAAGAGGCCGTTGGGGATGCGTTGCCAGAGCAGCGTGATCAGGATCTGGCGCAGGAGGTACTCCATTCCCATACCGAGGGCTGTTGAGCGGAGAGCTGCACCGCGCGAGGGGATGTAGGCTGGACGACGCTCGTCAAAGGGGGGGATCCATTTGATCTGGAGATGGGTTCCTAGACAGCGCTGGTTGTTCATGAGCGCTGTTAGGGCTGAGAGTTTAGTTGCGAGGGGTGCATTGCTGCCGCTCAGCGCTATGGCGTCTCTGTCGTCGAGACGGATCATGCTGCAGAATGAGATGCTCAGGATGGTCTGGAGGGCCACAGTGCCCCCTGCGAGACACCTGTAGTGGATAGAGATCGGGGCCACGATGGCGTCCTGGACGAGGGGAAAGACGAGCGTCCCCAGGGCGACCTGTATAGGGATTGAGGCCGTACGGAGGAGGGAGTTCCGCGGCGTGAAGACGATGAGGAGCTGGGCGAGCTTGAACTGGACATGGCGCGTCAGGAGAATGAGGGCCAGCGCAGAGACCGGCTTGGTCCATTTGTCCATGAAGCTATCCATTGATGTCGTCGGGTTCGAACGATGGGTGTCAGCTATAACAGTCACATCTGGTAGTCACGATTTCGATAACATTAATAACTTTCTCGATAACGATCAATGCTAATAAGCGAGTACTACTGCAGCTTATTATCACGAACTACACGAGTCATGGCGTAGACTACTGTACTCTGCGTAGACCGGCGACTCCAGCATCGGGCATTCGGGGATGCATTCAGCTCACTCATCTCAGCAGCATCAGCGGCATTAGCAGCAGCACTAGCAGTGATTAGTACCAGCAGTAGTACCAGCAGCAGTAGTACCAGCAGCAGCAGCAGCAGCAGCAGCAGCAGCGAAGGATCAAAGGCTCAGGGGTCGACTGTGGCTGCGCTAGACGCATCACAGACGATGGACAGGAATCAGAAAGTATCTCAGCTGGTATCTCGTCGTATCCAGCATTCTCGTCTGAACGAGAGGCCGTGGAATGTATGTATAAAGCTGGTGTCTCGCGATAGCTTCACAACGACATACATCACAACGATAGCATTTGGACAGCTCGACATCTCGAATCGACAGCGTGACAGCTCGACATGCGGTTCTTCCCAGCTCTGGCATTGCTCCTCAAGACAGTCTCTGCACTGCATGCAAATCCCATCTACTCGGCCTTTACAGCCTCTCGCAACAGGTGGAATGCCCATACGACTATTTCCTTGCCCAACTCGACTGCCTTTGAGAACGCAACGGAGCGCTGGAACTCGCACGACCAGCCGACGTACTCCCTGGCCATCACCCCTGCAACTGAACAGGATGTTGCCACAGCTGTACTTTGATGAAACCCCCCATCCCGGAGTGCAGAAGAAATTGCTGAGTGAGACTAGGTCAAGGTTGCGCGATCCATCAACTTCCCCTTCCTGGCCACGGGAGGCCGCCACTCGTCCAGCGTCACTCTGGGGAGTCTAGACAACGGGCTGGCCATCGACCTCAGCGCGCTGGACGGCGTGCATGTCGATGCAGAGGCCGGCACGCTGACGATTGGTGGAGGGACGCGGTTCGGCGCCATCCTGGACCCTGTATACAACGCGGGATATCAGATGCGTAGGTCTCTCTTCTATTCTCGCAATATGCCTACTGCTTTGCCCTTTCTATTCCCGAATATAAGCCTACTGTTGGAGTAAAGATAGTAAGTAACTGGACAGCTGTTGGATCCTGTGCGTGTCCAGGCATGGTGGGCGCCACCGTTGGCGGCGGTATAGGCCGCTACCAGGGCGTCGACGGACTGATCATCGACAGTCTTGTATCGGTTCATCTGGTGACGGCAGACGGCGAGCTGATTCATGTCTCCAACGCCTCGCATCCGGACCTGTACTGGGCCATCCGTGGCGCCGGGCCCAACTTTGGCATCATCACGTCGGCCACGTACCGGCTTCACCCGCTGCTCAACAACGGCCAGGTGCTGAGTGCAGACTTTATCCTGCCGGCGTCGGTCAATGGCACGTACTTTGACCTGCTGCAGGATCTCCAGGGCACGATGCCGGCCGAGCTGGCGACGATCTCGATTATCGGGTATAATGAGACTACCGACGAGGTGAGTTCTCAACTTCCCATCAGACAAGCAGAAGTTGACGAAGCAGACGCAAATCCTCGTCAACTGGGCGTACATCGGCCCCGAAGAGACAGGCCGCGCGCTGATTGCGCCTCTCTTCGATCTGAATCCGAGTCAATCGGCCGTCAGCGTCGTGCAGTACAACACGCTCATCGACACGTCGCTCTGGGGCCTCGGGGCGAATCTCTGCACGCCGACGTCTCTCGCAGGCTACGGCGTCAACTTTCGCAATCTGTCCTCGTCGGCGTACCAGGAGGTCTTCCAGATCCTGCACGAGTTCTACATCGACTACCCGGACGGCCGGGGGAGCAGCGTCGAGATTGAGGTTTTTGCACCGCAGGCTGTGGAAACGGTGGCCAGCGATGCGACTGCGTATCCATGGCGAGACACTCTAGGATACACGTAACTCTCTCTTTCTTCTCTTTCGTCTACTTTCTCCCTCTCCTCCTTCGTCTATATACTAGTCTTATACTAATGAGTTCAGAGGCATCTCCTTTAGCTGGAACTCGCCAGAGACCGAACAGGCTGGCATCGCAGCCTCCGATGCAGTGCGCTCTGCCTTTGTGGCTACATCCGGATACGACGATCTGGCGGTTTATGTGAGTTACGCACACGGCGACGAGACTCTGGAGCAGCTGTTTGGCGAGAATGTGCCTCGACTGCTGCAGTTGAAGAGGGAGTGGGATCCGGACAATGTGTTTCGCTTCTTCCATGATCTGGCTTAATCAACGTTAGGCTGTAGTATACTGATCCGATGTATACTTCTATAATTCAGGTTCTATAGTATATATAATCATAGCTATAGTCCAGCTATAGTCCAGCTATAGTCCAGCTATAATCTAGCTAGGAGATGGCTGGCTGAATTCAATATCGAGACGTCTGCAGAGCACAGGCCGTCAGCGCATATCGCAGATCTATACTCGGTCCTATACTTGGAGACTCATATATTCGGGTTCTCGACATGGGTTCTATTGGAGTGCTGAC
Organism: Aspergillus funiculosus; assembly: GCA_027569145.1. NCBI lineage: Eukaryota > Fungi > Ascomycota > Eurotiomycetes > Eurotiales > Aspergillaceae > Aspergillus > Aspergillus funiculosus. The sequence continues at coordinate 261,441 of JAPDEN010000025.1, forward strand.
TCCATCTACTCCCTGTCCCTACAGCATCCAGACCGCGTAGACTCTGATGAGCGTTCGGGCTGCCCGGCCGAGATAGCATCAATCGTGCAGTCAGCAGTATCAAGAGTCAGAGTATAGAGCCGTGCCCTCTCCACCTTGCTAAGAGAGATAATCTCTCTCTTCGAACGCAAAAACCCAGTGCAGCATGACCTCCTTCGTTGACGGCCGAGTGGCCAAACTGCGTGCCTCGTGCGATGCCTGCAACGAGTCCAAGGTGCGCTGTAGTCAGACGAAGCCAAAGTGTGCGCGCTGTGAGAAGCAGCTTATCCCCTGTGTATACGGGCTGTCTCGTCGTAGCCATAAGAACGCACCGCGCATTGGAGCGTCGACTGTGGATGCTCCTCCTCCTCCTCTTCCTCTGTCGCAGAATAATCCTCCTTCGCAGAACAATCCTCCTTCGCAGAACAATCCTCCTTCGCAGAACAATCCTCCTTCGCAGAACAATCCTCCGTCGTTGTCGTCTCTGTCGTCCGGTGAATCGCCGAACGCGATGAACAAGGACGTCGCCACAGTGGAAAAAGATGCATTTCTCTCTATCACGCAGTCCCCCCACGACTCTGGCATGTACGTCGAGGACCACAACCATCTCGCAGACTTTTCTCTGCCTGCAGATGCCACGGCCGGCTACGAGTTCCTCAATCTCTCGCTGTCGAGCCCGAGCGGCGGGCTTATGGACTACGATCTCCCGAATGACCGGCATGAGTCCGAGCCTCTGGTCTGCAGCTGCAGCTGCGGATCTCGTCTGATGAAGGAACTGGCCTCGATGCCGGCCATGTTTACGGCCGAAAACAGCTTTTTCGATGCGCAGCTGTCGCAGTTGCGGCGCGCCATCAACGTCTCGGAAGACTGTATCAGCTGTGCTTGCAATGCGCACGACGAGATGTCTATGAGTATTCCTCTCTCTCTCTCTCTCTCTCTCTCTCTCTCTTCTTTATTTACAAGTGTAGTAATATCCCCAGTGACAATCAGCATCCTCATCGGCCGCGTCATCCAAGGCCTCGAGTCCACGCTGACGAGGACGAATTCCCCCTTTGCCTCGACAACTTCCAGCTCCTCAGATGCAGCCCTTGTCTGTCCGCCCCCGCGGCTGTCCTGGGGCGAGCTCCAGATCGAGCCGGACGAAGAGGACCAGCTCAAGCAGCACCTGTGGCTTCTGCAGTTCCGCAAGCTGCAGCGCGTCATCGAGCAGTTTAGCGAGTCGGTGGCGCGTCTGAGGAGCCCTGTTGGCGGCATCAACTCGGCGCATGTCATGGCTTGTCAGTGCATTCATATGTGGCTTGCGCAGAAGGCGGATGTCTTGAAGTCTAGGTATCAGATGCAGGACGGACGGACGTCAGATATGAGGTAGATTCTACTATTATAGTATACTAGTATAAGATAGTAGTATAGAGTAGTATGGTTACGAACTCAATCTGTCCAACTGGAACTCCCGACTAAACACCCAATCCTGCACAAGTAGCATCAGCATCAACATCACCATCAAGATCGTAGCATCAGAATCTCACCCAAACCGTCTTTGGCAGAAACGCATCTCCAAACCAGACCGTGCCCGATCTGGCGCCGGTCCAGAACCACGCTCGGGGACTCTTCTTGGTGACTTCTGCAACGACAGAGCGCGCGTATTCCTGCGGCGTCGTTGTTTCTACCTAGTCAGTATAACTCGCAGTATCTTCAGTATCCAGACTTCAATGGATGAAGCTCACTCGGCGTCCTCGTAACGTGGCTCGCAAACTCATCCGCCAGCGGCGTGTAGAACGAATCCTCCGGCAGCTTTCGTCCCTGGTCGCGCTTCAAGATGTTCGTTCCCACTTCGCCCGAGATGATATTGACCACGTCGACGCTGGATATCCGTTAGTGACATCCACGTCCGGACGACGGGGACTCACCCGAGAGGCTTCAGCTCGACTCGCAGCGTGTTTCCCCAGTGATGCAGAGCTGCTTTGGTGGCGTTGTAGCTTGCTGCACTCGTTAGCATTTGCAAAGTCATGATTATGGAATATATGAGCATATATGAGTATAGGACGTACAGCCATATACATATGGAACTATCCCCCCCACGCTGCCGACATTGACGACTTTGCCACGCGCCGAAATAAGCAGCGGATGGAAGATACGCACCATCCGCATGGGCCCGAAGACGTTCACGGCGAACATCTTTTCGACTTCGCTGAGGTCCGTGTCGATTGCGGTCATCGTGTAGCCTGTTTGTTAGCGGGATAGCCAGGAGGAATGGGTTCTTACAGATGCCACTATCCCATCAGTACCCAGTATAGGTAGGATATCAATAGAAGATGAAGTAGAAGAGACTCACGCATTATTGACTAGAATATCCAGTCTCCCCCCCGTCTGCTGGGAAACGACATCCCTCAGACCTTTGATATCCTCGTCCTTGGTCACGTCCGCCGTGAGCGCCGTGATATCAAGCGCCGTGAGATGGTCTCGCGGCTCGTGGGCCAGCAGGGTCGTGAAGACGGTATATCCTGACTATTCAGCACTATCCATCCATCTCTCTGACGGGATCAATACCTTTTCTCTTGAACTCCACGGCGAGGGCGTGTCCGATGCCGCCTTCACCACATCTGGGTAGGTCAGTACTGGTACGTCAATATGATATGCAAGGTTCACCCTGTGATCAGCACTGATGGGCTGTTCTCGTTCATTGTGCTGAGTATACTAGGTTGGTGACTGGAGATGATGGGATGTCTTGAACATCTGGTCTGGTCTATCGATCTCGTCTATCTACAGTCTAGTAGATCTGCGGACAGACTTCCGGGGTCGGTGACCGCATGCCCGAGCTCTCATCCATTCCCATTACCGAGACTCGAGATAGCTTCGTAGTCGACTGAGATACCGCGTCGGTGAGCTCGCTAGAGAGACTCGGGGATCCATCGATGCATCTTGTGTGCAGGAGTCGATATAGATCCTGTAACAACTCTGCTATTAATCCAACGATTCACTATCTACCTGATCTACACCTGATCTATACCTGATAGACAGATATAGACAGATAGACAGATAGACGGATAGTCAGATAGTCAGATAGACAGAATGGCGCCAATGATGCTGTCCCTGGATGGCAGTGAAAGCTCCAGCCCTAGCAGCGTGTCCTACAACACGTCCTACGAGACGCCGTGGTCTCGTTCAGCAGAGCCGATAGCCATCTGCGGCATGGGTGAGCTCCCTCTTCTCGTCTCTTCGTTCTCTCGTTCTCTCGTTCTCGTTCTCTCGTAACCGAAATAGCATGTCGTCTGCCCGGAGACTCGTCGTCGCCCCAACAGTTCTGGCAGCTCCTGGCCAGCGGTCGATCCGGCCAGTGCAATGTGCCGCCGTCTCGATTCAACGTCGACAGCTTCTACCATCCCAATGGAATGGACCGTCCCGGCAGCGTCGTCACAAAGGGCGGATACTTCCTCGACGAGGACGTGCGCGACTTTGAGAACAGCTTCTTCGGCATCAACAACCTGGAGGCCACGCACATGGATCCGCAGCAACGGAAGCTGCTTGAGGTCGTCTTTGAGTGTCTGGAGAACGCAGGAATCCCGCTTGACAAGGCCTCTGGGTCGAACACGGGCTGTTATGTCGGCAACTTTACCTTTGACTTTATGGTGATGCAGACCAGGGAGTCGGATTAGTGCGTTCTTTCTTCTCCATTTCTTCCTTCAAGATGTTGCCTTCTTCGTCTCCATTCCGTTGAAGAGTGTCTGATATCTGCAGTATGGGCCGCTATTCGGCTACAGGCCTGGGAACGACGATCCTAGGGAACCGTATAAGCCACGTCTTCAACCTCCTGGGGCCTAGGTATGCTCTTCTTCGAACGCTTGTCTTCTTCGGGAAAAGCAGTGCTGACAGTACAGTCTCGTCCTTGATACTGCATGCTCCTCGTCGCTATACTGTCTCCATGTGGCCTGTATGGCGCTGGAGAACCGCGAATGCGACGCGGCCATCGTTGCAGGCGCCAACCTGATCCAGTCAGTCGAGCAGCACATCGCGACAATGAAGGCCGGCGTGCTCTCTGCGACCTCAGCCTGCCATACATTTGACACCTCTGCAGATGGATACGGCCGCGCAGACGGCATCGGCGCCCTGTACGTCAAGCGGCTGTCCGATGCTCTGCGCGACGGGGATCCCATCCGCAGCGTCGTGAGAAGCTCAGCCATCAACGCGTATGCTCATTCTTCCCTTGCAACTTACTATTGCGTCTCTTCTTCTCTTGCAACTTACCAATGGGGTTCTGGAAAGCTGATTTGTCTAGTAACGGCAAAACAACCGGCATCAGTCTGCCCAGCGCAGACGGCCAGGAGCTGGTGATCCGCAAGGCCATGAACAGGGCCTCCATCTCGCCCGACGACATCACGTACATCGAATGCCACGGCACCGGAACCAAAGTCGGCGATGCCATCGAGGTCGATGCGCTCTCTCGCGTCTTCCAGCGAACTGCAGACAACCCGCTGCTGATCGGCTCTGTGAAGAGTAACGTGGGCCACTCGGAGGCTGCCAGTGGCATCTCCAGCATCATCAAGTCCACGCTCGCTCTTGAACGCGGCCAGATCCCGCCGACGCACGGCTTGAAGAATATCAATCCGAAGCTCAGGGTCGACGAGAGACACTTTTCTATCCCGACGGAGCTGACGCCGTGGCCTGAGAGGTCGTCTCGGTTGAAACGAATCGGTAATCTCTCTCTCTCTCTCTCTCTCTCTCTCTCTCTCTTCTATAGATCTATCTATGATGACTTACTGACTGTATGGAAGGAATCAACTCGTTTGGATACGGCGGCGCCAACGCGCATGTCGTCCTCGAACAGGCGCCGCTAAAAGCGTCTCAAGTCGAGGATCGCCTCGTCGCGCAGTCTGCAGTCGTTCTACCTCTCTCGGCGGCGACGGCGGAGTCTCTGCAGGCGCGCATTGACGACTTTGCCAGCTTCGACTTTGGAGACACAGACATCCTGGACCTCGCCTATACCCTCGGGTCTCGTCGAACTCACCTCCCCGTTAGAGGCTTCGTGGTCGCCTCGCAAAAGGACGAGATTTCCCACTCCCTCAGAACACAGCCGTTCATCACTGCCCCCAGCTCCCCTGCATCGTCTGCTCCATTCGCCTTTGTGTTCACCGGACAGGGCTCACAGTGGCCTGGGATGTGTCGAGAGCTGTTCTCCGAGTTCGACGTGTTCCGGGACGCCGTCATCGAGATGGACTTGACGCTCAAGGCGCTGCCACACGCACCAGACTGGTCCCTGCAGGAGGCCATCCTGGACACAGAGAGCCCAGAGCGCATCCACCTGCCGCAGAGATCGCAGCCGTGCTGTACGGCCATCCAGGTCGCGCTGGTGCAGCTCCTGGCCTCGTGGGACATCCGTCCGTCAACGACAGTCGGACACTCCTCTGGCGAGATCGCCGCCGCGTTTGCAGCGGGCCATCTCTCAGCCGCTGAGGCGATTGTCATTGCCTACTACCGCGGATTCTGTGTGTCGAAATCCGTGCAGGACGGCGCCATGATGGCTGTCGGTCTGTCCGAGACCGCGGCGGCCGGGGAAATCGCCCAGCACCAGCTGCAGGCCCAGCTCAAGGTCGCCTGCGTCAACTCGCCAGAGGGGGTAACAATCTCCGGAGACCATGCGGCATTGAACTCGCTGCTGGCGGATCTGCAGGCCAAGGGCGTCTTTGCGCGGAAGCTCAAGACCGGCGGCCAGGCCTACCACTCACACCACATGCTGGCGATAGGCGAAGAGTACGAAGCGCTTCTTGACCAGGTGCTCCCGACTCTGCAGCCATCAATCCGCTTCCCCGAGGGCGCAGCGGTCGTAATCTCATCCGTAACCGGCGAGTCCAAGTCCACGGGGTTCACGGCCGCGAGCTACTGGCGCCGCAATCTCGAGAACCAGGTGCGGTTCACGCAGGCCATCGACCAGATCCACAAGCTGGGCGAGCACTGCTTCGTCGAGCTGGGGCCTCACTCATCGCTGGAGTTGCCGATCAAGCAGACTCTCGCGCGCTCCGGCGTGGCAGGGAACCAGGTCAGATACGCCGCGCCGATCAAGCGCAACGCCGACAGTCTGCGTAGCGCACTGAGTCTCCCCGCGACGCTGTGGCTCAAGGGATACGAGGTCGACTGGGACAAGGTCAACGGGCTGGACGCGCCGTTCAAGTCGTCGTCGTCGTCGTCTCGCGGGCTCTTTCGCGCGGTGGTGACTGACCTGCCGCGATACCGATTCCACTACGAGAACACGCTGTGGACCGAGAGCCGCAGCAGCATCGAGTATCGGCAGCGCAAGTATCCGCGCCACGAGCTGCTGGGCTCGCTGGTCCCCGGTGGGAACGGTCGGGAATTCATCTTCAGGAACGTGCTCAAGGTCGACGAGGTGTCCTGGTTGAAGGACCATCGCCTGGGCGAGAGCATCGTCTTCCCCGGCGCTGGATATCTGGCGATGGCGATGGAGGCCATCACGCAGGCCACCGAGACCAGCAGGGCCGTGAGACCGTCGTTCCGCTTCTCGAATGTGAACATCACTACTGCCCTCGTTCTATCCGGAGACTCGTCGTCGTCGTCCTCCGTGCAGACCGAGATCTTCACCTCGCTGTGCAGATCCCCGATTACCAACGCCGCAACCTCGACGACCTGGTGGGATTTCCACATCACGACGTACTCCGCCGGCTCTTCTGTGACGCACGCAGCGGGATCGATCGCCATCGAGGTCGATAAAGAGCCGCTCAAGTCCAAATACCAGCCCCCCAGCGGCTCGCTCGAGCCCAGCGCAAAGCGCACCTGGTACGACAAGTTCATCAAGCAGGGGCTCAACTACGGCGAGACCTTCCAGACGCTGTCGGAGCTGCAGACGCCGCGCATGAAGGGGTCCACCATCTGCAGCGCCAGGGCGCCGCTCCTGACGACCTGCGGCGACCCCCTCGCCGTCTACCCTGTGCATCCGATCACGCTGGACGGCATGATCCAGCTGGGCATCGCAGCGACAACCAGCGGACGGCCCAAGGAGCTGCGCGCTCACGTCCCGACGAGACTGGTCTCTGCGGTGCTGACCTCCGTGCTGCCAGACGCCGCCTCGGGCGAGGAATGCCAGATGCACGCGGCGGTGCAAAAGACCGGGTTTGGGTCGGCGGACGCTGGCGTCGAAATCATAAGCCAGACCGGCGACGTCGTGGCGCAGTTCGACCAGCTGCGACTGACAGTTATCGAGTCGGGGAGTCAGGGTGCAGGAGAAGATACGCGACACCCTGCACTGCGCATCCTGTGGAAGCCCGATGTGTACGGGCTGGGCTTCATGGCTGGCGACGACGCGGAGCATCACGTCCAGAAGTTCGCAGACGAGGCGCATTCGTCTGTTTCGGACGACGCGCTGCTCAAGATGGGCGCTTTGCTGGACCTGCTCGTGCACAAGAACCCTAGTCTGCGCATCCTCGAGCTCAACAACGACTCGCACGAGCTGACTGGCGCTGTGCTGGAGATGCTCGCCTACCGCAGCGACTTTAAGCGTCTCGCGAGCTACAGCACTGCTAGCTTTGACGACGAGGGCAGCGTCTCTGGCGGTCCTGTGGACTTTGCGACGGGCGATCGCTGTGAGAAACCGGCTGCGCTCGCGGGAGAGTTCGACCTCATCCTCATCCCGGCTGCTGGGCCGTGGATTGCGCGCGGTATAGACGGGATCATGGAGCTTCTGGGCGACGAGGGCTCCGTCCTCGCCGTGTGTCCCGACGATACAGAGGCATATCTGACGTCCACCGGTCTCTCGACACTCTCGATCCCTGTTCGCAGCGGCGAGGCGGCCCTCGTCGTCGCGCGTCCGCCGCAAAAGCCCAACCACGACGCCCTGCAAAAGGCCAAGTTCCTCATCGTCGAGCGCGAAGAGCACACGGCCCTGGGCTCAGCCCTCGCAGAGGCCCTCGAGGCCCTCCAAACCCCGTCCCCCGTGGTGCGCGTGAACCTGCAGGACCTCACGGCCGCGCACATCCCCACGGGCACCAGCGTCTTCAGTCTCTGCGAGGCCCAGACGCCGCTGCTCGCCGTCACCTCGGACGCAGAGATGCAGCAGGTGAAGCTGCTCACAGACAACGCCGCCTCGCTGGTCTGGGTGACCAACGGCAACATCCTCGATGGCGCCCGGCCCGACTTTGCCCTAGTATCGGGTCTTTCGCGCGCGCTGGCCCTCGAGCAGCCCTCGCTCAAGTTCTACACCTTCGACGTGGACGACCCCGAGGCCACCGTCGAGCTAACGGCGCATCGGCTCGTCTCAGTCCTCAACCAGCCCGGGTGGAAGCCCGACCTCGAGTTCGCACAGCACGGGGGCGTCGTGCACGTCGGCCGCTTCGTGCCAGACGACGGCTTCAACGCGCTCTTCCGCAACAAACAGGGTCTCGAGTCCACGACGATGGCGCTCAAGGACGCAGGCGAAGTCGAGCTCTCCTTGGAACAAGCCGGCCAATTCGACACCATCTTCTTCAAACAGCTGGAGGCGGCCTCGGGGGGCCAGCAGCAGCAGTCCATCCGCGCGACAGACGTGCGCATCAAGGTCGCCTCCATCGGCCTCAACGCAAAGGACTACTACGTCCTTGCGGGCCGCGTCGACACGCCCAACGCGACCTGCCAGCTTGAATGCGCGGGGACGGTCGTGGAGGTTGGCGCTGCGGTGACGCGATTCGCGGTTGGGGATCGAGTTGTCGCGATGGCGCCGACGCATTTCCGTGCGTATCAGACGCTGCCGCAGTGGGCTTGTTATAAGCTTGCTGGCACGGACGACTTTAATCTCTGCGCGACGATCCCGCTGGTCTACTCGACGGCCATCTATGCGCTGCACTACAGGGCGAATCTCAGGGCTGGGGAGAGCGTTCTGGTGCATTCTGGGGCTGGGGGGGTTGGTATTGCTGCTATTCAGCTGGCTATGAAAGTTGGGGCAGAGGTACACTTATTACTGCTCGTAGCTTACTGCTTGATATTATGCTAATGGTAATAGGTCTTCACCACAGTCTCGACCGAAGAAAAGAAGCAGTATCTCATCGACAGCCTCGGCGTCAACCCTGCCAACATCTTCAGCTCGCGCGACACATCCTTCCTCGACGGCGTGCTCAAGGCCACCTCCGGCCGCGGCGTCGACGTCGTCCTCAACTCGCTGACCGGCGACCAGCTGCACGCGACATGGAAGTGCTGCGCTGCCTTTGGCCGCTTCGTCGAGATCGGGAAGATGGACCTCTCCACGGCAGGCCGGCTGGAGATGGACCAGTTCCTGCGCGACACGACCTTCACGGCCTTTGACCTCAGCCATCTCTACCACGCCGAGGACGAGCACTCGCACGAGCTCTGGAGACAGCTTCTTGCGCAGGCCATGACTCTCTACCGCCGCGGCGAGATCCCAGGGGACCAGCCGCTGCGGGTCTTCGACGTCAGCGAGACGACGCAGGCCTTCCGCTACTTCTCCAACAGGAGCCGCATCGGCAAGATCGCCATCAGTCTGGAGAACGCCGACTCCGAGATCAAGGTGCAGGCGCTCAAGTACAGCTCGCAGTTCGACCCGCACAAGAGCTACGTGATGGTCGGCTGTCTGGGCGGTCTCGGACGCACTCTGTCGCGATGGATGGTCGGACGAGGCGCGCGCAAATTCGCCTTCCTGGGTCGCTCGGGGCTCGACAAGCCCGTCGCCCGGAACCTGGTGCAGGATCTCGAGGCGTCCGGCGCCGAATGCGTCGTTGTGCGCGGCGACGTCTGCAGCGCGCGCGACGTCGAGAACGTCGTCGCCGCCGCCGCAGCTCAAGGCGCAATCGGCGGCGTCGTGCAGGCCGCCATGGGCTTGAACGAGGCCATCTTCTCCGTCATGTCGAACGAATACTGGCACACGGGCATCGACCCCAAGGTGCACGGGACATGGCATCTCTACCACGCTCTCCAGCAAGGCGGCCGTGCCTCCTCGTCGCTCGACTTCTTCCTCATGACCTCCTCCGTCTCCGGCAGCGTCGGCACCGCCACAGAATCAAACTACTGCTCCGGCAACCACTTCCTCGACCTCTTCGCCCGCCATCTGCGCGCCCGTGGCCTCCCCGCCGTCGCCGTCGGCCTAGGCATGATCTCCGAGGTGGGCTACCTGCACGAAAACCCGGAGATCGAGGCCATCCTCCTGCGCAAGGGAATCCAGGCCATCGACGCCGACGAACTCCTCCAGATAATCGACCTGGCGCTCTCCGCAAACACCCAGATGGGCATCCACCACGCCCACGACACCCTCGCCGTCGCCCATATCCTCACAGGCTTAGAAGCCTTTGGCCTGAAGGAGCTCCGCAAGAAGGGCTTCGAAGGCTCATACCCGGCCCTCGACGACCCGCGCGCAAACCTCCTAGCCAGCGCGCTAGAAGAAGGCGGCTTATCAGACAAATCACACTCGCGCGATGGAAACCTACCCGCGGACGTGGCGAAGCAGATCGAGGCCGGAGAGACGCTCGCGGCGGCCGTGGGAGACTTTATCCGGCGGCGGTTCGGGAACCTGGTTCTTATGAAGTACGAGGCTGTGGATGTGCAGAAGCCGCTGGCGCATTACGGGATGGATAGTATGATCGGGGCGGAATTCCGCACTTGGTTTTATCAGAGTATGAAGGTTGATGTGCCGTTGGTGATGCTTTTGGGGAAGACGTGTACTCTGGCGTCGTTGGGGGATCTTGCTGTGAGGACGTTGGAGGGGGGGGATGCGTAGGTCGATATTGTCTTGAGTCGGTTTTCTGTTGGTTTTTGTTGGTTATTTATGTCTGTCTCTGTCTATTTCGTGTATGAATGATATTTCAAACGATGTGGCTCATCAGTTCCTACATACAGTTCGGTCATAGCTGTAGGCTTGTTGCACTTTGTAGGGAGCGCAAGGAACAACCTCTGGCTATCTTCAGTCACTATCTTGCTCTCTCCTTCTGATCCTTTTTGGAGGGGGCCCCCATTGCATGTATCATTCAGGGATATTGACAAAGGCGATTATCTAGAATCAGCTTCGGATGGAGCGCAGCCAGCATTGCGTGGACCGTGTATGAAAGCTTCGGACGCAGCTACAAGTCTGCCAAAAACGAGTTTGCTTCGTTCCAGGCGGAATTCAGCCTCGTCAAAGCTGCTTTGCAGCGACTGCAGAGCGTCGCTGGTCCCGCACCCGACGCAGACCTGGGACTCGGGTCATACCATCGACGAACTCTCAAGGTTGCTGAAGTCTTGTAGTTGACAGGAATGAGCAGACTTTGAACTATTCCAAAGCGTCCTTCTTATAAGCGAGGTCATATTCTGCGGCGATGTTAGACGCATCCACTCCCGCAGCATGGGAGACCACTGTCCCCTCGAAACTGTTCGTGTGCTTAAAGGACCGTGTCACCAGCACCTCAATTCGGTATTTTGCCTCCAACAGAGCATCCAACGTGCTGTCGGGATTTGTCGAATGGCTAGGTCTGTTTTTCCGTGGGATATACATACATAACCCCGTCTTTGCCTGTGATCTGCTAGCGACTTCACCTGTAGCGTCCGACTTCCCCCCGGCACTTAGCAAACGCGAGGTTAAGCTGCAAAGTGCCCGGAATGCAATCCAGCGACGTAACTCGGTGGGGAGCTCGAGCACGCGCCTCTCGAATGAAGCCCAAGCTTCAAAATTTTCATACTCAGGGGCCGTGGCGAAGGTGAGATCTCTCCAGTTTGATTTCAACCAGGAACAAGGTCAGTACGAGCCGGTATGTTCCGATTCGAATCGTAATTTCTCACAGCTGATGTAGAGTCTGGAGCTTTCATTGAGGCGCTGCAACAGTCGCACAGCTAATCTATGCTGTAAGCAGTAAAAATGGGCGCTCCGCTGTTAGTACCTGTGAAACCTTGGGGCCGGGTCACCCCCTGCGTCTGGGTATTGCCTTTTATGGAGTAAGTGAAGCGATAGACGACTCAGTCCGGGCTTGATTGGTTCTGCTGCAACTAGCTTTCCCGCAATACATGCAGTGAAATCCACATATGCCGGGATCAGTTAGGGCTCTATTAAGCTTCACGCAATCAAAATTGGAACTCAAACCAGGTTTGAATGATGGGGGACGCCAATCAGCCCACGCAGACCCCGCGCCAATTCTTCAGCCCCCCGTGCTGGATATTTACTTATATCCTGGATGCTGTGCATGCATTGACTCCGGACACCTTCTTTGTAGGTATTCAGAGGAGAACAGAACAGCCCCATTTCATCATGCCTGCCGAGTACGACGTCCTCATTGTCGGAGCCGGGTTCTCGGGCATATACCTCCTGCATCAGCTCCGCAAACTCGGGTATAACTGTAGGGTCTACGAATCTGGTAGCGACCTGGGCGGAGTTTGGCATTCGAACACCTACCCCGGAGCACGCGTCGACTCCGAGGGGGCTATCTATCAGTTCTCCCTCCCCGAAGTCTGGAAGGACTGGACCTGGAGCGAAAAGTATCCCGGCGGCAGCGAGCTTCAGGCATACTTTGCGCATTTGGATAAGATCCTCGACATTAAGAAGGACGTAAAGTTCAACACGACTGTGACAGGCGCGCAGTTTGACCGGGAGAATTCCAAGAAGTGGACGGTTGAGACTGCAGATGGCGAAGTCACGACCTGTCGTTTCCTGCTGTTGTGTGTTGGTTTCGCGGCGAAACGTTACACGCCTGATATCCCGGGGATAGATACGTTCAAGGGAGTAATTCGCCATTCGTCGTTCTGGCCAAAGGAAGGCGTGGACGTCCGGGGAAAGCGAGTGGCTCTCATCGGGACGGGTTCCACAGGTGTTCAGATCGTCCAGGAATGGGGCAAACAGGCAGATTCTCTGACTGTCTTCCAGCGCACGCCGAATATCGCTCTCCCCATGCAGCAGAAGCGATTTTCGCCTGAGGAGTCGGCAGAGATAAAGACTCGCTTGCCGCAGATTTTCCAAGAGAGACTGCTGACATTCGGCGGAACTCTGGGCCCGACACCGACTAAGAAGACGTTTGATTGCTCTGCTGAAGAAAGAGAGGCGCTTTTCGAGTCTCTATGGCAGGAAGGGGGGTTTTCGCTCATCCTGAATGCCTATGCGGACGTGCTCATTGACGAGGAGGCGAATCGAGTCGCCTACGACTTTTGGGTGAAGAAAACACGCGCGAGAATCCACGACGAGCGAACGAGGGATCTCCTTGCGCCTATCCAACCCTTCCATCCGTTGGGGGTTAAGAGGTCCTCCCTGGAACAGGACTACTTTGAGCAGTTCAATCGGCCGAACGTGGAGCTCGTCAATCTCCGGGAACACAGCATCGTTGCGATCAAGCCGGACGGGATTGAGACAAGCGACGGGGCATTCTATCCTGTCGACGAGATTGCGCTGGCCACTGGGTTCGACAACATGACTGGTAGTCTAACTAGGATATCTGGACTGCGCAACACCGAGGGAGTCCCGCTATCTGAGGAGTGGGCCAAAGACGGCGCCAAAACGTTCCTGGGCCTGGCGACCAGGGGGTATCCGAATATGTTTATTGCATATGGACCACAGGCGCCTACGGCTTTGAGCAATGGACCGACTTCCATTGAGATCCAGAGCCAGCTGATTGTGGATGCGATCCAGAAGATTGTGTCGAGCGGACTGTCATACGTAGAGCCCACAGAGGAGGCACAGGCCGCGTGGAAGGCCCAGATTACTCAAATCACGAACATGACGCTGTTCCCCAAGGCGCAGTCCTGGTACATGGGCGACAATATCCCAGGAAAGAAGCGAGAGATGTTGAACTATCCTGGGGGGATTCCGGCGTATGAGGCGCAGTGTCGCAAGGCTTTGGAGAGTTGGGAAGGGTTCGATCAGGTATAGTAACGTGAAATGGCTAGATTGAGACAAGGTCAAAAGATGTGTTAGTAGTAGAACTAGGTGTAGTCTTCTGGACCCATGAAAACGTTGGATTGTGAAGTCTAAGAACTTCCGAATAGCTTCACTTTCGCACTCTCATAATGCATAATCTGGGCCCACCAGCCAATAGGAAGTCAGCGTGGCCGAGTGGTTAAGGCGTTAGATTAGAATTCCACGTGACTTCTGAGCTATCTAATGAGTTCGCTCTCGTAGGTTCGAATCCTGCCGCTGACGTTTTTTGCTCCCTTAGTTTTTGATCAGCTGCAACTGGAATCGCCGTCAATCTACGGTACGAGACTGAGGATATACCATCATCGGATAAAAGATGCGCTCGCGACAATGACAAAGTGACTCCTGATGAATGCGATCGCGAGGCGGCAGAATACCTCTGCGCTTACCGCTTGCCTCAATAGGACACGGGTTTTGTATGTCTTCAGAGTCTGCTGCGTCGACAAAGTACAACACCACAAGAATTGAGAACGAGATTCACCTTCCAGGGACGGTTCTCGCTCTTTTTTCCTCCTTAAGGTATACCGCATCCTGTTCCACCCCTGCATATCGCCATATAAAATCGGCACATTCATCATTTCCGTCATGAGTCCAATCCACGTTGAGTCCAAGACTGACAAGAACAGGTCTGAAATGCCACCGAAGAGATGCTATGGATCCTGGGATAGAATGATTGGCGCTTAGCACGTGAACACTACCCCGCCAAGCGCTGGCAGTGAAGGAAACGGGGAAGACGCAAGAACCATCTTCGCGTGAAGTATTTACAAGACATACAGCGAGCTGCCGCCACCAGTCGTGAGTCTTAATACAATGGAGGATCAGCAATTTCAAGCGCAAATGCGGATGCAGATGCAGCTTCAGCGCCAGCGCCAATTCCAGGCAATTATGGCTGCCAGACAAGAACAGGCGTCGCGGGAGGCGCAGGCACGGGAGACGGGGGCCAGCGCCAAAGCTCCCCTAGTAATGGGAGGGCAGATGGCGTTTGGTCGCTATATGGACCTTCCTCTCCTCAACCACCACGACTTGAGTTTTGTTGGTGATACATCATCGTTTATCGATGGTGCACCGGCAGGGTTTGCTGCTCTCGAAGATGCCTGTCGAAATGGGCCCTTGTCTACGGTGCAGAGTGTAATTTGCTCAGAGGCTCGAACGCCCGCTTTCCTTCACCATTGCCTTACCATAGCTCTTCGAGCTGGGAATGTCGACACTACGAGATACCTTCTTTCCAGCGGCGCACCGATCGTTCGCGCAACACCGGACAATATCCTCAGTGCGTCCCTAGACCGGCACATCGTCCTCTTCGAGTTGCTCTCCAACCACGGCTGGACGCCACGTCTTCCAGATGACTACGGCTCTAGATTACTGCGTCACGCAGTAACTAACGTCCCTATCCTCCGCTGGTTCCTCGCCAACGGATCGACCTCTAACTCCGGGCCACACCCGCCTAACAAAGCTGGTCCACATCCCGGTGCTGCTCTGGAGCTTGCTGCAGGTAATGGGACGGTCGAGACCGTGCGCCTGCTCCTAGACTCCGGTGCCCAGATTCAGAGGTGTTATCCGCTACACAGTGCTGCAGGCGCATGGCCGCCCGGTGGAAACCCACACGTGGCTCGTGTGAACCCGACCAGGGAATTCGACACGAGTCGGATCCCCGTTATGGCGTTGCTGGTCGAGCGCGGAGCGGACATAAACCAGATGAAGCCGCCACAGAGCGGGGGGATGGTGCCCGGGTACGCCATCATCGAGGCCGTGATGGCAGGAGCTGTAGAGAGGGTGCGCTGGTTGCTGGAGCATGGAGCCGATCCGACAAGACGGGGGCCGTGGGGGAGTGCGCTGGAATATGCGACCAAGATGGGCAGTGACGAGATGAAGGGTGTCGTTCAGGAAGCCGTGAAGACGAGAAGCTGGATGCAAGAATAGACCTGGCGGCGTCTTCTTCTCGGATACCTGAAAGCATTAAAATACCGGCACTAAATGCCGAATCTCTGCAGACTAGTTTAGCCGCATGTCCCTCTCAATAACCAGAACAAAAGTAGTTATTGCAGACAAAATTATAAGCAATGCGCCTATGTACCTTGACCAACCTACACAGTATGCATGTATGCAGAGCCTGCCCAATACGGGCAATAGATTGGAGAAGTCGAAGCTAAAGAGACGGCGCAAGAACGGACTTATCCACTCTTCCCCCACCACAATTTGGGGGATGATCGCTTGGCAGTTGGAGAAATTTCCTCCCGGAGCCACAGAAGAGTAAAGAACGAGGTCAATTGTCGATCTCCATTAATAATCGTTTCTTGGGGTCCAGGAGACTCGGATTGCTCAGATTGGGGGGGATAAAGCATCAAGACACGCGCCCTGACTTCATTCATCTTCTCCTTTCTTTTCTACTACAATTCAATAGATACAACAATCAATCATATTGTCAAACCCCCCTCCAACCCAAAATGGCCTCCAGACTCTTCTCCCCCATCACCATTGGCAACGTCACTCTCAAGCACCGCGTGGTCCTGGCGCCCTTGACCCGCTTCCGTCTGGATGAGAACGGAGTGCCCCTCCCCATGATGGTAG
The DNA here is from genome assembly GCA_027569145.1 of Aspergillus funiculosus. Taxonomy (NCBI): domain Eukaryota; kingdom Fungi; phylum Ascomycota; class Eurotiomycetes; order Eurotiales; family Aspergillaceae; genus Aspergillus; species Aspergillus funiculosus. The sequence goes on from JAPDEN010000025.1 coordinate 277,879, forward strand.
AATACTACGAGCAACGCGCCTCCGTCCCCGGCACCCTCCTCATCGCCGAAGCAACTCAGATCTCCCCGGCCGCTGGGGGCATGCCTTGTGATGGACCTGCGATCTGGAGTCCCGAACAGATCGCCGGATGGAAGAAGATCACCGATGCCGTACATGCCAAGGGCAGCTATATCTTCTGCCAGCTTATTGCGCTCGGACGCGCCGCAGACCCGACTGCGCTCAAAAAGGCAGGCAACTATGAGGTCTGCGCGCCCAGCGCCATCCCCATGGAGGATGGGCCGGGGGCTGTGGTCCCGCGCGAGCTGAGCAAGGAGCAGATCCAGGCGCTTATTCGGGACTTTGCGACAGCGGCGAAGAATGCAATTGCGGCGGGATTCGATGGCGTTGAGGCGCACGGGGCGAACGGGTATCTGATTGATCAGTTCCTGCAGGACGTCACAAACCAGCGCACGGATGGGTGGGGTGGAAGTGTTGAGAAGAGGGCGCGATTCGCGGTGGAAGTTGCAAAGGCTATGGTCGATGCTGTTGGCGCGGACAAAGTGGCCTTTCGCTTGAGTCCGTGGAATACATGGCAGGGGATGAAAATGAAGGATCCAGTGCCCCAGTTCTCTTATGTTGTTAAGAAGCTCCGCGAACTGAATCTGGCGTATTTGCATCTTACCGAGTCGCGCGTCATCAACAATGTCGATACTGAGAAGACGGAGGGCATTGAGTTCCTACTTGACATCTGGGGTCCTGATGCTCCGGTCATCGTGGCCGGTGGATATACTCCGGAGAACACCAGCCAGGCTATCGACGATGAGTACAAGAAGTACAATGTTGCCGTTGCCTTTGGACGCCATTTCCTGGCAAACCCCGACCTGCCTTTCCGGATCCAAAACAAGCTGGCTCTGAACAAGTATGACCGTGCAACCTTCTATACTCCCAAGCAGGCCGCTGGTTACTTGGATTATCCGTTCAGCCAGGAGTTCCTTGCAGCCAAGGCATAGATAGAATCTGTTCAATAAATTTAGACAAAAGACCAAGGATAAAATAGAGGGCTCGATTAGACATAATAATTCATGCATATACGACTTGGAAAAAAAAAAGAAAAGGGGTAACGTTTCATAGGCTCAATGCAAAAAGAATGTAACAATATTCATGACAGCTGTATTGGCTCTAGAAGATTAGTGTACTGATAGAGGCTTTGGCCTAAGAGATTAATGAACTGCCATTGAGTATTGCCCTTGAAAAACCGCGACCAAATGGCGAGTACCCCAAATGCAAGACTGCGCGGATCAGGGCCCGGGACAGACTCATCATCAGCTAGATCCATGGAGTCGTACGCTTCTTCCACTACTAAACGCGACCACCGGAGTATTCGTTTTTCATTCGCTGCAAAAGCTTGTTAGCCCGGGGTTCTCTACAGGCCAGACAACAACTTACAGCTAAGTTTCGGAGCCGTCTCAGAAGCTAATGACAGCAGCCAGTTTGTCAAGAACACGACACATTCGAAACTAGACAATGCGTGGCGAACACTCCAGAAGAACGCTTGACTACGAGCTACATAGTCAACTCCAAGTCGAATGGGTATGCTGACTGTATGAATGGAGTAAATGAGGGCCGGTATCATTCGAGAGGAGCGCTGTAATGGAGGAATGTCTCGCAGCGATCGAGCAATGCAGGCTGGATCTCTGGTCTCTAACTGTCGAAAAGGACCAAGATTCATCGAGAGACGAACGTACGCAAGAGCCAACAACGAGCTAGACGTGAATGGTAAACAGCCGTTTTCGTTTGCGGGATCAAGGCTAGACTCTGGAGTTTGTTGCCACATCAGTGTCCAGCTATGGAGTGCTTTTCTATTCTTGCATATTAGCTTTTTTTTCTTTTTTTTTTGCATCTTGTAAGGGCAGAAATCAGAAATCACGTACTCCATGCGTGTCACTTCGTCGGCAGGAATCTCTCTCGAAGACTCGCCCAGATCGAGCGAGAGTTCGCGGATGATGTGAATTCGTTGGATGATGCCATACAGGATGTAGTAATTACCCAGCGGAGAAGGAGTGGGAGTTAAAACTGTCGCAGGGTTCGAGTCACGGAGTATCTGGGACACTGCTTCATGATACAAGAGCTGTTCACCATCTATGGCCTGGTAGGCGGTTGACCATTCTGCAGCGCTGGCAGCGTTCCACAACTTGGTCGGACAAGGGAGTTTTAACTTCATCTCGTGGTTACGTAGAGTTGGATAGGCATTATAGGCAATGCTGAAAACTTCGATAAATGCGAAAGCGGACATCTTGGTTCGTCGATTGGTCTCTTCCTCAACCCACCGGAACCATTCCATCGCCTCGGGTGGAGGTGGCTGTATGCATGGCTCTTCTAGTCCAGACAAGCGCACGCGATCAATCAGGATATTCCGCAGATAGAATGCCTCCTGGAGCATTTCAACGCCTTCCCATGTAGCCCATCCCATCAGAACTACTAATGTACGGATGATGTCAATTTCTTGCGCGTGGGTAAATGTATATTTTGCCCCATTCCCTGCCTGATTTTCTGCCTGCATGGCAGCATGTAATTGGATTTTCCGCAGCGCAATAGACCGCGAGGTTTCGAAGAATCTTCGCGCATTCTGGTGCTCGAATCGATACTGTGCACCAGTAGCCATCATTGAGAGTATGAACTCTGGTGAAAGATCAGTAATACGAAATGTTGGCATGTGGATGAAAAGTAGATGCATGTGGAAGCCCTGGAAAAAAGAGGTGATGTAACGAGTCAAAGTATGCCGCGAGGGTAATCTAAAATTGCCGATCTCCTTCCTATGCTGCTCCAGCATGGCAATGATATGCATTCGCTGTTGTTCGTCTACTTTCATGCGGGAGAACATATCATTGGACTGCTGATGTTCTGTGCAACCGGTCAGCGATCGTCCAAGTACCACCAAGTGGATATGCATTGGCACTGAGCCATACCAGTATCATCATTCACAGTGTACATTCCCTGGTCATTTGAGGGGACAGATGGTAGCCATGCCCTAAATGGGCTATCGTCAATCGCAGAGTCCCCAGGAGCGCGACCACTAGCATTTTCTGAAACCTGATTAGTGGAAGGGTCCTGTGTGTTTTCCACAGGTCTGCTAGATTCCAATAGAAGACCTGGCGCCCATTCTGCGGGGAGACCAATCAGGTCCAGGAAATTTGTGAACTCATTGAAATGATCTTGGTCCTCTGGGGATAGTTCGAGCGATTCGTCTGCCAAGGTCAGAAGGTGTGCACTATTCCCCATTTCTACACCAGGGATACTAACATGCGTCATACACTGGTGCAGGGAGGGCCATTGAGGCATGCTCATTGGAAAGCTCCAGAGGTTCTACCCCCATATCCACAGGTATGTGGCAGTCCTGGATATGCTTTACATCTTTCTCAGATGAATCAAGGTGATGTATCTCCAGTGGACCAGGTGCGTCTGGAAGAGACGTTTGAAGCGAAGTATATGCGCGGCGCGGTCTCTCGGGTTTCAGACCAGAATCAACAACAGTTGGCGGAACATAAAGTACAAACGAGTCATCACAGACCCGATTGTCTACTGTCGACCGCCTCCTGGGAGCACTGCGCGGAACTGCCTCGTCTGAATGGTTGAGGCGAACATGACGAGTGAGTAGATCGCGACGGGTAAAGTTGGCACCGCAGTGACAGAGAAACGGTTTCTCCTTGGTATCTAAATAATGGTTAGGCCTTGTTGATGTTGTTCAATTCTACAGCAACAGGATATAGGAAAGAGGGCCCTTACGTGTGCGCAGATGGCGTTCCAAATGCTCTCTCCTCCTGAAAGCCCGGCCACAAAAGCGACAAGTGCTTCTATTGCGGGCGGCAGTGACGCTTGGGCCGCCGTCTCTTTGTCTCGCGGCAATCGGGGACAGCATCACTCCAAAGCCTGGCAAGATATAACTATTATTATCAGTCTATTAGTTATGGTCTCCACATCCACAGTGTCAACAAGTATGAATTATGGGGTCGGCTCTCTGGTGTATGCTGCAATCCAGGAAAGTAAGTCAGGCACAGGACAGAGCATTGTCAGGAAATCGGGGGTGGCCCTGATCTGGTTATCATCTCCAACTGTGCTTGCGACGTTATCGCAGCCCACGACTTATGATAGATTGGACGGAGATTCAAGTCGGCTTCTTTCTCCGTAGTGGGTCGCCCCCTCTGATAGCATGCCATTAGCACCAATTACAGCCTCAAAAGGCCAGACTCTCGGACCTCGCTTGGGAGATAACATACCTAGGTACCTAACCCCTTCTTCTTAGAGCTCGAAGCACCATGTTATCTCTTCGCGATTAACTGCGATAACACGGGAGTCGGGATGAGCTGCCGGTAGTCCATGTTAAGTGATGACTCCTCCTGTCAGGGTCGCTTTCAGATGCGAACTGCAGTTGGAAACCACTCCTAGTCACTTGTAAGGACTCGAAGCCGAAATTCGAGGGTTTGGGGTAGGCGTATTAGTCAGTTATTAGTCAGCTGCCCCAAATGCGGGGTATCTCTATATCACGTGATGCCGTTTATCCCCAATTCAAACGCTGTCACGTAAACCATCTGTGAGGACCTGAAGCCCTTTAAACAGGATCTATTATTAATTTATACACTGTACTGGGCCAGCTGGAAGCTTATAAGGTATGAAGTACTATAGTTCAAATATCGACATCCCTGACACAGTGTTGACTTGGCAGCTTCCTACCTAGGTATATATTTAAGTACCTACCAGAGGAAAGGGGAATATTAGTCCCTGTACGTCCAGGTGAAATATGTATCTAGTGAGAAACTCCTTCTGCAGTTTATTTAGTTAATCATAATGATAATCCCCCCGCTTCCCTTGTGCACGCAGATCTTGACTGCGCTTCAAATACCCCGCTACTACGTAGCATACTCGGGTTTCCAGTTATATCATGTCCAAGCAACTATAGTTCCGCAAAGCAAGAACAAACCATAGCAATTAACAACAATATAGTGTGGCAGATGGAGTATATCAAATGTCCATCATATGTCAAATACCAGACAAAAATTAAATCAAGACTCGCTTGTTGTAGAGGATTTGCGGGCATGATCACGTGAGAGGGGTGTTGTATCCGAATTGGCGCCGCGTAGCATTGAAGACACTCACGACCCCGCGCTGATCTTGGCTGTGTTCGAGGAAATGAACTCTACTTGGACCAGTTTCTCATTGTCATGTCAATGTCAGCTCCGAAAGTAGCCTCTCAGGCGGCACGACGCCCTTGCGACCGGTGTCGCCAGCGGAAATCGCGCTGCATCCGCGAGCTGGGACAGGAGAAATGCGCCAGATGCATCGTGCAGAGACAGGAATGCACGTTCCTTCAAGGGCCAAGACCGCGGAAGCGCTTCGATCAAGAACAGTCTCCGGGTAGAGCTGAGGAATCGGAAGACGTGCCTGGCAGAGTTACCACGTAAGAGGCGTTCCACTTGCTCCAAGTCGATTGATTAATTTCACTTCTACTACTACTACTATCGTCGGAAGACTATTACTAACTTCCAAGTCCACTCACAGGCTTCCGTCCATTCCCCCATCTGCCTCTCTTCTTGTTGGTACCCTGGGTTTGGAGCCGCACCTCCACTCCACATTCGTCGGGCCCGGAAGCTACCATGAACCTACTCTCCTTGACTTGAGATCCTCTGGCACTTTGGTCAATTCGGATAGGGCCTACGCTCGACGGGTGAATCAGTCGGCCGCATTCATTGTTAGCCCCGATAGGAATTCAGCTTCTGAGCTGCAGCGCATATCGGACCTTGACCAAATTGAAGCAAGTATCCGCCCATTAGGCCCCATCCTGGTGAAGCTTTACTTTCGCATTGTTCATCCCACATTTCCTATTTTGGACAAGGGCGTGTTCCTCGAGAAATATGCACGTAGCCATCACGAGTTCTCGCCTCCCCTCCTTGCTGCTGTATACCTCGTTGCCCTTGATTGGAGGCTTTTCGATCGAGCTCTCACTAAGACTACTCGCACGCCTGATGCTGCCCATCTCGAAGATCTAGCTATGCGTACGATGAACGATGACACTAAGCGCCCAAAACTTTCGACCCTCCAAGCTGGCTTGCTTCTCTTGCAAAGGGTCAGGTCAACACAGAACTATCTTCCGGCCCAGCTTCTTGCTTTGGGCCAAACTCTGGGTATCCACCTTGATTGCAGCGACTGGACAATCCCTGAATGGGAAAAGGGTCTGCGACGCCGACTGGCATGGGCTCTATATATACAGGATAAATGGGGCGTCCTCGTACACGGGCGACCATCACTGATTCCAGTGCAAATCGATAATAGCGACCTGAGTGACTGGGACGTCGGTCCCTGTACGCTGGCGGATTTCCCAGAAGCTACTACAAGCAACAGTGATGTTGATTCTGCTGGTGCTGGTGCTGATACTGCGGATATTGTTGATAGTGGCTTAGGTGGAGCTGCGTTTTTGCAATTAATTGAACTGACCAAGATCTTCAGTGAAATTATTGCTACTTTTTGTTCAATTAGTGCCACCAAGAAGGGCGGAATACTGTCTTGTATCGGCACAACAGGCGCTATGAACATTGCAAAGCCACTTGTCCTGAGGCTGCGCAATTGGCATGGCTCCCTTCCAGCCGAGCTGCAGCTGGAAACTACTCACTTTGGTAGACTGTCTACCAACGGATCATTACATCTTTCCCACATGGCAGCAGAACTGACGATTCATCGCGCATTGTTACGTACTATAGCAGCCGATACTCCGCCGGCGCTCTATTCCACTATTCGAACAGCTGCTAGCGCCCGTCTGTCGTCAGCAATGAATCTGATAGAAGCGTTGCAACCTGAGCATACGCAATCATTCTGGGGCTTCGCCGCAGCTTCTCAAATTGCCATGGTCGGATCTTTTGCTGGCCTCCTCTGGGCTACCAGCCCCGAAACTGACGAGGCCATGGAGTATGTCGAAAAGCTGGAAAGATTGCGCTGGGCGTTACAGATGCGCGCATCTGCTGCCCCTTTTGTTCATGAAGCACTACGCATGTTTGACGACGAGGTTGGCGATTTAGGTGCAATTAGGACAGCCACATCTTACGACCAGATCTCATCTCCAGGACATGAAACGTGATACTCCACTGCAAGCCCTTCGTTCAAGACGGACACCTCGCTGTAAATTGGACCAGGGTTTAAGAAGACCTTTACCGGGATATCTACCACTCTTTACCGTTCTACAAGCTCCATTTGCATTGCTTCCAACAGGCACATTCATTTACTTCATATATATACCTCAAGTCTCACTCGGTATTACCTCCACAGTTCTGGCCGAATAGATTTACCATGGCGTTTCTTCGTGACTCGCATCTGTTGGTTGGATGATAGCTATATCATCCGTTGGATCGATTATATCTCCTTGCTCAACCAACAGCTTTGCACATTTCCCGCTAACTGTTGCGCATATTTTGATCTCCATTTTGTTGGATTCGACCCAAATCTTGCATGATGTTAATAGGGAAGATGGTTCGGGAGTAAGAAGTTGTACATACCAACGCATCGCCGGCTTCAACCTGGTCCCCCTCCTTAACTACGCACCTAAAGCACCGTCCAGGCAACTGTGCTTTTACACGCTTCCCAGGTGTTTCGCCATGTGTATCTCGGTATTCCGCCCGAATTCTGGTTGTTGCATCGACCGGCTTTAGCAGTTCCTCTAGAAATCGCGCATTCTTCAAATTTTCTGACCGTTGCGCGCGGGCTGCATTGATGTCTTCACTATTCTGACCCAGCCACTGTTCGTATTCATGCAGGTCTATCTCAGTCTGCATAATCTTGATCAGGTCATTTGCTTTTCCTTTCTCCTCGGCTGACATAAGCTCTTCTTCTGTGATCGAATAGAATGTTATTTGGTCTAAGAGTGAGAAGAGCCATGGGTTCTGTGAGGCTGACTTTCCTCGATATTCATCCCAGATGGGGACCGTGCGACCCAGGAGCTGATACCCACCTGGTGAGTTTGTGGCATAAATACAGAGATACTGACCGGCGACACCAACCGCGCCGCGAGGAGTAAACGATCTTGAAGGGTTATACTTTGTCCCAAATAGCCGGTGTCGAGGGTCCAAAGGTATAGCGCAAGGAGAGCCTTGGTACACGTCACCTAAGCCGATCACTAGAAATTTGGCTGCGTAGAGATTCTCCCCTACTTGGTTCGGAGTCTCAAGGCCATTAAGCCGCTGCAGGAAATCGATATTGCTTGGTAAATATGGGGCAGACGATCGAATCGTTGACATATATCGATCGATGGCCTTACGACTCATATCGTCATCGAAGACAAGAGGCATGTGAACGACTCGAGATGGCAGCCGCTGGGGAAGATCTGTCCCAAGAGCACGTTCATGAGTCGCCAGCGAGTCCAGTACCCGAGGCAGGAGGAAGTTCTTTGTTAGATGGACGTGAATACTTCGCACTCCGGGAGTCAATTCTAAAACATCAGGGATCGGACTTGCGCGATGTTGCTCCATAAAACTGAGAATGTGAAAAGTCTGGCGCATGGTGAAATTGTCTTCGTGTCCAAAGTCGAGAAGCAATGATCGGTCACCAGCTTGTCGACAGATGATTCGGCGGCCAGCCTCCTCAATCTCTCTCACGACAGGACTGGGGACACTCAGTCTCTCATCGCTAGCCCAAGGCGGGCTAGACAATGGTGCCAGAGTTTCGATTGAATTCTCCAGGTTCTGGCACAAGGCCTGGGCTACATCAAGGGAGACCAGACACAAGCGCAGACGGTCCCCAGGTCGCATCTGCCCAAATTTCCACATTTCTCCCTCAACGACAGTAGCAAAGACAACAAACCCACCCAAGCTTGGTCCATCAACTGTCAGCACCACAGCTTCGTCCCCAGTGAAGCTGATACCACCAAGAGGGTACGGACTGTCGTGGATGTTGGAAGGGTGCAGTCCCGCGTCCCCCCCAGTCACTCGTGCCCATTCCGCCCTTGGGCCACTGAGCCGAACTCCTATTCGGTTGCTGTTGTAATGCACTGTCCATAAACCAGTGAACAATTTTACCAAACCTGCCTCGGTAACGTGATCTGGGCTTCCATGTGGTCCTGGCATGACACCCACAGCCCATTCCTTCGCCGGGCCAGTAGGCAACGGAAGCCTTGGGGCTCGCTGAGCCATGCCCACTTCATCGGAGCTTGTGGCAGATGCCAATGGTAAGAGATCCCCGGCGCGAAGATTGCGCCCGTTGTAGCCGCCAAACTGTCCTGTAGTAAATGTCGAACGGCTTCCCATTACGGGTATTGTCTGAATCCCGCCTCGTATCGCAAGGTATGTTCGGGCACCATTAGTTGCAGTTCCGATTGTAAGGCGCTGGCCGGCTCTAACGTGGATAGGCTGACCGACTTTGTACTCCTCTGCATCAAGGTGAACTGGCGCATCTGCTCCTACGACTGCCACCACAGTTGCGCAATGAAACAGTAATGTAGGGCCTTGGATGGAGCACTCAAGACCTGCGGCGTCAGGCTCGTTCATCACCAGCCGATTGGCAAGCCGAAAAGAGTAACTATCCATTGGACCCGACGGCGGTACGCCGATATGCCAATAACCCTTGCGACCAGGAAAGTCCTGTACAGCTACTTGGGAGCCTGGGTCAAGAACCTCAATAACGTTGGCTTTGTAGGGGAAGGTATCGAGTGACTTCGTGGTGAAGTTTCCTGACAGAAACATCTCTGACGCGATTATTTGCTGCAAGTACGAAATGTTTGTTTCGACGCCCGTAACGACCGTTCTCGATAATGCTTCAGCCATCTTTTGTGCTGCTGAAGGTCGGTCTTCGGCATGAACGATCAGTTTTGCTATAAGAGGGTCATAGGACGATGAAAGTTCCTGCCCCGAATTTACCCACGTATCAACTCGAATATCGGCGGGAAACTCAACGGTCATGAGTTTACCAGAGGATGGGCGAAAGCCCTGAAGAGGGCTTTCAGCGTAGACACGAGCCTCGATGGCTGTGCCGTGAACCTGAATCTCGTTACGCGAGTCTGCGAATAGCGTCGCGCAGTCCTCCATGGCGATGCTGACCATGCACTGGACCAGATCTAGGCCAGTTACTGCTTCTGTGACGGGATGTTCCACCTGCAAGCGAGTATTCATTTCCAGGAAGTAGGCCTGTTTATTGTCGACGTCGAAGATGAACTCAACAGTTCCGACATTTCGGTATTGAACTGAAGCTGCCAATGCAATCGCTGCGTCCCGCATCGCCTGTCTATTCTCCAATGACACAAAAGCAGCAGGAGATTCTTCAACGACCTTTTGATTTCGTCTCTGTAGTGAACAGTCCCGTTCGCCCGCACATACAACACGGCCCTTGCCATCACCAAGGACTTGTACTTCAATGTGTCGCGCATGCTCAATAAAGTGCTCAATAAAGACCCCGTCATTGCCGAAGTTTGCTCGACCAAGCTGTTGTACGCCATCAAATGCTTGCCGGATTGCGTCTGCGTTGTCACATCGATGTAAACCAATTCCACCTCCACCGGCAGTGCTTTTCACCATAACCGGATAGCCTATGCGCTCTGCTTCTTCGAGTGCCATTTCCACACTCGACACTAGGCCTTTGGTACCAGGAACCACGGGGACACCGGCCGCAATGGCAATCTCCCGTGCTTGATGCTTCAGTCCCAAGTCACGCATCTGTCCTGGGGTCGGTCCAATCCAAATGAAACCTGCGGCTTCTACCGCTGCTGCGAAATCAGCATTTTCTGCCAGAAAGCCATACCCAGGGATCACGGCGTCTGCATCTGACTGATGAGCCAGGTTTAGAATCTGGCGGCCGTCTAGGTAGGTGTCGGTCACTGTATTCCCGGCGAGAGGTAGGGCGACGTTGGCCATCACTACGTGCGGGGAGCGTGCGTCGGCATTTGAGTATATGGCGATTGCTTCTATCTTCATGTCATGGAGCGTACGGATGATACGTGCGGCGATTTCTCCTCGATTGGCAACCAAAACCCGCCGAATCCTTTTTTTCTTAGTGGCGAGAGCTCCCAAGGATTTGGTATATGCTCTCCAGCCCCCACATGCTGTGATATCCGTAGCATTATTTAGGCCTTCGGGCTCGCAAATAAAACCATGTACCCACTGCCCGTCTTGCAATTCAATGGACCCTAATCCCAAAGGCGGTGCGATAGTCTCTAGAAAGCTGCCTACTTGAGACCGTGGCATATCCCAAACCTCCAACTCAATAGAGCTTCCTCCACTTGCTACCCGCTTGAGGCCCGGTTTGAGCACGGATGACTGCGAGTCGAGCCTAAAGAGCCGGTAGCAGGGAGCTGTTTTTGTAGCGCCGACAAGAGATGCGCCCCGAACAACCAAGTCCTTATTGAGTGGGAACCCTGAAAGATGGGCTCCTACCACTGCCAGCTTCATAGAAGCTTGAGGGACCGATGACTTGGTTCCCGACTCCTGGTATTCCACGTTAGTAGCTCCCAAACGACGCGGCGCATTGGACAGCCATATACGGCTCAGATCGAGCAGCCGTGACTCTTCCCATGTTCTGGCAATAAGAGTGATTCCAAACGGTAGGCCATCTTCTCTCCAGCCAGCTGGGATGGCAATAGCGCACCAGTCCATGAAGTTGACGAAATTCGTGTATGTTCCCAGCCGGCTATTTTCTAGAACCGGTTCCTTCACTAGATCCGCCATGGTCGGGAATGTGGGCGAAGTGGGAACAAGAATGGCGTCGAATTTGCTGAATACCCTGATGATCTCGCGCGAGAGCTCCTGTCGACGATATTCTTCCTTGAAGAGGTCGACCGCGCTGAACTTCTGTGCTTTCATGATGATGCCTCGGACGACTGGGTCCATTTCTTCTTCGGCGACAGAGCTGATGAATTGCTCGATCGCTGCATATCGCTCAGCAACCCACGGCCCTTCATACAGGAAGCTTGCGAGTGTGAAAAGCGGCGTGAAATCCACGGGTTGGAGCTCCCACCCAAGAAGTTCTTTAGCCTTTTCCAGCGCGTCTGTATAGGCGGCAGCATGCGGCGAGTGACCAAACCACTCAGGGCTTGAACAGATAGCAAGCACTGGCTGTGGCGGAAGGATACGTCGCGCGATATCTCCTACGTTGGTGGAATCGGATCGCCGCCTCGAATACGCATCGTGAGGATCATGTCCCTCCGCTGCCTCTAGGACCAGCTCGGCGTCCTCCACCGTCAGAGCAAAGATGGAAACGCAGTCTAAGGATCTGCATGCAGGGACCACGCCACTCGTGCTCAATGCCCCGCGGGTAGGCTTCAGTCCCACGACGTTGTTGAGTCCAGCAGGCACCCGACCAGAGCCTGCAGTGTCAGTCCCCAGAGAGAAAGGAACGACTCCCTGGCTGACCACCACCGCACTGCCTGAGCTACTGCCGCCACTCACTCGTTCCGGATCAAATGCATTTTGAACTGCCCCATACGGCGAGCGTGTGCCAACGAGACCCGTCGCGAACTGGTCCAGGTTTGTCTTGCCCAGCACGACAGCACCCTTCTCCTTTAGCCGGGCGACGACAGTCGCATCGGTAGAGGCTGGCTCTGTGGCAAATGCTGGACATGCAGCCGTCGTCCGGAATCCCTTTGCATTAATGTTGTCTTTGACGGCGAAAGGGACCCCAAAGAGCGGGAGGTCATTCCCCTGGGCACGGAGGTCTGCGATCTGCTCCCATTGCTCCTGTATTTGGGCCGGAGAGGCTATGGAAACCCAAGCGTGAGACTCGTTTTCTTGTATGCTCTCCAACAAAGAAAGGAGATGTACTGGACCTGACGCATTTTCTTGTATGTGCCGCCACTGCGAGATTGTGACTGGCCGCGTGTTCGCAGTCTCCGCCATCAAGAGCCGAATGTCCCAGGCTCAGCTATAAAAAGGTGCTGGGAACAAAGGAACAAAAAGAAACAGAAAGCAAGAAATGGTTGTGACATGCCCTTAAGCGAACGGCGACAGGTGTCGTCTTAAATACATCTTGCGAGTGTCGACCTCAATCAAGCTCTCATACGCATTGTCAACGCGCGATCACAGCCAAGGCTTCGGCGGCCGGTCGCTTCGCCCGCCGATGAATTTGTCGCCGCGGCGCGGCGGGCGATCAGGTTTCTTGATGTATATCGTCTGAGATATTGACTAGCGACTGAAAGGATGTTATTCCACATGGCGACATGCCTGGTTCGAACAATGAGGCAGACGCTGTAATGGAGCAGATGTAGGGCTTGATATCCGCAGGGAAGGATGTGCATATGTCATCCCAGAGTAATTTGCGGATTAGACGCCGTGGTGGAGATTCTGCTCTTCAAAGGCCATTGTCAAGGTTCCTGGTTATTGTTAGTTCCTTATTGTTTTCCTATTGTTGTCCTCTGATGAATCAACTCCAGCCAGACACAATGACTCTCGCCTTCATAGCGTCGAAACGCAAGACACAGCGACAACTGACGTCCAACCAGCTCGCCCGGCGCTGTTCCATCAGGCTGAAGCGTTTGAGATGCGGGGGCACTTTGCTTGTCATACGAGGCTGAAAAGGGAATACTTGAGGTTTTATTGGCTGTCTGGCGATGTCCAGCGATTCGCCGCGAGCTGCGCCCCGGGCGTTTCTGCGACTCCTCATTGTTTTTATTCAAGGTTGTGTCGTCCTCATTTCTTTCATCCAAGACTGTTCTTTACTCAAGACTGGGTCCATGGGTTGCGGTTCCATCCTCATTGTGATGTAATCTCGCCTATATCTCCCTGTCTCCCCTTCCTCTCCCCCTCCTCTCCCCCATACATACACCAACATATGAAGTATCATCATGTCACAAAGAGATGACATCTGGCTTCGTGCCTTGGCCACAAACCTAGGGGTTCCTAATGAGAGCCCCCGACCCCTTCTCCCTCTGTCATCCAGCTATGTGCCGTTGTCACGCAGCGAGGATGAAAGCCAGGCAAATCTCCTCATGGCGCAGGCGTCGGAGATCAGAAGAACTGGCGAGTGCAAAACAACTTCAGGCACCAGTAAGATCAAGAAGGACAAGTGGACCTACGAGGACTACTGCAGCGTCCTGATCGAGGTTGTCGGGGGCTCTGGGTCTGTTGGCGTGGCAGAGAGCATATGGAACAGTTTCCAGCTTCAGAAGCCCAAGAAAGCTCGCACCGGTCGCTTCTCAAGACGACAACAGGCTGCTACCGATGAGACAGATGATCTGCTGGTTAACCTCCTCTCGACTACTATGAGGTACAAGACGACTGATATGCTGCATTTCGTCGCCCACGCCGCGAATCCAGAGGTAATCAACAAGGTCTTTCCCACCGCCGTTCGCATGCGCAGTCTTCGAACTATCCAGATCCTGCTAGAGGAAAACGCAGACCCAAATACTTGCTCCGAAGAGTTTATTGCCTTTGTGGAAGATGGGGAGGAGGAGTTCGTTCGCCTCCTGCTCAGCGCTCAAACGCCCCTCGACCAGGCGACAGTTACTGCTGCGCTTCCAGCAGCCGTTAGACAGGGAAACGCCATACTTGTCGACCTTCTCCTCGCTCAGGGAGCCGATGCAGGCGCTGATAATGGGCTTGCAATGGAGCATGCCGTTTCTGCGCTGCGTACCGATCTTGTGCTGTCACTCTTGCTCTCCCCAAACCCCCCCTCGCCGGCAACACTAGCTCCTATTGTATCATATGTGTTTTTCAAATTGGCAGTCTCTGCAGAAAAAAAGTACCATCTCATCGAGCTTCTGCTACACGGAGGGGCCGCGGGTGACTGCGTTTCTTTTGCCCTAGGAGGAGCAGTGCGCGAGCAGTCGCGGAAGCTCGTGCAGCTGTTCATCGACAAGGGAGCCTCCATCAACTACTACAACGGGGAGGCATATAGGCATGCAGTCCACCAGGTAGACCTTGAGACGATCCGTATCCTGAACGGGGGAAGCCTTGAGGGAGACCTGGCAACGGATATCTTCGGCGAGATCAACAAAACAAAACTTGGAGCCTCCATATCGAACAAGGACTGGCGCGACCTGGCAGAGGCACTTCTTTACCAGGGTGCGGTCGGCTATTCAGTGGACGACTCGCTCGTTGAACGTGTGAAAGCCCGCGATCTCGAAAGCGTCAAACTCCTGCTCGAATTCGGGGCGTCTGTGGATTACAAGAACGGTCGTGCCCTAGATAATGCTGTGGTTTCTGAACAACAAGACTTTATTGACTGTCTTCTGGAGACTCAACCAGCTGTTCTGTCAGTTAATTCGGTGTTCTGTCGTGTCGAAGGGCTGTCTCGCAACATGCGCTTGTCTATAACTCGCAAACTGCTCCATGCAGGGGCCAACGGCGCTGTAGTAGATGTGATTCTTCACTCTGCCGTCTCTCAGCCATGCGATCGCCGAGACCAGGATTTTATTCGAGTTCTGGTTGAGGGAGGGGCCGATGTGAGCCAGGGACAGGGCAGTTTGCTTCACTCGGTTGTCCAAACTTCAGACGATCGAACTCTTCAGATCTTGCTGCTTGGTTCTCCTTCCTCGCATATTTTAGCCAGCTGCATTCCTGCTACCATGGGCCTTGCTGAGAAGCAAAGGTTTAACATCATGCAGATCCTTCTACAGAACGGTGCGAGAGGCGAGGAGGTTTCCGAAGCCCTCGTTGACTCGATTGATGGGACAGATGCGGGACATCGACTCGCATCACTCTTGCTTGCAGCTGGCGAAGCAAAGACAAGCTTCAGGGCAGGCCAGGCCTTCAAGAAGGCAATTGGATCTAGTAATATCGAATTTCTAGAGCTCCTCGTGCAGCACAACCACCTCAACGAAGCGGAATTCTGCTCATGTCTCCTGGTCGCCATAGATCTTCCGCAGGGGGATAATGCTCGCTTGGAGAAAATCCGTCTCTTCCTCGCCAGTGGCTCCGATATCTCTGGAGATACAGGTACTACAGCTCTCCGTCATGAGATGCAGGGCTTGAAGCGGCGAGGCGAGGAGGCGACATTGGGAGTCATTCGGCTTCTGCTTGATGCCGGAGCGAACGTCAACCACAATCATGGACGCATTCTTCTCGACGCCATAGAGACGGGTCTTTTCGAATGCTTCAATCTCTTCCTTGCTGCACACCCTTCATTTCAGTCCCTGGAGTCCTCCTTTGAGAAGGCTCTTGTGCACGCCTTCCGGACGTTCGACCTGCGATACCTCAACAAGTTACTGGCTGCCGGCGTGCCACAGACAACCGTTGACAAAGCGTTATTGCGCGCTGCTGAAGAGGATGAAAACGAGAAACTCGTCGTTTCCCTTCTACTCAACGGCGCCTCCGTCAACTATCAGGATGGCGCACCAATCCGCAAGGCTATTTCGAGGCTGGACCTCCGACTGCTTGCACGTCTCCTCAAACACAGTCCTACATCCGCAGCGCTGGAAAACGCGTTTGCGCTGGCCATGACAATCCAGGATCCCCGTGCCAGATACGAAGTGTTCCGCCTTCTTCTCGAGGCGGGGAAAATCGCTAGCAGGCTTCTTGATGAGGCTCTTGTTGACGCTGCTGGCGGGGGGTGGACGATGGCGGCAATCTGCGAGCTGCTGCTTCAGCATCATGCATCACCCAATTATGCAAATGGCGCGTCATATCGCCGTGCGATCAAGGCCTCGGACTACCGGATAGGAATCATCCAGCTCCTTCTTCGTTCTGCGGTTCCCTCGGAGGAGGCAGTCGCTGCTGCATTAGAGTGCGCCTTTGAAGTGCTCCAAGGCGAAACTCGACTTGTTACGATAGAGCTTCTCCTAGGCTCTGCGAAGCCTCAGTCTACTTTGAACCAATTACTTCTCAAGACGGTAAGTTGTTTCACCATGATTCAATCTTTGATGCCAACTGACACGCCCAATCTAGGTGAAAATACAGCCATGCGACCGCGCGTTGATCAAGAGCCTGCTCCAAGCAAACGCATCTGTCGTCTACAAAGATGGAGAGTGCATCCTGCAGGCTGTCATGAAGAGCGACGTGGAGACCTTACAGCTTCTGGAGCCATACTTCACAGGCAACGATGCTCTTGTCTCGAGCGTGTTCCAGACTGCGTGGCACAGTGGTAAGAGAGCACAATCTCCTCGCGACGAGGCAGTGCTTTCAGTCCTTCTCAGTGCTGGCGCCAAAGGCGAATGGATCAGTGCTGCACTTGTCGAGACGATCAAGAGCGCATCGACCTTGCCAGCTGGCTACGCTTTCATCGTCAACCTGTTGAAGGCCGGTGCAGATGTAAACTACAATGATGGCGCGAGTCTCGTGGAGGCCTCTACACAGGCGAATCTGCGTTTCCTAAAGGAACTACTAGCCTACAATCCCCGAAGAGCGAATCTAACTCGTGCGTTTCCACTTGTTTTCAGCTCCAAGGCCGATAGTCACACGGTTCGCGAAATCGCTGTGGCATTCTGCTCTCATGCCTCTGCGCCGGATCTCACCTACCAGCATCCGCAGTACGGGCCGCTTCTTTTGCAGGTGTTGCGGAACTACCCAAACGAACGCGAGCTCCTTCGCTACTTGATAGAAAAGGGGTGTTCAGTTGACCCGATTGTCAAAGCAGTGCTTCCTCTGGCGCCTGGCGAGGAGAATGTCTCACTCCTCTGCTGGGCGTTGGCCCAAGAAAAGCCTAGACTGAGAGAAGACGTTATTGCTGTTTTGGTAGCGGCGGGGGGTAAGTCCAATTCTAATCCTTCTTCAAATGCAGATTCTCACTAACTCCTCTCAGCGGATGTCAATCATCGAACCCCGTTATCTCAGAGTACTCCGCTTCAGCTGGCGATTCTGGGGTCACGGAGCGACTCTGTTGCTACACTACTCTCCTCTGGAGCTGATCCGTCCGTAGAGTCGTCTAATGGTACCTCTGCGCTTTCTCTTGCATCAGCCATAGGCAACAGCGACATCGTCCGGCAGCTCCTGAAGGCAGGTGCTGCACCTAATGACGGAAGTCTCCACGAAGCAGCCCGGATGGTGAACGTCAATGTCCTACAAGTGCTGATAAAAGAGGGCAAGCAGCGCGACTATCCGTGCTCCAGGTTCCAAGGCCGTACAGCTTTAGCCGAGCTTTGCCTGAAGGCCAGGGGTAAGCCAGTCAGCCAGATCAAATCGGCAATTTCGCTCTTGAAGGCCAACGGCGATTTCAGGCGCAAATCAAAGGGCAAGTCGGTCCTGCATTTCGCGCTCGACAATGAAGACGCCATCACAATCACGCAGGCCCTCCTGGATGTATTCATGAGTGAGTTCATCAATGAGGAGTTCAACCTGTATGAGGACGGCCGTTTCCGGTACTCGCCTATAGCCTATGTATCGAAGGGTCTTAACAGGGCGCCTACTTCGCAGCGTGAGGGTCTTCACGGCGTCCTCGGAGAATTTGAATGCAGGAATCGCATCTGGGCTGTTGAGGGTGAACAGCCGGAAGACATGGTCGGTGCTCCTGACGATATCATGAGGCTCCTGCGAGAGAGACAACAGAGACAAGCAAGGATCCAGGAGGAAGACGAGGACCATCATCGTCGACTGGCACAGCGTCGAGCGGAAACGGCTGAGGATTTAGCAGGTATCCATGCTCGACACGAGCTGGCGATCCAATCGCAGAGGGAGATGGCCAGCGAGACGGCGAAGATCGAAGAGGACACGGCTCTCCGACAGGCAACCATCGCATCGAGTCGATACGACGCAGAGCTTGCGTATATTCGCCAAGTGACTGAGCTGACGAACCAGCGAAAGGACGATCAGAACACCAGGGAAATCGAGCATCGGAAGAATGTAGCCCTCCTGGAGCAAGGATATCGTGATGAAGGCCGCGGTATGGAGAAGCTGAAGCGCGAGGAGGAGCTCAATTTCGTGCAGCAACGGGAGAAGCTCCTCACGTCGGGATACGAAGACCGCGCTCGCATTGACAGGGAGCGCTATACGGAGCAGATGCGTTTGTTTGAGGCGCAGAAACAGGCAGCAGAGCGAATGCAGCGGCCGACCCCGCAGATTGCGTATGAGCCGGACTCTCTTGACTAGACTATGTTAATGTTCTGTTCTTTTTTTCCTTTCTTTCTCTTATTTCTCTTTAGTTTGTACCCAGAGACCTCGTCGTAGCATCACATGATATCTCGCCGTGTTTCCCAGGTGACAAGAGAAGCCCTACACGATCCCATCCCATCATCACCCTCATCCACCTCTTTTCAGTAAACAAATATAGCCAAAAGACATCTCCAGGCCTTCAATATTAAAGACAGCTCCATGGATATCGACACCATCGCCAACCTCATCACCGACGGCAAAATAACCCGCATCGTCGCCCTAGTAGGCGCCGGCATCTCAACAGCTGCGGGGATCCCCGACTTCAGATCACCCACCACAGGCCTCTACGACAAGCTCGCACCGCTGAAACTACCCTATCCAGAGGCCATCTTCCACATCAGCTACTTCCGTCACACCCCAGAACCCTTCTACGCAATCGCACGCGCCCGACACCCGCGCAACCTCACGCCCACCATCTCCCACGCCTTCCTCGCCCTCCTCGCCCGCAAGAATATCCTCCACTTCGTCTTCACGCAGAACATCGACGGCCTAGAGGAGGACGCCGGCGTCCCCGCAGAGAAGCTGCTTAATGCGCACGGGTCGTGGAAGTCGCAGCGCTGCTGGAAATGTCGCGCCGCTTACCCGGATGACCTCATGAGACGGGCTGTTGATAGCGGCGAGGTGCCGTATTGTCTGAGTACCGGGTGCGGGGGCGTAGTCAAGCCCGACGTGGTGTTTTTCGGGGAGGCTCTGCCTGATTCCTTTGCTGGGTTTGAGAAGGGGAAGATCCCCGAGGCGGATTTGATGCTTGTTATGGGGACGAGTCTGCGGGTTGCGCCTTGTTCGGGTCTGCCGCGGGCGGTTAGGGAGGGGGTTCCGCGTGTTCTTGTGAATAATGAGGTGGTCGGGGATATTGGGGCGAGGGAGTGCGATGTCTGTGTTCTTGGGGAGTGCGATGATGGGGTGCGTTTGCTGGCAGATGCGCTGGGTTGGCGGGCGCAGTTGGATGCCATTTGGACGGAGGCTGTGGCTCGAAAGGAGAGGGCGCGGGAGAAGGTGCTGGATGATGATGGGCCCAGCTTGGATGAGTGTATTCAGAAGGCTGCGGAGAAGATGAAGGTGTCCATGGGCGTCTCGGATGGTCATAGACGCATGTTGGAGAGTCATTTGGAGGAGAAGTTTGCGGATTTACTGGCCGGGAGGATGAATCTTTAGTTCGCATCGCCAACGGGGATGGTTTGCTCAGGCTCAAACTCCATATCGTGTCCTTCTCACAGTGCTCAATCCATTCTACATACAGGCCAAAGGACACCGTGGCCAATGGCTTCAGAAACAGCTTGATAGTTGCAGAGTCGTGATCTCTTCTGCCTGTCGTGCAGGCACCAGCGAATAACCCGATGATAAATGAGCAGCCATGGCTCTTGCACAGACACCGAAATGCCTGGAGACCTGGCTCTGGCTCTGATATATACACCAGCAACATCCAGCTGGGGAAGAACAAGAATGAGTTCAAGGTTGGAGCGGACCGAGTCTCATGTAGCTCCTGAAGAGACCTTCTGGGAATCATTCCTCAGAGCAGATTTGCCTGTCTGGAACCATTACAGCTACCTCAAGGCCGCGTATTTCGTTATCCTTGAAGCCGCAAGTAGAGGGGGGAATACTGCAGAGATGGCGAGTCTCTTTGACTGCCACTTGAGTAGGCTGAGAAACTCCCTGCCTGAGCGATTCAGTGACGCTCCCAACCGGTATACTGTTGCTTTTCTCCGTTAGCTTTCGTTTCGGTGTCTCTGACGCTGAGCAGAACATTGACCACATTCTGGCTCTTACAGATACAGCATGCAATCCGCGAGTACCGCGTGTACTCAGATATGGATGAGCTGCCATCCAGGGAGGATTTCCCAGAGGTCCTCCGGCACAGTCCAGTGCTCATGGACTCCCATCTCTGGGAGACATACTACTCCACGGGGGCTATGTTCTGGGGATTGTCGAAGATGGAGTGGCGTCCAGCAAACCTCCGGCCTCTACCGACGGTAACGCGTTTTCTGAGTGATCCTGTCACTATACCGCGAGTATGCGACGCTGCAGAGCGACTACCTCGATATGCGCTCTTTGTGATGCAGCACGTGCAAAGGTGTGGGAGGCCTCGTGCTGAGGTTATCCAACAGGCGCTTGCGTCACTTCAGAAGACTATAGTGCGTCTGAGAACGATGGACTCGACTGTGCCTCCATATTCAGAGACTCAGGCCTATTTCTGGGTTGAGGTTGTGTGTGCTGCGCTCCAGTCTCTTGCAGGCACTTCTGAGTCGTCTCAAAAGAATATAACAGTGCTTCTTGACCGTCTCACTTTCGCAACGTTCAGAGAGCTGTTCGATATCGACCCGGACTGCTGGAAGAAGCATTACTCCAAGGACGTGTGGAATAGCATGACCGCGCGTTCTCGACTTGTTGCCCCTGACATCTCGCCTCTTCCAACTATCATCACTAGTCCACTGGGAGACGCAGAAGTGGCTCTGATAATCACGCAAGTGGAATCCGTGGCCCTCGACCCTGTCCGCGAATTACCCTCTACTGAAGAGCTTTCGTTCCAGGCCTCGTTAGCTCTTCAGCAGATATCAGAGCTCGTGGCTGGGTCAGCAGACATCACTAGCCACGCTCATCTCATTCTACATCTTTACACTCGTCTGGGGGAAGAGGTTCGTGAAGACAACACAGCAAGAACACGTTCTGAACGAGCAAAACGAGCCAGAACGCTCTTTTCCGGCCTATCTGGCCGGCTCGTTGAATCAGCCACGCATCGGAACTTCTGGATCCAGCTGGTCCTCGCTGCGATATTCCAGACAGAGCTTGAGGTCATAGGAGTAGAAGAGAGGAAGTCGGGATCAGCACGCCAGAGGTTTGCGGAATTCACCACGATCAACCTTCATCTGCTGCACGAGGGTCTCCCTATGATATATTACAGCTCCGACTTGTGGAACTGCGGCGAGTCGAAGCAGACGATTCTTCCTCCGGATAGAAGGTGTTTAGTAGAGGTTGTGGAAATAGACGAGAAGGATGGATGGGTTCATGTGTAACTTGTTCTATCACAAAGATATCTCTGCTTAGATTAAGTCAGGAATCCTAAGAAGGGATATTGGGTATATTCAATTCCTCTATAATCCAGTCTCATATGAACTCCTCCTCCTCCTCTCGACCAATATATCAGTATCCCCGAAAGCAACGCAGCAACTCCGTAACAACTCCGTGGACCTCCCACCCCCGCCTCATCTGCTCCTGGGTATCTTCAATCCAAACCATTCATGCCAAAGTGCAACCGGCTAGTCATTTTCCAGCCTTGGGCGGGTATTCCTTTCCGTCGCGCTCGATCTTGGGCGTACATGTGCAGCGCTCGCTCTCGGGGACCGAGTCCATCACTGCAGGGACGTGAAGGCCGCATCCAAACCAGCTTGTTTTGTCTGTAGTGCAGTGCGCAGTCAGTCAGTCAGTCAGTCAGTCAGTGGGTGCGGGGTAGCGATAAGGACGACATAGCACGTACGGCACGTTGAACAGGTCGCTTTCATGCACATTTTGCCGGGTATGTGATGGAACTGGAGAGGAACAGGGTAGGTGGATGTCTTGAGTACAGAAGGGGTTCAATTGGAGTAGCGAGGCCTGGAATCGAGAGTCAATAGTTGAGAGTTGAAGTTGAGAGGCTGAGGTTAAATAAAAGCAGACGCCGCTTAGTCACGCGCAGTCGGCGAACACAGCGTTTGATCCCCGAAATCCCGACTCTTTGTCGCCGTTTGTATAGGGAAGAATTGGGATTGGAGTGTTGGGTGGCATGTAGAAATCTTATTTACGCTTTTCTTGACTTGTGCGGAAGAATCGTGTTGGCTGAGACAAGTATGTCCTGCTGTCATGACGTCTGCGGGGATATATATCCAAAAATAGCTTCAACCCCTTCACTATTGCAATGGCGTTCTCTCGCTCTAGTTTAATATGTACACATGAATAAAAGAACAAACTCTATAGCTTCACACCACCTGAACAACACGTGGCAGGCTCAGGGTGCAGTGTCGACTTGTTGAATGCCTGGTTAGACGCAGGAACGTCCAGCGCCGGGTTCTTCGTGAAGAAGCCGTCGGGCTTCAACATCACGCTGACCCGTTCGATAGGCATCACAGGGAAGTCTTCGATGCGGGGGTTGTGGGTCAGACCGAATGCTACTTTCGTCAGTGCCTGTTATTCTCATACATGCAAGAAAATAAAGACTTACTGTGCCACAGAACAAGGTCCTCGTTTTCGACATTTTCCCGTCGAGCAACCCATTTCTCGACTCCCTGGCTCTCTTTGCTCTGGTTGGTGAATTCGCCTCCAGCGAATAGCTCGTCATCCTGGTACTTGGTAACCCAGATTGGCTTGGTCGCAAAGACCGCACGCTTGTAGCCAAAGGACTTGGGGCTGGCCAGCAGCATCTGAGCCGGAGAGGCCATCAACTTGTAGGCGACCGGCTTGTAGGTGATGGGGTTGATGTTATTATCATTGCGGATCTTGAACACACGGTGGCGGGCCACGTCTGTATCCGCGGTGCCGCTGGTCTTGATGACTGTCTCTTCAGTGGTGTAGCCGACGAGGTACGGGTTGTTCTCGTCCTCTGCCATGGGGACGCTGTCTTGGTAGTAGACCGTGTTCTTGTGGCCGTCCAAGGCCGGGTCTATGCGGAAGGAAAACATGTGCTGGTGGAAGGGCGCCATAACGCCGGGCCCAACGTTTGTGCCCCATGGCACGGTGGTGCCGAATTCGTGGTTGTCAAAGGGAACAGTGGATAGAATGCCAGTGGCTCTCACCTCCAGCTCGATATTAGCGGCCTGATCGAAGATAAAGGCAAAGATGTATTCATAGTTGGATACAGTGCAGATCATCTGCGCCACCAGCTGGCGGTTGCGGACGACTGTGGCAGCTCCCGAGCGGTAGTTGGTGTGCTTGTGCTGGAGGCCGTTGTCCTGCTCGTGCAGACAAATGACATTTTTGAGCTGCACTGGGTTACCCTTTGAGTCGCAACGGTAGCCATCAAAGTACTTGATGTGGCCTAAACAGTCGCATCCCAGAGACAGCTGGTTGGCGGTGATACCAAAGCCAACATCACCAACATCGAAGGCCTGCTTGCGGTGGTACGGGGCTCGGGGATCTATATTTTGTGAGTGGCCAGGCTATTTTCATAATCTAAAGGTAGGAAGTCTTACCTCCATAGGGCACTGTCATCTCAGACACTGACAGCCTGTAGAAGACACTTCGTCCGTCATATGTAATATTGTGAATGACAAGCCCTTCTCTGCTGTTGAACCCCACACGGAATCTCCACTTCTGCCAGGAAACCTCATTTCCCTGGATGCTAAATGACGGGCCCTGGGGCTGCTGCACAACGTAGGGCTTGAGATCTGTCCGCAGAGGCTCATTCAGAAGATCATGTGCGTATTGGATAGTCTCAACAGGCTTCCACGGCTGGGTCTCGGTAGTCTCGGCATCACGTCCCCCGGGGAGATAATCCATACGCACAAGCTCATGTGTGAGACCGTCAAAGACTGGAGAGAATTTGCAGGGAACCGAGTAGTGGTTATTCTGGGGATGGTCTGTTGTCACAATATACATGTAGCACTGAAACAAGCGCCGAGTCTCCTTGGGGTCATCTGTCCCGTAGATCCAAGGATCGTTGCACACAGTCACACCAGCAGGAAGCTGCAGTTTGGCGATTTCCGCTTGTACCGCAGGGTGTCCAAGACACAATTTCTCAATGTCGACGAGCTCATCTGTGTCTACAGGGCCCTAGAGATTGATGTCAATACCACGCGTTCTTTCGCCTGGTGCCTCGACCGTACAAAGAACGTACCTGGATCTCTTTGGGTAGCTCCTTAGCATAAACAACAGAGCGTGCACCAGCATTGAGCAAAGCCTTGAAGAAAGCGCCGGTGTCAAGCCGGTGGAAGAGAACCTGTAGCAATCTAGTGGGCTTTGGGGGCAACGGCTTGCCTAGTCTCTCGGCTTCGATGTAGGGAACAACCTCCGCCTTGATGGGTTCCTGGATATCGATCTTCTTAAAACGCAGGTTCACTCCTGGGAAGGCCGCCTGGATGATCTTGGTGGCCAAGGTGATTTCGCCCGGGGTGATGGGGTCGAACGGGTGTAGTTGTGGAGCAGCAGCCATTGTATCTGGGGGATCTGGAAAGGGAGTATCCAGAGACTGGCTTTGAAGCGTCCAGCGTCTCAAGGAGGGTGTGTATTGAGGGGGAAGAAAGAAGGAACGAGACTGAGGGGAAGGGTGGACATTTATATACCTTACTAGGAGGTACTGCGACAAGTTCCAAAGCTCTCTCTCAAGTCTGGAAGTTTCCCGTGATGCCCGTGGCCTGCCTAAGGTACCTATACTCGAGGTGATAGGCGCTGCGGCCGCTGATTGGCTGCTAGGCCCGAACCAGGCGTATCTGTTTCCCTATATGGTTTAGCGCGGCATAACTGCTCCCACAATCGCGATTCTTATCATCGATGACTCTCCAGGAGAAGCATGTCGCTTTCCGCATCGGGAATATCAACCGCCGGCTTGAACATCTGCAATGCCCTTTTACCTAATAGTTATGTCCTACTTTTAGTTATACTACTTAGAGTAGGTTGTGTCGATTATTGAGCCAGCTGAGATCACTATAAAGTGGCAAACCCAACTTCACTTCGCCAGCAACAGTGAATACTCGCCGCGTGCCCAACGCGTTACAGACCTGGTAACCTGGGTCGTGGCAATTTGGCGATTTGTTATAGATCTCAGGTCGAACTCGGCAGATTATTGGCTGCTGGAAGGTTTCCTGTAATGTTGTTGTGTTCTGTCTTGAAACCGCATGCCCACTGGTAATACTGGTAGTATCTGTGAATGCAATGACTTCACTATGAGTGCTTCTTCGGAATGACATGGAAATACGCTCAATCCAAGTATCAGATACGGAGGTATGGAAATAAAAAAAGAAAACTAAAATAACGGTTGTCTATATACTGTCAGCCTTGAGATTGCTTTCCCTGCTCTGTGCGGTATACATGACAGACTGGAACAACATTTAATATAGTACTAGATATCAACTACAGTTTCCGCAATATCAACCAGATAGAGAATGAGAATGAGAATGGTCCAGGTTGTGGTAAAGTAATATTAATAAACATATAGACATCAAATATTAAGGAACAGCTGTAGATCGCAGTCAAAACACCGCAATGTACGCGTATTTACAACGGGCATATTTACATCCACATCTAATCGCAATAGTCGAGATGGGTCACGACTCTCACGGCACCGGGCACCACCTTACCGCCAATGCCGTCAATCGCAGCATCCTTCTGCAGGTATGCGTTGTCAACAGTAACCGCACCGGTGCTAATGATCGAGCAGTTGTCGCCGGTGTGCGAGCAGATCTTCATGCCCTGGACTTCCTGGCTGGCAGCCTGGGCCTGGATAGCAGAGACATCCCATCCAGACCAGCCACCATTCTCCTCATTTCCAAAGTCAAACTCACCCCAGGTGCAGGAGTAGCCACCATACTCGTCAGTCGGGAGGGAGGTACCAGGCGCAGCACCCCAGGCACCCTGGGAGTTCTCATCGAAAGCCACGTAGCGGGTCTCACCAATCTCGATCACGAACTTCAATGCTTCATTACCGTACCAACCGGTCATCTCGCCGTCAGGGCCGATCTTGTTCCAGATGACGACGACCCACTGATCAGTGTTGCTGCCCTTGAACTGCACGACATACTTGTACTGCGCGGCCTCGGTGGCGCTGACTTCAATCATGTTGCTTCCCCATGGGATACCGACATTGCCAGAGTAGAGGACCCTGGTGTTGCTCGAGGTGGAGCGGCCTCCGAAGCCAGTGGTGCAGTATTCGCCGCTGGATGGGGTAGACGTCCATTCCGAAGATTCCTCGCTGATCAAGGTCACTGCCTGGTTGGTGGTGGCGATAACTGGAGCAGCGGTAGTCGTGGGAACGAGAGTGCTGGAAGTTGTTACGAGCTGTACCTCCGTGGTGGTAGTAGACGATGTAGTGGTAGTAGTAGTAGTAGTGGTGGTGGTAGTAGTAGTAGTAGTCGTCGTAGTAGTAGTGGTTGTCGTAGTCGTGGTAGTGGTCGTAGGAGTACTAGTAGTGCTGCTAGTCGTTTCAACGGGGATTGTAGTGGTGGTCGAAGTAGTTGTCGACGAAGGCGCAACTGAGGAAGCCGTAGCGCTGCAGCAGGCCCAAACCGTCGAAGTCACAGTGATGGGCGCAAGGTCGAAAAGAGCGTTCACATCCACCGCATTCTCGACGGCGCGAGCCTCAAGTCCCGCGACTTCGTGAGCGATGTCGCGCACACCATGCCGATGCTGATGATGGCCGTGTCCATGGGCCAGAGCCGACTCGACAGTGGCGAGAATAAAAACGAATGACTTCCACTGCATTGTCGGTATGCGACGCGATCAATACATTCACATCAACGTCTGAATTAGCGGAGAAAAACAACAACGTCAAACAAACAACTGCTGGGTTGCAGGTAAAAGAGCGACTGGGGGGTGAGTAGCAGTAGTAGGAGGAGAAAGAAGAGGTCAACTACGAGCGCGAGGGGAGAAGCCCAGAAGAAAAGGAGATGCAGGGACGAGGAGCCTGCGTGCGGGTGGAGACGGGCGAAAATAATAACAAGAATAATATAATAACAATCCTGCGTCTTCCTCTTAGTCGCCCGGCTTGGAGCTAAAAGGCCATGTTAATCAAATAAACTCAACGACGAGGCCAATAATGCGAGTCGCAACACTGGAACCTCGTCAATTAAAACCAGATCAAGCCTCGACTTGCGCCAGGAAGGGAATAACGTCCTGTGCTCCTGTATGTCCTCTTTGAAGCGCTCCTCCCTTACGGAGAACAGCCATGACGTCCACCGTGGCTCACGATAATAATTCGTATACTCCGTAACGACCTTTACTTGTCCAAAGCTGGATGTTGTTTGGTTCGCTGACAGCTTTCCTCCATCATCTGTCCAGGTACCAGCGCATTCCAGCCATCCAGGAAGGCCTAAGATCTCCTTCCCTTCTCCCCCTTACCTTGGAAATATCCTGTCTCAATTGGCGCCTGGATCAGCGCCCTCCTAAGCCTGCTCAAAGGTCCAGACGCCCGAGGGACGATCGAGTTGCCAGGGGAAATGGAAAACATTCCCAGTCGGGTCAGTGCTCTCTCCCCTCCTCTTCCCCCTCCCTCCCCCTCTCCTCTAGTATTTGTCCCTGACGCTAGTTGCGGGATGTCGGCGGTTCGAGTGGGATCAGGGGGTGGATCAGGACGCTCGCACTGCAGATGGGGGGAAATTAGCATGAGACTAAACCCAGGGATTGGTCTGGCGTCGGAAATTTAGCGTTGCTTTAGTCTTCTTGAAGATGTTCAGCGGTTGCTTACTTTGGTTTTCTCTAACTAACACATAGGACTGAGTCGAGAGATGGTTCCTGGTTGTTGTTGTTGTTGTTGTTCAGGACTTTGGGTCAGGAACGAAGCCACTGTCCCGATCGTTGGTGATACTACTACGGTACTCTACTGCATACGAACCTGTCGCATATGATGGTTATGATGGTTATTATCGAGTACTAGTATTAACACGGTTGATGTCTTCCAGCATAGTTAACTAGTTCATCTTCTTTCTTTATTAAGATTGCAGATAGTCAGAAAACTAGCCTCTCTGGGAAAATGCCAATATTTGGATGCGACTCCTGCACTCCACTGGTTCTCAATCCTAGTCTGGGCCTGCGACCTGCCAATAGTACGTAGGAACTAAACTTGCCAACCAACTAATAAAACCTGTAACTACTCTTCATCAGAGCTGCTTTGCCAAACCACTTCGCCCGAAGCCTTCTCCTCGTCTGTGGCCGCATTCTGATCCTCCCGAAACAAGGCTCCCGTCACCATTTTCTTGAACATTTCCTGCTGTCGGTCGCACCACCACGCGTACCGTCCCCCTGTCTCATACGGCGTGAACTGTATTGGATGGTATCCGTCACTATGCAGTTTCCGGAAGTCCTTATTCCTTTGTCCCCGAATCTTCTGCTGCAGCCTTCTATGAGCGGCCGGGTCATTGTTGATAAGTTGCTGGATGACCGGATCCTCAATCCTCCAGGGATCAAAAATACACAGGAAATCCGAGAGTAGGCAGGTTTGCTTGAGATCCATGCGCTTGATCCGTTCCTGCTGCTCGGTAGGCTCCAGACGCAACAATCCCCAGATCTGGTATTGCGCGCGGATAAAGCGAATTTTCTCTGTGGGAGACAGCACCGCGGACACCTGTGGGTCGAAACCAGGGAACCGCTGGGCATGTTCCTCGAACGCTTTGACTGACTCGTCGACGCTCTTGGAGGTTTCTACCAAGCAAGTGACGTCGTCGATCGTGAGGATATGTGCGTCCAGCGCGAGGAGCCCCTGGTCGGCGAGAAGACCGCGCAAATCCTTGCAGCAGGGGACGGTAGCCGCTTCGATGCGATTGTATATGACGGTGAGGTGTTGTTTCCAGATCTCATTCAACCTCTTGCAAGTTGCTGCGAGGTTGACAGCACTGGCGATCGAAGTGGATGAACCGAAGACTGCAACGACGAGCTCTGTTGGGAGCGCCAACAGAGGCGAAGGACTCTTCTCAGCCGACATGCCAGTCACGGTAGGGCAGAGTTTGTGAGAGAGTAGGCGTCGAGGGGAGAAGAAGGAGATGAATCTGGTAAGCTTGAATACTTACAAGAGGTTCATGAACCAGTATGAGCTTTCTAAAGGAAAATGCCATGCATTGAAGGTAAGTAGAGGGATGGGGGAAAGAAAGAAAGAAAGAGAGAGAGAGAGAGAGAGAGAGAGAGAGAGAGAGAGAGAGAGAGAGAGATGATGATGATATTGTGAGAAAAAGATAGGATGTTATTCCCGTGAAGCGAGAACTTTCTTGACTTCTATTGCCTATTTATCACCTGACTGGCTAGGCAACAGGCGAGAAATTTGGACTTCACTTTTGCTCGTATTGGCTTGTTCCAGAGCCAAGAACTAATGAGGGCAATTCTGACGCGTCCTACAGCTGGAATACTATGTCCCCCCAGAGCAATGCTTCGCCTGCTACCTAGATCTACAAATAGAATATGAGCACTTATAAAATTGTCACTAAAACAAGTGCCATTATTGCTGTTTGTGCTATAATTCTGCCAGTAACCCCAAACCCTTAGCTACTATAATAGTGTCATATTATATATTTCAAGGTAAAGCCTCAAAGTGAATATTTTAGTCATCCATATAGGAGACAACTCTTCTCTCTCAGATAAAGGTGGTAAAAGAGGCACTTATCTACAACATAGAAGATGCTTTCCAAATAGGAGTCATGAACTGATACTGAAAATCCCTCTAGACAACCTTTGCCTGCCGGATGTCTATAAAAAGATGTATTATTTTGGGGTTTTAGCCCTGCTGCCATAGAACATCAACACCTTCTGTCAATCTCACTGCTTTTCTGCTTTGAATGTTAAAAGGAAAGGGAAGCCCATAGTTTCTGTTCAAGCCAGATATTTCACAATCAGTCATTTGGGATTTCAGGTACGGAGTAGTGGGCCCAGTGAATGATGATGACCTTTTCATAGAAAGGATGTCACACCTGAACCCAATTTCCATCCCAGAAGATGGCATCTGCAGTGTAACAAGGCATTTTGCGCTAGGTAAAAATAAGATTGGATTCATAGGGGAGTCAAAGGACTTGATGAAATGGCCAGAATGAACAGAGGGTAGTAGTTCTTAAGAAGACATCATCATGGCATGCCCACCTTTTAGAGCTTTCAGCTCTCAATGGACAGTCTAGAGCATTAGCTAGACCAGCCTTCCAATTGCAATTTTACCAGTCGACCCAAGTTTGTAGACCCGTCTTCCTTCACAGTCAGTTCTTCCATATCCCTAAGAGTTCGTTCAATGTAGTCCCTCGCCCCGCTCAAGTTTAGGATAAGTGCCACTGCTCGATGGACACTCAGGAACCGGGGTGACGGTGGGTCAATAGTGCACTCGGGGCTGAGCGAAAGAGTGCGAGTGACTGGAAATAACGGATCACGCAAAAATGGCAGTTGTTCAGTTGTTCTGATTGTACATTGATATGGAGTGCCAGTTGCTTCAAAATAAATCTCAAATTTACCAAAGCGGCGATGGTTCTCATGAGTAAGTGTTAAGGCATTCATCGGGCTATCAATTTTCGGGCCATCAATAAGATGAATAATTTCTGGGTCAAACATATTTAGGATTTGAAGCGCAGTCTTTTTCGCCTCCCTCTAGAGAAAAGACAAATTAGGCGCATTATGAAAGCAATCAGGACAAAACGTATCAGTTCGGAATCTCCAGGCAAAATAGAGGTAATTGAGTGAGGGAAAATATGAGCCATCTCTAAATAACCGAATGCGTCACTCGTTCCCCTACCAAGCGCCGGCCATCGTCGTCTTCTAATTCCTCTCCATCCCGTTCGAACCGCTTTACGACCTCGTCCTCGTCAAATTTCCGCGATACTACGCATCGGTGATGATCACAAATGAGACAATAACGCCGTAGGAGAGAAATACGATTGGCAGATCCGAGTGGTGTGGAAATGTGTCTCGACGACGTGGACGTAGGAGTAGGCTGAGGTGTTTGAAGGGAAGAGGCTCGAACTAGGAGCTGCTCTATTAGCTACCGCATGTATATTACAAAGGGCTGTGGTATATTAAACTCGCGGGGAAGGAAGAAATTATCAATCATGTAATCGGCAAACCCATTCATAGCTGTCAAAGTCCTATCTTTCTGCTCAGAGGCCCATGATTGAAAGTCATGAAAAGGTGCCAATGCTGTCGCAAAGTCTGGATCTGACTCATTGGAGATTTCAGAAAAGAGAAAGCTGTATATGTATAGGAAGAACAGGTGAAGAAATGCATCCTGAGAGAGAACATGCTCAAAGATAGAGCGAATGAGAGCTGCTGGTCTGTACTGCCTTTGGACAGTTTGCTGTTGGGTATGGTAATTTACTAAGGCTGTAAAAAGGCGTCTTTATTCTGCACTTTCATATGACGATAATACCAACGGTTGTGAGAAATCTAGGACGTGCTCCAGCGAGGACTGATGACGATTAATCGCCATGTTGCTCTCAGCGCAAATGTGTTGTGAATAGAGGACTATAAAGTCCGAGGAATAGCATTAGATTTATTAATATCATGTGACATATTACGTCGACAGACTCATCTACCTGATGGATAATCACAAAACTGAGAAACTATATAAAGTCTTGAACCCCCCTGCAAATGTAATATCATCTGATAAATATACAGGGAGTGCCTGACAACACTAATCATGATGGAATCTTGATACTTGGACTGATACTATACCAGGAGGCCAGCTTACTTTGCTGCGGCAGTCACGATGACATTGAACTCGTCCCATCGAAATATAGCGGTCTCATCCACGTATAAACCGGGCTTTTCAAGTGGATTATCACAGATTGCTTGCGTTGTGAGGTAAAAGCTTGGAGGGGCAGATGGAGGCACGTGCAGCTCCCCGTCAATTCATAAATCCAGGAATCACTTCCTCCCTCTTTGATTGATCACATTCATGCCACTTCGGGGAGCCATATTTTCAGGTGCAGATTTCCTTGGCTGTATCAAGGTCATTGACTAGTGGGCCCGGACAGTCATATTGTGTTCAATGAATTATTCACCCAGGTTAATAGCAGTGGTGGGTATTCGCTACCTTCGTCGTGGTCGAGAACGCGTATCGTCGACTGAGAGTCGACTCATTGAATGATCCACGTGAATATCTACCGACAATACGGCGGCACCTGGTGACATAACAATTGGTGTGGACATCCAGGGGGTTCTTTTTGCTGCCGTCATCGTTGGTGGCATCACGGACAGCATCGACAAACTCTCGAGCTCCGTTGCGGCGAGCATCCCCAGTGGACAAGGGAGCCTGGTAATAGCCCGGGTTGGTATCGCGGGACTTGCTGTCAGCATTGGCGTCCCAAACGAGGAGTGTGTCCATATTCATTACGGCGTCGGTCCGGTTGCCCAAGGCAAAGGCTTCAGTGAGAACTGAGGAGCTGGGAATCCTTGAGCACAATATCGAGGGGAGCGGTTTGATCTATGAGAAAGAAACTTGAGCATTGCGCCTTGCATATGAGGACTATTAGAATCAACATGAGATAATAGCCAACAACAGGCAGGCTGTTAATGAAAGCGACGCACGCTTGGACTAGCGAGGCTATGAAGTGTTAAGACGATGCGTTTCATGGTAGAGAATAGAATGACAGACTCCCCACTCTTACTCTACCTCCTTCCATATCCTTTCTAACTGAGCGACCTGCATCATGTCACTGCCATTGACGACGTTCATGCCGAGTCCTTGACTGAACTGCTGTGCTCCTTGAGCACCTGCGGGCGTCGCATAGCCATACCCAATGGAGGCGTTACCATACGTGTAGTGTACTCCTGGCCCCTGCGATGCCGAAACAACGTTATCCGCGCCCTGCAGCATAATGCCTGACATCAGGAGAGTTTGTTTTTGCATCATTCGCATTTTTGTGAATGCTAGGATCTCCTGCATCCGCGGCACGGTTTGCGCATACACAGCGGCACGATGTTTCGCGAACTCGATGAACTCAGTCATGTCGCCCTTTGCGCAGGCTTCAGTCCATAAACCGCGCATGCGCGACGAGTACAGATCGCAGCACGCATTCGGGAGCACGATGCCCTGATCAGGGAGGTGAGGCGCAAGACTCGTGTCCTTCACAAACTCTTCCCAGCAGCTTTCGCAAACGAGGAACTTATCACAGCCGTACCATTTTCGGTCCTTGACAATGTTGTACGTTGGGCAGAGCGGCACGCCAGCAAACCGGACGGCAAAATCCTGGAACCGAGAGAAATTACGTGTGCTTACAGCGTCGTCAATTCTGTTGAGGAAGGGCATGAGTCTAGGAGCTGATTTATTGAATATGCACATCCGCGTCTGGTCGGGTGCAGACCGGACTGGCGCAAAATAGTTGCCAAACCCAAAAATGTCAATAACACCGATATAGCAACGGGTGCAGACACCGGCGTGTTCGCGCGCTGACCTGAGTGCGTACCAAGTTCCTTCGTACACGGCGTCCGCAGGGCAGACCGGGCTCGCCATGATCGTGTTTGCGGCTTTCCAGAAGACCTGGAAGCTTTTCTGCTGCATCGCTTTGAGGTACGCGATCTTCAACGACAACAGTGTCATGTCACACACCCAGGTTTGCCAGCCTCCTTGCATCATAGCATTTATATGCACCGGCTCCCAGTCTAATTCCATGACGGAGGCTGCATAAAAGTGAAAGTAACATGCGTCGCAGATAATCATCCCGTTGATGTACGGCTTCGGACGATACCACGTTCTCTTGTATGCCATTGCGCCCGTTTCGCCGTCGCATTCAGGTAACTTCATGACGTGTCCGACAGTCACTGCAAGGTCCCTCCAATTATTTGTTTTCCCGAATTTCTCAAAGGCCCGGCGGGCATACTCTGTCATCTTGCAATTCCACGTTTCCCCGGCGGGTTGTGCAATGGGACTTGAATGAAAAAGACTACCGAACGGGGTGGCAAGCACAATGTCCTCGTAGCATGCGGCGCAGGTTCCGAAGTTATCGATATCGCGATTCTTCAGATGGTACCACTGAATGCCAGCATCGGCAGTCAGCGGGGTGAGTCCCTGGCAGTTTGCGATCCCAGCTCTGCGCGCCATATATTGGCTGATGTATGCCCAGTCGTTGTTGCGCAGGACCTGCGGCCACAGCTGCAGCATGCGCGGCGAGCTGAAGCGGCATCTGCGCTGTGCATCGGACGGTTTGAGCTGGCGCTTGAATTTGGACGCCCAGTGGGTCGATTGGATGTAGGAAGCAAAGCAGTGGGAGCAGATTTCAAAGTCTGGAGCGTCGGGGGAGCTATACCAGTATGCGGTGGCATAGAGAATGCCATTCTCAGGACAATGTGAGATGACCTATAGCGGGGGAACAACCATCAGCAGGCGTTTCACAACACGCGATATTTGACGATGCACTGACGTCGGGATCATCCAAAACATTTCCTGTCCTCGGAACAGGTGGCGGAGGTGGTGCTTGGGCAGCAGCTAAGGTGGGCTTGGAGGCCATAGGAAGCGGCGGGGGAACTGGACGTCGGGGGATCTGCGGACGACCGCCGCTGGGGTCGCGCGGAGGGAGCGGCGGGGGTTGAGAATACTGTTCCTGGGAGCTCATCTTGGATGGGAACTGATTATTATTATTATTATTATTTTTTGGTTCTTCTCGTCTCGACAGTGAGGCTCATAAAAATGAGGGAGCGGAGATGCGCCTCTTTTTATACAAATGAGTTATGTAGCCTTGGGTGCAGTTCTAACTTCTGGGACGCTACTTGTGGACGACTCGCTAAAGAATACTCAATCTGTCTGGGATGCAGATTGGGGCACTGAATCTTACGAACCCTCCGTTCCATTATTATTATTATCTCGGAGTGGACAACGGAGATACAACGTGCGCACCGAATGGCCATATATCCCCGGGGACAGGGACTCAAGGCCCTCGACTAAGGCAGAAGAGGTAAGCAGCGCTAAGATGCTAAGCTCCGTCAAGCTTAGCCAACGGCGCCCCGTGGCCGAGATCGCTTTATGCTGACTTGGGGCAGAAAATACGAAGCATTTAGGAGTCGGGGTCAGCAGTCAACCAACCAACCAGGTAGTTAGTTAGTCAATGATGTTGATTAATCATGCCCGTTGTGAGACCAGGTTACTTGAGAAGTGCGCGAATTATGTCGACGACAGGGTCCTGAACTCGGCAGACGCTGTTACCGGAGCGGTGGAAAAGCTGCGATGCTGTGACATTATTCGAGCCTGGATAAAGACGACTTATTTTGACACTCGGATCGGGCCTGCAAGACTACCCAGGTAGTGTTTATATCGAAGCAAATAACCCTGAGGTGCCGACACGGATGGCGATTTAAGTGCGCGAGAGGCTTCAAGCTGACCAACAGGAAACAGAAACTGCTCCAAAAAGGCGATACCAATGCCTTCTCTTCCTTGACCTGCTGACAGAGGATGTTTTATCACCCTTCAATTACCTCGACTGCTCAGGTGCCCCAAGCAGGGCGCAGCCGGAATGGCGGAGTCTCGCTGCGCCAGCCATTCATTCTCGCCATTGTCCTGGAAGTGCGCAGATGCACTAGCCAGTCATTCCTTGTCTGGTTTATTTCCTAACAAAATAGTGTCTTGAGGAAAGACAGGATGAGGCCCTCTGTAGCTGCTAGGGAAGTGATCTCAAGCAGCCAACCGACCTGTCTCCGGTGGTCGATAGAAAGGATTGTCGGCATAGACAACAGATAAACTGTCAGTTGGAGAGGCCCGTATCCCCCAGCCTAGCCTCCCACGCCAGGTTTTCACGGTCGCTCTTCTCGACATTGCCGGAAATGTACCGACTGTAGAGGGGTATCACAGGTCCCTATTTGAGGAGGCATCTTCTGCCGCGGCAGCTGGGAAGCGGATATGCATTTCACGAATGCAGTGGCTCTGTTGATGCGGAGATTTGGAACATGCACTCTCGCCGATACCAGACTTGATATGATCTGGACATCCAGTGCAGGTTCTGGGGGGATTCTTTGCTCGGTCGAGGAGAGATGGAGATGCTCCATCGAAGTCGGCTGCAAACAAATAGGACAGCAACAGTTAATACACGGTCGGCTATTGACTTTTCGCACCTTTCTGCTCGTGTCTCTACATTTCCGCCTGTGAGTGAAGACCTCCCAAGAGGAGAAGATGAGCAGATGAACTGATGAATTGAAAGATACAATAATGTAGGTATACTCGGGGTAAGAGCTGCATAAAGATAGGCCTTGCTGATCACGATACAACGAAACTAACACTCTCGTTGTCTCTGCATTTAAGACGCCATTTACTCCTATTCTAGCTTATCTGCATCTAGTCTGTTGACGTACCCGTACAACCTGCATTTCAGCAGGGAGAGTTGTGGTGTGACTGCGTTGCAGGATGAGAACAATCAAGATGCTTATCACGCCAACCTCGACTCTCGAGTCTCCAGGCACTCGAGAATTAATTAAAAGCTTAGCTTCCTAAGCTCTCCGGAGGCTCCAGGCGGACGCGAGGTAGTATTGCTTATCATTCCGCATCGCTGCGTCGCCTGCTGTTGGCTGTTTTGGCCACGCTAATTGCCCCTGGCGGCGTTCGCGCTCTTTGCTCTGAGTATAGCTTCTTCGCTGATCATCGTCTCTTCTGGAAGACATCATCCTGCTGTAACCTCAATATATGGCCCCCTCTCGAGAGATACGCGCAGCGTTGTCACTGGTTGTGTTCCGCCTCCACTCTCTCGTGCAGGCTCCCAGGGCGTTTTTTTCCCAGTCTTTTGCTATGCCGGATGGTGATACAGGACGTGATTAGCCTCTTATAACCGTCCAAATGGGATGATCGCTGCAAGACTCCAATATGCGTGAAATTCCCCTCTCTTGAATCCACTTAGACGGGGCAATCGCCAGCCTATATCAATGTTCGTGTGCCCTGTCCAAAAAAGCACAGAACAGCAGACAGGGTTACTGCGCACTCTCTGGCTACGGAGTAAAGCTTGACTCTCACCATGCGGCTTAACAGCTTCCTATCAACGGCCATCCTGGCCCTCTCACTATGCACGGAAGATGCGGCAGCTGCTAAACACGGGCGCTTTGGGCAGAAGGCTCGCGACTCGTTGAACTTGGCTAAACGCTCCTCTCAATCGTCTTCTTCGTCCGAGAAACTCTCGAAGAAGGATTTCCGCTTCCTTAGCAAGGAGACAACACGTATGCGCATACTCTATCTCCTACATGAAGTGATGTGTGTACATACATTGATTTTAACGGTGTCTTGAATAGCCTATCTCGTTGACAGCTTGCCCGACGTTCCCTTTGATGTCGGCGAGATGTACTCTGGGCTGGTGCCCATCGACAAGGGCAACGACTCGCGCGGCCTCTTCTTCGTCTTCCAGCCCAAGCTCGGCGAACCCGTGGACGAGATCACGATCTGGCTCAATGGAGGACCAGGCTGTAGCTCTCTCGAGGGCTTCTTCCAGGAGAACGGAAGATTCACATGGCAGCCCGGGACTTTTGCGCCGGTCGAAAACGCCTATTCGTGGGTTAATCTGACTAACGTACTCTGGTATAACTAATCTTGACTGTTCTTCTTTGAATTATTTGCCGGGTAATATCCATATAAACTGACGATCTGTAGGGTCGAACAGCCGGTCGGAACTGGCTTTGCTATCGGCAAACCGACTGCAGTGTCGGAGGAGGAGATCGCCCAGGACTTTGTCAAGTTCTTCAAGAATTTCCAGGAGACCTTTGGCATCAAGAATTTCAAGATCTACGTCACTGGGGAGAGTTACGCGGGGCGCTACGTGCCGTATATCTCCGCCGCGTTCCTAGACGAGAAGAACAAGGAACATTACGATCTGTCAGGTACGCCACTAATAATCCATAATAATATCTATAACAACTGCAATAGCAGCAGCTGATGTGTATAGGTGCCCTGGTATATGACCCTTGTATTGGACAGTTTGATTACGTGCAAGAAGAAGCGCCGGCTGTGCCCTTTGTGTTGGAAAATGCCAACTTCTTCAACTTCAACGCCAGTTTCCTAGCGGAGCTGGAGAGTCTGCACGAGTCTTGCGGCTACAAGGCTTTCATTGACGAGTATCTCGTCTTCCCTCCCTCCGGCGTGCAGCCTCCCAAGTCCTTCAACTACACCACCGACGCCGACTGCGACGTCTTCGACATCATCAACTCCGAGGCCATGACCGTCAACACCTGCTTCGACATCTACGAGATTAGCCTGATGTGCCCGCTCGCCTGGGACGTCCTCGCCTTCCCAACGGAGCTGAGCTACCAGCCTGAAGGCGCAACGGTATACTTCGACCGCACAGACGTCAAGAAAGCGCTGCACGCCCCGCAACATGTCAAGTGGTCGACATGTTCGGAGGAGAACGTCTTCGTCGGAGGCAGCGCGGGTCCCGAGCAAGAGGGCGATATCTCAGCCAATCCCATCGAGAAGGTCCTGCCACAGGTCATCGAGGCGACGAACCGCGTGCTCATCGGCAACGGAGACTACGACATGATCATCCTGACGAACGGGACCCTGCTCTCCATCCAGAACATGACCTGGAACGGAAAGCTGGGTTTCCAGGAGGCGCCCACCACGCCGATCGACATCCAGCTACCGGACCTGCAGTATGCTGAAGTCCTAGAGGAGAATGGCTTCCCTTGGGATCAGGGCCAGGGCGTCATGGGCATCCAGCACTATGAGCGTGGTCTCATGTGGGCTGAGACCTTCCAGAGCGGTCATATGCAGCCCCAGTACCAGCCGAGAGTGAGTTATCGCCATCTCCAGTGGCTGCTAGGCCGGATTGAGGCTCTCTAAGAGAGAACGACAGTAGACTGCTCCGGAGCAGTACATGAAGAAATGTGCATGAAGTATGGAAAGGACAGACCTGGGCTGTATATAGGCGCCGCTACTAAAGTCCAAGTCCTTGTAGATTATAACAG
The DNA here is from genome assembly GCA_027569145.1 of Aspergillus funiculosus. Taxonomy (NCBI): domain Eukaryota; kingdom Fungi; phylum Ascomycota; class Eurotiomycetes; order Eurotiales; family Aspergillaceae; genus Aspergillus; species Aspergillus funiculosus. The sequence continues at coordinate 317,403 of JAPDEN010000025.1, forward strand.
TAATGAGTACATAGTTGCCACGAATCCTTCATTCATTTAGTCTGCGCATCCTATAGAGCGTCCCATATCTCCAAGCAATAGGAGAACGCTAGACAGTGGAGACCTTACCTCTTTCTCTACGTTTTCAGTCAGCTAAGATTGAAATGAAAGAATACTGGCCACGACCAGAGACAGGTCTGATCGAGATAGGAATGAGCAGGTTAGAGGAGGTTTGTGGTCCCTTCGTCCATCTAGGCAGCTGTCAGAGATCTAGCGAATATTCGTTCGTATATATAGGGGCGTCTTGCATTGACGGTGAGTAAGTAGTATTGCAGAGGCATTCAACAGGTATATGCGATAAATGAAGAAATAAATCCCGGATATCAAATATCAGAATGATAGAATAGTTACTAACTAGTAAGACAATCAATTACTCATTGCTAGTAAATCCTGCATTCGTTGAATGAATGGCCTGCGACACCTCGCAAACCAGGACTATCCATTAAGCAGTTACTTTTTGAATGAAGTTCAGTCCAAATTACCATGCTGATAGCCAGAGTATATCACCAAATCATTGCTATATTATCCATCATCTCATCCATTGAAATATCAGCCTCTCCAGTCGGCTGGGCTATAGCCATTTGTGGACGGCTTGACGACGACCCAGTATCTCCGTGGACGCAGTATGCACGACCAAGCCTCAGATTCGAGCAGTCCTGTAGGAGATTTGGGTTCCACAGCGCGATCTGCTCGATGCTTATACCGTAAATGTGTTCGATTCTGGCGCAGGTATCGCCGGACTGAACCACGTGCCACTGCGTAGGCTTGTCAGATCATATTGTACTATAGCGCAATGGGAATGAACGAACTGACCTCGTAACAGTGGGAGGTCGTCCCACTGGTTGTAGGCGCCGGTACTGCGGTATAGGTGGAAACCGTTGTGGTTGTTGTGGTCTCGTTCCAGTTTGGCGTCGGAGAGACGCAATAGAAGAGCCCTGGAATGAGGTTTGTGCATTCGTCGTTGATGTCGGGGTTTATGGCCTGGAATAGCTCAATACTTATCGTGAAGTTGTATGCTATGAGCTCGCAATAATCGCCGTCGTGGACTTGGTAGTATCTGGTTCATTCTTCGATCAGCGACTATTATTGACGGCTTGGTATGGGAGGAGAGAATACCCGCCGCAGTTTGGAGTGGTTCCGTGCGGAACTGCTCCTGGTGGAACTACTGTTGCAGTGGCATATCCACTTGTTTGAGTCACGGTTGTTGTTGTCGAAATGCTGGTTGGTGTTGGAGCCGCTCCGGGAAGGCTGATGCAAACTTGGTCACCGGCCATAAGGTTTGTGCACTCTGAGTTTATGTAAGGGTTCCAGGTGAGAAGGTCACTAAAGGTGATGTTGGCTGCGAGTGCAACATCTAAGCATGAATCTCCGGGATTGACGGCAAGGAGAGAGCAGGATTCCGGCAGACAGAGGATTTGGCCAACTAATATCCCTTAGCACGTGAACAGTCTGAATGTTCATAACTGGACGTACCCCTGAGATTGGAACAATCCGGCAGAACATCGTTTATTGCAATTAAAGCGCCTCGAGCGACACTCTTGCGCTTGGCAATCTTTCCGCAGTCGTCTCCAGCAACGACAGTGTACATCTGATTGGAAAGGCATGGGGCCGACATCTGCGCCATTGGAACATACCTGCCACTGCTATGAGAGACAAGCAAAAAGCCCGAGGCTAAGAGAAAGAGGAACGATGATAACCCAACGGCCATTGTTACTTTGAGATAAAACGAGAGAGCTGCGAAAAAACCAGTGATTTGGCATACCGTCTCAGGGGAAGGGCATCTGAGCCTTTAAATAAAAGCTTAGCAGCCAAGTCGCACCATGGGATTGCGGTGCAACAGTGTCGCCTTGCTTCCCCCGGATGTCCCTCCCAGTGTGCAACCGGTGCTGCGTAAGAGCGAACTCTATCTAGCATTAAGTCGTCGATACATGCAAAGGCTGTGGCACACGACACCATGCTTCAGGGATCGCAGAGGGGGGGGGAAAAACCCGGTGTTTCTCTCGACATCACCGGCATGCCTTGCACTGTAGCTCAGAGGCCTGTTTGTGTACATGGTGCTCCCTTGTGGACCGCTAGCCATCGGGTGTGCGACTAAAGGGAGACAGTATGCCGCATACTTGAGACATTGCACACCGTATGATTTATTACTAGTATCTCAAGAAAAGGCGCAGAGCAATCAGATAATGTTGCTCCTTTCACTGTGTAATATCATTATAGGCAAGCCAGATGTACTAGACGGGCATTAGTAGGGCCAAGGAAGATATTATTGCGATTTCCGAATAAATAGGGACAAGGAAACAAAGTCGGGAGGGACTGTGATCCGCGACGAAACACCCGGCTTGAGAAGCTAACCTCGCGCAGAAAATGACGTTCTTATATAGCATCAAATCCAGGCATGCGGTTCATCAAGAACGGGTCATTACAGGTTGGGTCGATATAGGAAGACAAAAGTCTAGGTGAGAAGAGTTCGTTCGTATTAACGACTGCGGGGCTGACACCATTAAAGTCCAGACCATGAGGATTATCGTGGCGTGTAATCGGGGGCAGGGTATTGCTGCCGCGCGGCGGTGGGGAGTCTACCCAACTAGTGATTGTCTGGGCGGCCGCATTTCTGAGATACTGGTATGCCTCCTGCGCGAGATCCCAGTTCTGTTTCAACAGTTTAAGGCATCCAAGGACAAGCACCACTCTGTTGGAATGGTGGTCTGAGCAGTCTGATGAGTGGCTTTCACTAGTGGCGAGCTGGACCATGCCGCAGAGCACCAAGGCAAAGACAATGAATGGACTGTAACCCTGTGGGCTGGTACGCACGAAAAGAAGATTGGACAGCTTCTTCGAGGCTTCGGTAGCTTTGATATCGTGCACATGACGGGTAAGAGAAGGGGTAAGTCGCGAGGGCGTCACTGGGCAGATCCGGAGGTCTGTATTGGGAAACCTCGGTCGAAGGTTACTGCGGGGAAGATGTAAGAGCATAGCGGCGTAATGAATGGTAATATGGGCCTGGAACAGCATTTCGTCGACGTTGCCATACATATCCACAACATCGATCTTGTCCTGGGGGAGGTGGTTCACCCAGCTGACGAGGGCGTTGGCGACGGCTTGCAGGTGGTCATTATGGGTCTCCGGCAGGCTGTTAAGGACCACAACTCGCGCGAGGATGCGAACCGCTTCAATGCGGTAGCTGTAGGAGGAATATCGGGTTAAGGGGACGTCCTCGTCATCTTCCATGAAAATTCTCATCCTAAATGAGGCCAGAGTTGGAGAGGGAGGAATAGCATCGTGGGCCACATAGAAGGACTCTTCGCATGGCAGTGGAGCATCATGCGGTACGTTACCGCATCGTAAGTTAGCTTTCTGCTGTAAAGTCGCCATGTATACCTCCGAGACGAATAGTTCCCACCAGGTACGGCGCAGACTCTCAGCCTCGGGTTCTTGACCCCCTGAAAAGGTGGTCGCAAAGTCCTTTCGGTACATGCCCAGCTCAAGAGCAATGTCGGTTGCTCGAGCAAAGCAAACATCAGCCTGGGCGCTTTCATTCCGAGCGTACATGATGATCGAATACAGAAGCAAAGCTTGGACCATGGAAGGGGTTCGGTCTGCGCTGGCGTTCAATTCTAGGGCTGTAGATTCGTACAGCGAGTCACTGATCCGCAGCGCTGAGTACTGACTCCCTATGAATTTCACAACCTGGCGCAAATACGACGGGTATTTCCGGTTTTCGTACAAAGACGGCGGCACAAGGATTGGATGAGCCGGGTGAAAGTTGTCGTAGTAGAGACGAATCAATCGGGAGTCAGAGATGGGCATTTCGTTGATGCGGGCGACAGGCGGGAAGCTAAAGGAGTGCTGACTTTCGTCGACCGAGCCATTGTCCGGATGTTGAGTAACATCATCATCAATGGCCGCGGACTGCGATTTGGGAAGCTGGTCGCTGTTCACGCAGGCTTCCTCTGCTTCTCGACGATCACCTAAAGGTTTCCGTCTCCCTCCGCGACGCGAGGGGACATAGACGCACGACAGCCGCGTATGGACGCAGCGAGAACATGAAGGCTTTTTGGCGTCGCATCGGATATGATGCTTACGACACTCTGTACAGGCAAGTGGCGACGGACGCAGCATTTTAATGGACGAGATCTCCCCAGTGAGCCCAAGGCCCTTGTCGCGTGTTTTGGAGTTATCAAGACATGGAATGCCGCCGGAAGTTCGCACCGACTCGTACTCTGACCAGGAACGTGGATTCGTCTGTCGCAGAGCTCGAAGTAATTCCCGATCCCAACCGCAGCGATTGTTTGTTGGAGCCTTGCGAAGGATTAGTCACAGAAATTTTTCGACGAGCATTCGGATCCCAGCGTACCTCTCTTGATGGATTGACGATGATATTCCAACCTCACATAGCTCTCCCAGAGCTGGTGACTGGTGGCTGGTGAGCTGCAGACTCGGCCATCAGGAGCTTCGACGGAGCAGGCGGTCGTCCACGTGACATTCGGTCTCTGCACAAACGGCGCTCAGAAGATGGGAAATATTGAGTTGAATAATATTCGAGAATGCGAAATGAAGCGAAGATCAGCAAGTCTTTCAGAGATTAAGCTGTAGATCTTCTTATTCTCCTATTCTTTGTCGAGCTTGAGTACGGTCGATCTCCAACTCTTCGCCACCTCCAAAACAACCACGTTTCCTCAACTTCAGTTTCCCCTCAATCTCAGTCTCATCTCTCACAACAGCTCAAGATACGGAAATCTACGCTTAAGATACGGAAATCTACCGTAACAATCCACAAGATGCGCATCCCTCTTCTCACCACCCTCTTCGCCCTCGCCCTCTCCCTCACCCACGCCGCCGAACTTGGCATCGAGACCACCCACTCGGTCGCCTGCACTCGCAAGACTGCCAAAGGCGACGTCGTGCACATGCACTACAGAGGCACTCTTCAATCAGATGGATCCGAATTCGACGCGAGCTACAACCGCGGGAAGCCGTTCAAGTTTCCCCTGGGACAAGGCCGAGTGATCAAAGGGTAAGCTTGTCTGCGAATTCCTTCCTTCCCACAGGTCTATAGGTCTACAGGGACCGTGGTTAGCTACAGAGCAATGCTGATGATTGGGTTTAGATGGGACCAGGGTCTTCTAGACATGTGTGTCGGCGAGAAGCGGACTTTGACGATTCCCCCTGAGTTTGGATATGGCGACCGTGGCATTGGACCGATTCCTGGCGGAGCAACACTGGTGTTTGAGACTGAGTTGGTGGAGATAGAAGGCATTCCCAAGGACGAACTGTAGATCTTCAACGGATACCTATACTCTAGGTAGGAATTCTACACTGGATGCCATGGATAATGATCGACAATGGCATCTCTTGTCTACTATGGGGACAATAACCTGTACTCGTACTCTACAGCCTAGAGAAACTGTGTAGGAAGCAGCAGCTGGGATCGCTGCATAGCGGAGCTGTCGCCGATGCACGGCCGCATATCTGATCCAGTCCAAGAGAAGAACTTGACGATGACTCTCCAGGCTCCGACCTGCGGTAAAATTAATGCTCCATAGACGATTCTAGAGTCCAAAGTGGCCGGGATGGTTCGGATCAGGGCGGGTTCGACGTCCACGGTTCAGGTTGTTTATTTTTATCCAGAATTCTTCCTTGTAGTCAAATCAGCATTGATGGAGTTGACTCTGTCGAATCCCGGCTGCAGGACTCGCAGACGTCAACTGTCAGACCCAACTCTATATTCTCCCACAGCGCTATCCCCAGCGGCAAGAAAACTTCACCACGAACTCCTCGCCGGTCACCGCCATTTCAGCGCGATGGAGTCAGGTTCTTTTGGGCTTAGGATAGCATTGTGGCGCTGGAGACCCGGAGAAGTACAGCTAGTAGCCAATAAACCAGAATGCCATGGCCAGGACGAGGAAATAGCGACCTTCACGTCGTGGCGGGCTTAAAAAGTCGACTTTGGCCTTTGACTTGTGCTTTACCATCATCGTCAGCATCATTATCATCAAATATTCACAGCTATACAATAATAATGGAGATGCAAAGCGATCGCAGCGACTGACAAAGTTGTGCCGTCTTTCTCCAGAGCCAAAAACATCACCTCCCCCTGAACTCGCTAACATGTCAGCCAAAAACGACCATGACATCCATGAGCTCCAGCCCAGTCAACAGCTGCTCTCTGGTGTGAAATACCGCAAATATCTCTGCTATGTAGCTCAAGCTGCCGTCTGGGCTGCGGATGTTTACTTCCTCGTCCGCGTGGGCTTGATTCTGACCGCAGCACAGCAAACCTGGCAGATGTGGCTCATGGTCATCATCGAATGGATATTCGCCCGTAAGGAGACTCTAAGAAATCTCTGCATTGGAATAGATATTGATTGACTCTAGGTTTGTCGCGGCAAAATCAGCTTCTCACCGTATCAGCGGGCTCTACCTCCCAGTTGGTCAGGAAGAGACTGCGACTGCGTGGCCGTAAGGATCTGGACCATCCGCTCGTCGACGTGCTGGTGGCCTGCTGTGGTGAACCTATCGATGTGATTCTGGATACCGTGCGAGCGGCCTGTTGCATTGACTATCCAACATCGCGCTTCCGGGTTCTGCTCCTCGACGATGGAGGGTCGAGCGCCCTCCGGGATGCAGTCGCGCAGCTGCGGTCGACATGGCCCCATCTCTTCTATCACACGCGGGGGAAACATTCAGGTCGAGTGTTTGCCAAAGCAGGGAACCTGAATTATGCGCTATTTTCGCTGCAGGAAGACTTCCAGCCCGAATACTGTGCCATATTTGACGCAGACTGCATGCCGTCGCCGGACTTTCTGCGCGCTACACTGCCACATCTTTTGCAAAACCCGCAGGCTGCTTTGCTCACCAGCAGGCAACACTACTACAACTTGCCGTCTGGAGACCCGCTCTGTCAGTCGCGCATTCATTTCTACGCGTGTCATAATACCGAGCTCGACCTTCAGGGTGTCGCCATCGACGCCGGGTCGGGGGCTGTGTTTCGGCGCAGAGCCATACTAGACGCTGGCGGATACCCTACCTTTTCCTTCTCGGAGGACTGGCAACTGTCGCTGGTCCTGCAGGGGCGTGGATATTCTACGATGCAACTGGAGGAGCCGTTGCAATTCGGGTTGGTCCCTACCTCTCTGCAGGGACACGTCGCGCAGAGGAACCGGTGGAATATCGGGCATTCGCAGCAGATTTATGCACTTCTTCCGCCCACAAACAAGTCACTTCCAGGGGCTCTGCAATGGAGCATTGCCGTCAACGGGGTTCTGATTGTTCTGGGGTTGGCGGGATATTCCGTAGGGTTTTTTGCTGTGCCAGCGCTGTTGCTGTCGGGGCAGCTCATTCCTACGCCTTCGCCGCTGTTGCTCAAAGTCCAGGTGGTTCTGGCTCTGGTGCACGTCGCCTTGACATGGCAGCATGCGTGGCTTCAAGCGGCAAGCACGGGGTTCCGGGTGCCTCTGTTTTCTCATCTTGAGAACAGCTGGCTCGCTAGTAGTAAGTTCACTCCATCTCTCTCTCTCTCTCTATATATATATATATATATATGGTGTGTGCTAAGATAATGCAGGACACCTGTACGCCATCATCAAATTCCACTTCTTCTCTAGCAAACCAAAAGGGTCATTCGTGACGGGAAGCAGCGCCAATGCCTGGAACCGGACGACGAACTCGTCATTTTATAAAAGCGCAATGCTCCTCTGCGAGAACGGAATCTTGTACGCGGTCTCACTGTTCGTTGTGACGCTCGTTGCAATGGTGTATGCGGGCTGGACAGCAGTTACCAGTTCATCTGGAGATCTGGCGTCTAGGCTGCTGACCAGCATAGCGTGGCCTCCGCTGCTGCACATATGCTATCTCTCGATTGGCAATCTCTGGGCTGCTGTTGCGTATCTGGCCAATCCCCCGCGGTATCCGGAGCGGGGGTCCAGACTGGCGCAGACGGAGGGGGGGATTATGTTTCCAAAGGAAGCGGTCCAGGGAGATGGCCAGCTTCGGTCGCACTGTTCTCGGTCTCTGCTTGTGGCGAGTGTTGTTTTGGGGTTGGTGGCTTGCTTAGTATTACATGATTTGTACTAGTATAGTTACTCGTAGAATAGATACCACCTACTATGTATTACGCAATAAGTCTCGAAACGACCGTACTTGAAGTATAATGGATTCGCAGGTAGCTACAGCGCTAATAACTCGCCATGTACAAAACATACAGCGCAGTCAATCAACAGTTCTCAAGAGTTGTCCGCATCGCAGCACGTCGTCCCAGCCGACAGACAGTTCATCCCGCTTACCAGTCCTGGGCAGAGGCCTCGTCCAGGTGACGCTGGGCATGTCTCTTGGCCTGCTCACGATCAATAAAGTCCAGACCCTTGGTCTCGACCTCGCGGTCGATGAAGGCGCCGGCGAATCCAGCGAGGATTTCCTTGGCCTTTGCGTGGCTATCGGGTTTTCCTGGGGTGTATTAGCTTCCCACAGATCAAGGATAGCATGAAGGAGGATAGCATGAAGGAGGATAGGGTGAGGAAGGATAGGAGGGGGTACCGTTGCGGGCGACGTGGTCCTCGTAAGCCTTCATGGCCTCGTAGGAGGCAGCACCGCCGATGAGCTCGTGGCTGAGCTTGGCCTTGTGCTCTTCGCGAGAGTGGTCGAAGCCGTTGTAGTCGTTGTAGGCCTGAGCCTGGTCGCTGTTGTCGTCTGGGGGGGTTAGTTTGGATAGATGAGGGAGAGGGAAGAGGACTTACCGAACCAACCCATTGTGATAAGATATACGATATACGATATAAGGAATAGATGAAGAGATGGATAGATGAATGTATTGAGATGAGAGAGAGAGAGAGAAGAGGGGTAACGCAGGAAGCTGAATTTATACAGCGAATCTGCGGGGCATCAGCTCCAGCACCAGCACAATACACACACGGTAATACAGGAGGAGCAGGATCAGCTAGTATTCACTACGACTGAGATGATGCGCAATTGGAAGGACTAAGCTTTGTAGGCCCGCTGGACGGCGCCAGAACAGGCAAATAATGGGGATATATTTGTGGCGATTCAGCTAAGCTCCGCCACTTCATGCACGACTAGAGCAGGAGAGGAATAGCTGCATTGTAGACTAGTTTAGTACCTGACTCGCTTAAGTGGCTGTGGACGGAGTGGCGAGAATTCAGTCAGCTCGGAGAAGTCCGGTCGATAGCCTAGAGTAGAGGCTGATTTGATTCTACTGAAGTATCTAGTAGAGTATAAGTATAGAGAGAGTATAGTAGTATTACGTTGTAGTAGAGTAGAGTAAGTATAAAGTATTGAGAGAGTATAGAGAGAGTAGAGTATAGAAGAGTAGAGTATAGAAGAGTAGAGTATAGAGAGAGTATAGAGAGAGTATAGAGAGAGTATAGAGAGAGTATAGAGAGAGTATAGAGAGAGTATAGAGAGTGTATAGAGAGAGTATAGAGAGAGTATAGAGAGAGTATAGAGAGTGTATAGAGATAGAGAGTATAAAGAGTATAAAGTCGAGATAGAGTAGAGATAGAGTAGAGTACTTATAGAGAGAGTATAGAATAGAGAGAGAGAGAGAGAAGGTGCAATTTTTCTGATTATCACGCCATCGTCAGCATCACCTTGTCAACTTCTACTTCTACTTCTACCTCTACTTCTACTTCTACTCTACTTCTATACTCATACTCATACTCTACTCATACTATCTGCAATGTCAAAATCCCAAGAGCTCGACCGCGAAAAAGTCGTCGGCATCAGCGAGTCCGACGCCCATCTCTCCGGCTCTACAGACACCATCGCGGCTCTCGTTGCTCAAGGTACTTCTCTACTCTATCTCTCGATCGCAATGCTAACGACTGCATTAGACCACCAGCATGAGATCAAACTGCGCACCATGTCGTGGCAGAAAGCCGCATGGCTCCTGGCCGGCGACCAGGTCTGTCTGGCCATCATGGCCCAGTCATGGTCTCTATCGTAAGCCTCAAAAAATATCTCGAAACTGGGGATGATAATAATAACCCTCTCAGGGTCTTGGGCTGGGTCCCTGGTATCATCACCATGGTTGTCTCGGGCGTCCTGTTCTGGATCACCTCCATGACAATGCACAAGTTTATCATGAAGCACCCTCAAATCATGGACATCTGTATGTTTCACTATAGTACTGTGTATGCTCAGATGCTGATGAACAGGCGACTTTGGATACTACGCCTTTGGAAAGAGTCGCATTGCTTACGCCTTCACCGGCTTCATGCTGCTGGCGAACAATATCCTGCTGATCGGCTTCCATATCCTCACCGGCGCAAAGGTGCTCAATACCCTCTCTGACCACTCTTTGTGCACCGTCGTCTTCTCGGTCATTGCCATGTTGATGGGCATCGTCATGTCCGCGCCTCGGACGCTGCACCACGTCTCGTTCATGTCCATGTTTTCCGGTATGTCCCTCCGTCCAGCGCCGACTAACTTGATCTAACGCGTACAGCCGCATGCATGGGAATCGCAATCCTCCTCTTCCTCATCTTCTCCGGCATCGAAAAGGCTCCTCTGTACGGCTACAACGGCAACTACCCAACGGACGGCGAGGTGCGGACATACGCGTTCCCCCTGCCTGGAACCACCTGGGTCCAGTGCATGAATGCCGTCTTGAACATCACCTTTCTCTGGGTCCCCCAGATCCTGTTCCCGACCTTCATCTCCGAGATGAAGCGCCCGCAGGACTTCCCCAAGTCGCTCGCCGTCCTCGCCGGCATTTCCACTGTTCTCTTCATCGTCCCGCCGGCCATCGGGTTCCGGTATCTGGGCCAGTACGCCACGGCCCCTGCGTTTGGCAGTCTAGGCGTAGTCGCGTACAAAAAGGCCTCCTTTGCCTTTGTCATTGTGCCCACGCTCGTCATTGCCGTCATCTACGCCAACGTCAGCGCCAAGTTCATCTACTTCCGCGTCATGGGCCAGTCCAAGCACGCACACAGCAACACGATCATCGGCTGGGGCGTCTGGGGCCTCATTATGGTTGGAATCTGGGTGTTGGCCTTTGTCTTCTCCGAGGTCGTGCCTAGCATGGGAGACTTTCTCTCGCTGCTGGGCGCGGCCTTTGACTCTTTCTTCGGCTTCATCTTCTTTGCCGTCGCGTATTGGCAGCTCAACCGGACGGGCTTGTTCGCGGGGGTTGGGAGGTCGATCATGACTGTTGTTCATGCTATCGTCATGCTCTGTGGGCTGTTTCTGCTTGGGCCTGGCTTGTATGCGGCGGTGGAGGCCATTATTGCGGACTACTCGGGGGGGACGACGCCGGCGTTTAGCTGTGCCAATGTAGCCATTTAATCTTAAGTCTCGAATCTATTCTGTGTATTCTGGTGTCTAATTCGTAGATCACTCATCCGCTAAGTTTTATCTATTCTATAGCTCAGTCTAGTATATTGTTCGGCTGTCGGCTACACCAGCAGCTTCACTTGTTCTGTAGACGATGAGGACGATTGCGCACTCGGTTGCCATCAGCACGCAAGAGACTCTGTGCGCCATATATCAGGAAGGTAAACATGCATTGTACATCAAGTGTTCGTCAAGTGTAATCAAGGTGACTGACTGGTAACTCACAAGATGGCCTTCTTTACAATCCCCAAGCTCAACTCGCGACTGGGCACGCTGCGTGCCTATCACCTCGCAGCCATCATGTTGTACGTCTCTACACATACAAGCCTGGACTACCCTACCTCGCTTCCTCCGTATATATATATATATATATATATATACTAATTTAAGTAGCATCTCCTCCTTCCTAGCCGGCTACGACTCCGGCATCGCAGGCGGAATCCTCACCTTCCCCGCCTTCCAGCACGACTTTGGCTTCGGCACCAGCCAGAAATCCAAGGTCTCGTCGCTGACAGTCGGCCTGGAACAGCTGGGCTCCTTCGTGGCCTCTTTGCTCGCCTACCCGCTCACCACGCGCTACGGCCGCAAGTACGTGATTATCGGGTCGACCGCCGTCTTCGTCGTCGGCGTCGTCATCCAAACGGTCAACACGGGCTCCCTGGGCGCCTGGTATACGGCGCGAGTGATTGCCGGGCTGGGCATGGGCGGCCAGAGCGTCGTGGTGCCCATGTACTCGGCGGAGATGACGCCCAAGGAGATCCGGGGGAGATGCGGATCGTTCTATCAGTGGTTGTACACGTGGGGGATTCTGGCTGCTTACTGGGTTGATTATGTACGTCTCTACCATTCTCTGCTTTCTTCTATTCAGTACTTGGTGAGGAGGTTAATAAGGTGCAGGGCGTCGCTGCAAACTCCAGTATCGCCAAAATATCGCGCGAGTGGCAGATCCCCGTCGGCCTCCAGCTCGTCTCTGCCGGCATCCTCCTCCTCGGAGCCTTCACTCTCCCCGAGTCAGTGCGCTGGCTACTGACGCGCGACCGCACAGAGGAAGCCTGGAAAGCCCTGACGTGGATACGCGGCGACGACGGCGACAAGACCGCCGCCGAGTTCCAGGAGACACAGCTAGGCCTCAAAGCCGAAAACGCGGCGCGGGCCAACTTCTCCGTCCGCGAGCTCTGGGAGGAGCCTGCGAACCGGCTGCGTTTCCTGGTTGGGCCGTCGCTCTTTGTCTTCCAGAATGCAACGGGGAGCAGTGCGCTGGCTGTCTTTGCGCCGCAGTACTTCAAGCTCCTGGTTGGGAGCAGTGGGAACCGCAATCTGCTGCTGACGGGGCTCTTTGGCGCCGTCAAGGTGATTGCCTGCTCGTTCTTCATCTGGGTGCTTGCGGAGCGGTTTGGACGCCGGGCGTTGCTGACGGGGGGGTCGGCGCTCATGGCGGTTTGTATGCTCATCACGGCGTTGATCGTCAAGTATATTCCCACAGAGTCGAATACGAGCGTTACGGCGGCTGGAAGGGCTACTGTTGCGATGATCTACCTTGACATAATGGTATTCCCTCCTCTCTCTTTTTATACATATCTATCTGAATGTACGGAATATAATGCTCAACAGATCTACAACTGCTCCTGGGGCCCCGTCCCATGGGCCTACGTCCCCGAAATCTTCCCAACGCGCATCCGAGCCCTCGGTCTGGCCTGCAGCATGCTCGCACACTGGGCCTCCTCGTTCTGCTTCTCCTTTGCGAGCCCCTACATGATCTCCAACATCGGCGCGAACACCTTCCTCCTCTTCATGGCGTTTGATATCGTCGCGACGGTGTTTTGCTTCTTCTTTGTGCGCGAGACCCGGGGGAAGAACCTCGAGGTTGCGGCGGGGACGGAGTGGGAGGTTGCTGAGAAGGCTTCTGGATTAGCCTCTACGGATGAGAAGGGAGAGCTGGAGACTGGAGTCGAGGGCGATGTGGTGGTTGATGGGAGTACGGGGAAGAAGCTGTCTGTGGTGGCTGTTCACGATACTTTTGGTCGTAGACAACTTTAACTAGCCCATTACGTATAGGTAGTATAAGATGGATTACAATAGGAATGAGATGGATTATAATAGGAATGAGAATGATTGATTGACTGAGCTTGTTCTTCTGTATGCGTACTTACTCTACAACTACAACACAACACAACTACAACTCAACTCTAAAACTCAGACAAGCTCAAGCAGAGTAAGAAACAGCAATAGGAATAAGAATAGGAATAGGAATAAGAGTATAGAAGAAGAGAATGACGCGATTTAAGCGTCGATTGTGAATGCAGCCGACAGCCGACAGCCGATCTATATCGATATCACTATTTTATATTGCTATATTGACATTATGATAGATAGTATTGCTATAGCATCGCAATGGACGCTCAAGATCACGTCTTCTCGTGCAGAGCCTCGTAGGAATTGCGTCTTTCGTCGACAAATCACGTACTCAGTTGATGAGACTATCACGTACTCAGTTGTATAAGAGACTCACGTAGTGGTATAAGAGACGTAGAGTTGGATAAGAGATTTCGTGAACATCCTAAGCATGCAATGGCACTCCATACAGCTGTCAGTATAGCCTGCGGGCTTCTCGCAGGCCTCCCAGCCCTAGTATCAGCAGGAACCGTGAGTCTCCCCTCGTACCCCCTCGCCGTCAAGAACCCATACCTCTCCACCTGGCTTCCCGGCAATGAGATCTGGGACGCTCCCACAGCCCAGCCGCAGTTCTGGGCTGGCCAGGAGATAACCTGGACGATCCTCGCGCGCGTCAATGGAGTCACATACTCGCTTTTTGGTGCGCCAGATGGCATCGACAACGACAACACCAACGTGGTGGCTGCAAATACGACGACCGTCAGTTACAGCGCCTCGCATACCATCATCGGCCTCGTTGCCGGGGAAGCCAGTCTGACTCTGGACTTCTTCTCGCCCGTGTTCCCAGAAGCAAGGGACTACGCGCGCCAGTCGCTGCCTTACTCGTATCTGACTGTGAGCGCATCGACAAGCCCCGCGGCCAAGTCCGTGGACGTCGACGTGCAGGTTCTTTCGGCCATCGACCAGACCTGGACGGCGCAGGACGGCGCATCACAGCTCAGGTACTCGACGTCGCAGAATACGGGGTACTTCTGGTTCTATAATCCGGAGCAGGTGTTGTTCACCGAGAAGAGCGACATGGCGACGTATGGGACTGTGGTATTCGCCACGACGACCACGGGCAAAGGAGTCTCGCATGGCTGCGACACAAAGGAGAATATCTACGGGGAATTCGCACGTCGGGGCTCCCTCTCTGCGTCAAGCTCCTGTGCGGCCACGGACCTGGCGGCTTTGTCTAGGGATCTGGGGGGTGTCCATGGCAAGGCTCGGAAGAGCGTAACCTTTGCTGTTGGGCTTGACCGCGAGCATGCTATCAACTACCTTGGGGAGACACAGACGGGCTTCTATCGCACGAGGTGGCCGACTGTCCCGGAGGCGCTGGAGTTCTTCTTCAGGGACTATGAAGATGCGCTGGCGACTTCGTTGGCGTTCGATGCGGAGGTGCGCAGACGCTCCGAGACGGTCTCTGGCTCGTTCGGACCCCTTTATGCGGATATTGTCGAGGCCAGTGTTCGACAGTCTTTTGGAGCGCTAGAGCTGACGGTACGTCCTTCTCAGTCGTTGTCGTTCTTGTGTTGTGGTGTTGACGATATCAGACTCCCGCAGACAACTTGGCTGCTTCGACGCCGTCTGCATTCTTAAAGGAGATCTCCAGCGATGGCAACGTCAATACCGTCGATCTCATCTTCCAGTCGTGGCCGATCTTCATCAGTCTCAATCCAGAGTACATCCGTCTGCTCTTCCAGCCTATCCTGTCGTATCTCTCGCTCCCAGCGTCCGAGGGCTGGCCGCGTCCATGGGTGATTCACGATATAGGATCAAGTCCAGGGGGGGGGGGGGGGGGGGGGGGGGGGGGGGGGGGGGGGGGGGGGGGGGGGGGGGGGGGGGGGGGGGGGGGGGGGGGGGGGGGGGGGGGGGGGGGGGGGGGGGGGGGGGGGGGGGGGGGGGGGGGG